>CM060703.1:138510370-139052870 GCA_030686995.1 Artemisia argyi | reverse complement strand
GTTTTCATACGTTTTCGTCATTTTTCTTACGTTTTTGCCCGTCTACGTTCGTTTTCATACGTTTTTGCCTGTTTTCTTATGTGTTCGTTTCTTTTCATTCGTTTTAATAGGTTTTCGTCCATTGTCATCCGTTTTCATCTTATTTTCATACATTTTCGTCCGTTTTTAGACGTGTTTTTATGCTTTCATACATTTTCGTCTGTTTTCGTATGTTTTCTTACGTTTTCGCTCATTTTCGTCCATTCTCATATGTTTTCGTCCGATTTCGTTCGTTTTCATTCTTTTTCATACGTTTTTGTCCGTTCTCATCCGTTTTCCTTTGTTTTCATCCATTTTTCATATGTTTTTGTCCGTTTTCATACGTGCTTTTACGCTTTCATACGTTTTTGTCCGTTTTCATACGTATTCGTCCATTTTCTTACGTTTTCGTATGTTTTCTTATGTTTCTCAATATTACAAGTGATATTCGTGATATCACTTGTGATATTCTGAATATCACTTGTGATATTCAGAATATCACTTGTGATTTTTCGAATATTACTTGTGATTTTCTTATGTTTTTCATACGTTTTTGAATATCACAATTGATATCCAGAGTATCACTTGTGATTTTCTTAATATCACTTGTGATATTCTGAATATCACTTGTGATTTTCTGAATATCTATCACTAGTGGTTTTCTGAATATCACTTGTGATTTTCATGTTACAAAACATTAGTTGAAAATAACTTGTGATATTCAGAAAATCACTTATGATATTCAGAATATCACATAATATCATTTATGATATTCAGAATATCATTTGTGGTGTGATATTCAGAAAATCAAAGAATATCACATGTGATATTTAAAAAATCACTTGTGATATTATGAATATCACATAACATCTCTTATGATATTCAGAAACGTATAAAAATGTCTGAAAACGACCAAAAGCATTTAAAAATGGACGAAAATGAATGAAAATGGATGAAAACGTATGAAAGCTTAAAAACACATATGAAAAAGTACGAAAATGTAAGAAAAATGGACAAAACGAAAGAAAACAGATGAAAACGTATGAAAACGGACGAAAGCGTATGAAAACGCAAGAAAATGGACGAATATGTATGAAAGTGTAAAAGCACGTTTGAAAACGGATGAAAACGTATGAAAAATGGATGAAAACGAAAGAGAATGAATGAAAACGTATTAAAATGTATTAAAACGAACGAAACCGGACAAAAACGTATGAAAACGGACGAAAACGTATTAAAATGTGATGCGTGGATTGCGGTCTACACAAAAGTTTTACTTCTCAAGGGATCTTGAGAAGCTTACAATTCCCACCAGGCAGTGTACCTGACCGATGTAGTATAGTGAGTTGGCAAGTACCGGGGGATTGATCGTTCTCCACAACGAATAGTATTCGTTAGGATTGAAATTAATCTAACTAGGTCTAGAGGTGAGGGATAATTCTTTTTGTATTTTTATATTTTGTGGAAAGCAAGTAAAAATCTCGGGTATTGGAAGAGTGGGCGGAATTAGTTGCTAATCAACTAACCAAATAACTACTTAAACAAATAAAATAAAATAACAAGAAAATACAATATTGAGAACTTCTAATATGAAAAAAGCGTGTTTACTTAGATTTCACTACTCCCTAGTCATCCATTATTGATTAATTGGTTTGTCACAATTGCATGGGTGAAAGGTTGTGATGAGTGTGTAAATACTAATCATTTCTGTCACATTTAAACTGCAAAAACATCTGAAAACACACAGGAATGCCTTAAATTACATAAAATATCCTTGGATTGTGTTTTTATGCAAAAGGATTGAAAACTGATGAAAAACAACATATTTCACATAAATTACAGTTTCAGTCCCTAAACTTTTACAAATTGGCAAAAATAGTCCCTGGTAAATCAAAACATGAAAAATATCATCAAAGGTCCTTAGGGATTCATAAGTTGTCAAGTTTAGTCCTTTAAAGTTAAAAATTGCAAAATGACAACTTTAGTCCCTCAAGTTTCAAAAATTTCAAATATAGTCCTTAAGGTTTTGAAAATGGAAAAATATTAAAAGTAAACCTTGTACTATTCATTAATAGCATAATTGGTCCTTGTGATAACTATGGAGAAATTACAGGTTCAACCCATCACAAATTCAAAAATTACATGTTTGGTCCCTGGTGTTTGAGGATTTGGCAGAAAAGGTCCCTGGGTATTTTAAATGGAAAAATTACATCTTTAGTCCTTGATATTCATACTTGGCAATATTGGTCCTTATAACAATTTTGGAAAGTTTACAGAAAAGGTCCCCCAACTTTTGGATAAATTGCAAAATTGGTCCTTGTTTATTACTTAACCAAACCGGACCCTTTATTATTATAAACCCAAAACACAAATCCAATCCACACACAAACATACAAAGCCCACACCCCTTACCCTTGGCCCAAAACATAACCAGCCCACACCCTTTTATATTAAAAATGGGGGTTTGACCCATTTGACTCCCCCAAAACCGCCAAACCATCACCACTGTACATCTCCCCACCTCCACCACTGCTTCACCAATACCAGGGTGGTTTCGCCACCTCACCACCACCTGTCCACCTCCACCTCACCCTCCAAACATCATCATACCAACCCACAGCCACAATTAATGCTTCCCTACCACTTTTTCCCTCCAAACCATGCCTACTCCCCTGTTTTCAACCTAAACCCCCAACTTGCTTCAAATAAATATCAAACATGTTCCCTCCACCTCCACAACACCCCAAGATGCATTAATTGAGAAAAAACGGCCACAAGCTATCTATACTACTTTTGGCGCCAAAAGCGTTTTTAAAGGCTAGGATCAATCAGACAATTTCAATGGTCAAGATGAAGTGGGAAAGTCTCAGAGACCCAAGGGGAGTCTCAAAAGTCTATAAAGAAAGAAGGGGAAGCAATATGGACATGTATCTAGTTTAATTTTATAAAATGTATGTCGACTACTTTCAGTTCTACTGTTTCAGTTTATGTTAAGCTTTCAAGTTAAATTTCCAGTGTTATAAGTGTATTGTGAACTCTTTTTGGTAATCAATTTCAAGGTTTTGTGTATAAATTCAGTTTATGCAATTTTCAATTTCAAAAATCTCAATTTACTTAATGTTGTTCTTAGTTGATGTTACTGTGGACTCAAATTGAACATATATGCTCCTATAAAGCTTGCAAAAGCTTTTAGAAACATTACAATTCAGTGTAGCTAAAAAATTCACAAATAACAAAATTGGTCAACAAAAGTCAACTATGGAGTGTGGATTTGATTTATGGGATTCAGAGGTGAATTGGAGGAAGTAAAGCTCTGGATTTTGGGTTTAGATCCTCAGGGAGGAGTTAGGGTTCTTGGTTCTTGGTCATTGATGCTAACAGTCCTTAAAATTATAAGCCTTATATCCATTTCAAGTTCATTTTCTATAACAATAGGTATTATTGCTTATTTCTGTGTTATTGGTGTTTAGTTAAAATCATTTAGTGAGAAAATAACCTAAAATAGCATAGTTGTTTATTAGATTTGATAGTTGTTTATTATTTCCAATTTCAGTCAATTTTAGCATAGGGTGATTTCTGAGTTGTTGTTGTTGTTTGTTGATATATTTGGGTTTAATCCGGTTTACTTTATCATAAATCATGCTTCTGTGTAAGTAGTTTGGTTTAGATTCTTGGTTTACTTTGAAAATTTCCACATCAAGTTACAATAGGGAGTGTTTGGCACATGTGTGTCCCCTGTGTTCTAGTTGTTTTTCTGTGTCACAATTAGTTTACATAGGTCACTTTAGTTAATATTAGGTTTAGAAAAACATAAAATCCAGGGTGTGTTTGGAAGAAAGTCAAAATCAAAGGAAAACTCCCCTCACAGTTAACTGTGAGGGATTTGAGATCAGCAAACCCAAAACATCATTGCATAATTGTGTTTGTAAGCTTAAATCAATCATATTGTAGCTTTATAATTCATGTTTAATCATTTTCATCCAATCAAAGTCCAATAAAGTCAATTTGCATCATTTTAATAGAAAGTCAATATTTCACTTGTGCAGAAAATCCAATAAATTGCAAGAATTTTGTGGATTTTTGTGTTATGATCTAGGATTTGAAATTCATTGGGTGTAAAGCCTACTAGCTGAACTATTGATTTCCATGTTTGTTTGATTTTTATGAATTTATTTGGTGGACAAATTTGCCCCTCAAAGTAGGCTGCAGGGGAAGAAGCTCCCCTGCTACATAGACCACCATCACCACACCCACCACTTTGGTGGTTGATTGTGGCCACCACAGTGGTCCCACAGGCCCCAATCTTGGTTCTCACAACCCCCCTCCTGGTACTCTTCAAGAGTTGACCATTCATTTGACCTCAACCCTTGTGGACCCCACTTGAATCTACCTAAAAAGGTTGTCCCATTTCTGTCTCAGAATCCAAAATAAGCAAGTGCTTATTTTGGTCTCTTGGCTTATTCAGCTAACTTATTTGAGTCATTCTTGCTTAAACATGTACACATAACTCATTTGTACCAGAATCTACCTTGTGGACCCCACATAAGCTCATTTGAGCTTATTTCTTAGTTTGGTCAAACTTGGTCAACTATCAAAGCAAATAAGCACTCATAGTGCTTATTTTTGATTTCCAAGTTAGTTGTTTTTATAAAAGTTTCATATTTTAAGTATTTTAATAGTTCTATAAAAGAAAAAATAGAAAAAGCCAAATTTAATATTAGTGATAGCTTTTATTTAATAGAAACTATCTTTTTAATTTTCTTTTTAGCTTATTTATAAGCACTTCTGCATTTTTATATTTTTATTAAATCTCTTTCATATTAAAGTATTTTTTAAAATTTTTCCAGATTTTTCCTTTGTCATTTAGTAATATTTAGAATTAATATTAGTTTAATTAATTATTAATTATTATTAAAGTATTAAATAGCAAAATTAGATTTTATTAAGTAACACATAGTTTTTATAATTTTCCTAACTTTTATACAAGTAATAACATTTTTAGGAATTTTTCTAGAATTTCTACTGTTCAGTTTCTATTTTTTTATAATATAATTAGTTTAATTGGTAATTAATTAATAACTAGAATAATAATTAGTAAATTAGATTAAAAATACATAAAACAAACTTTTTATAATTTTTTAGGATTCCTGTGGTGGTTAATTAGATTTATAAAAATCTTCTTAATTATCTAAGTCTTTTTAGTATTTTTAAGAATTTAAATCAATATAATTAGTTAATTAATAATTAAATAATAATTGATAATAATTAGATAAATAGTGTGAAAAATATACTTTTAGTTTTAAAATAAGTTTTATAATATTTTAGACTTTTATAAATTTTAATTTTATTTTTCTAGACTTATTTTATATTTTCTTACTTATTAGTGAATTATTAAATAATTAAAAATAGTTATTAAACAATAATAATTAATTAAATAGTTATAAAAATAATTTTAATTTTCTAATAATTTTCTTATAAGTTTAGGATTCCAAAAATTTAATTTTCACATTTGTGGGAGTTGTATTTGACAGAATTCATGTTTAATTTCGTACGTTTACATTATTTAGATTTAAACGTACATTTTATATCTTTTTACATTTTTAGGTTTTATTAACTTTTAAATAAATTAGTAATTATAAAATAAATATTTTAAGTTTATTTAATTTGCATTTAAGCCCCTAAGGCATACAAATTACTACTATAGTTAAAATCGTTTTTGTTGTTTACGTTTAAATATTAAACGTATACGTTTTTCAGTTCCTTTTCATTTGTACTTATCTGATTTCACGTATTAGTTGATATAGCCTATCAAAGCTATTCTAACTTATATTTCAGTAGTACAATCACTTAAACCCTTTTCCTGTTCAAATCACCTGATCTCGAAGTCATTTTATTTCAGATTTCACGTCTCGTTGGGAGTTAACGATCCGGGGAAACACTAAACTCCACGGAGTATTGGTTTAGACTGTTTGATTTATTGACCATTATTGGTTGATATTTTTTGACGGTTTTAGACCAATCAAAATTTGGCGCCGCTGCCGGGGAGGTGTGCTGCGTATTACGACTTTTGAAGTATCTGTGAGTTTGAATTAATTCACCATTGTTATATATCATCTTTTTGTTCATATTTCTATATTATCTTATAAAAACAAAAATCCAAAAAGATTTTTCTTTTTCATTTTTAATTTCCCGTCACTCTAAGGATTCTTAGAGTCGTCTCTAGTGCATGTGCACTCGTTCTTCTAGGTCAACAAGCCCTTTCTGTGAGCTTGTCAGAATTCCTCGAAGACACCGTAGACGTTCTGCCCCAACAGCAGTATCTGAGATACGTGCTGTTACCCCAAACAAAGTTATCATGGCGGAAGACCGTCCGATGAATGAGCTTCTCCAAGCACCCATTGAGGGTTACGTAGACGCTATTGTTGTCCCAGCCATTGTGGCTGAATACTTTGAGCTCAAAACCGGGTTACTAAATCTAGTAACCTCAAGCCAATTTTATGGTTTTGAGAGGGATGATCCTCATGCCCATATTCGATGGTTTAACAAGATTACATCTACCATCAAATACAAGAACGTCCCTTCCGAAGCAGTCAAACTTTTTCTATTCCCATTTTCTCTTGAGGGGGCAGCCCGGATTTGGCTGGAAAAATAACCTCCTCGTTCAATAACATCATGGGAGGATTTAGTTACCAAATTTGTAAACGAATTTTTTCCCCCATCCAGAACGACAAGTCTTAAAAATGAAATCATCAAATTTACTCAAAGGTTTGATGAATCGTTTGGTGACGCATGGGATCGTTTCAAAGAATTGCTTCGTCGATGTCCTCATCATGGTTTCACTGAATTAATGCAAATTGACACTTTCTATAATGGTGTGAGTCAATCTGACCAAGATTCTCTCAATGCCTCCGCGGGAGGTAATTGTTTGAGCAAAACCACTAAAGAAGCTTTAGAAATCATTGAAAATAAGTCCAAGGTCCGCACTACACGCACAAAGCCATATAACTCCCAAGTGAGTGCTGGTCCTTCTACTTCATCTCCCGTGAGTACTTCTAGCACCGATGCTAAGATAGACAAACTCACGGACGCTATTCAAGCTTTGGTTCTCTCAAACCAAAAGACAAAATTCTTCACATGCTGAAGTAAAAATGGTGGAAGTTTGTGTCACTTGTGGTGGCCCACATGCATACTACAACTGTACTGCCACCGATGGTAGTCCTTTTGAAGCCAATGCCTTAGCCGGTACTACAAATTAGGGAGGTAATCAATACCGTCCTCAAATGGAACCAAGTTACCGTGCTAACACACATATGGGACCACCCGGTTTCACCCAAAACCCAAATTTGCAAAATCGAAACCAGAACCAACCTCGAATGAACCAAGGTTATCAAAACCAAGGGAATTTCTATCCTGGACAGAATCAAGGTTTCCACAACCAAGGAAACTTTAACAGAAACAATTTCAACCCGGGAAATCATTTTAAGGGAAATGGTAATCCAAATCAGGGAAATTTTCAACCACATCAAGGTTATAATCAAAATAACCGAGTCCAAAATTTCCCCAACCAAACACAAGCCATTGTCCCAGCTCCACAACCATCATCCGATGAGTTGTTGAAGCAGTTCATGAAAACTCAAGAAGAGACAAACAGGTTGTTGGTCAGCCAGATTTCTGAAATCAAGAAATATTTAAATGAACAACCCTCGGGCTCTGGAAAACTTCCGAGCAATACGATCGCAAACCCGAGGGGCGATGCAAAGGCGATCACAACCAGGGGCGGAGTTTCATATGACGGACCCACTGTTCCCACTACCCCTTCTTCTTCTTCTCCCAAGGTAGTGGAAAATGAAACCGAGGTAAATAAGGACGAAGTAATTCCTACTCATAAGGGAGGTACCTAAGACGTCCCACCTCATGTTGTCCCGAAACCCAAACCAAAACCTAGAGTTGTTTTTGAACCCAATGATATCCCAGTTGAAACATCTAAGTCCAAACCTTCTACCTCCTCTATTCCTTACCCCTCACGTTTGAATGAACAAAAGCTCTGTGAAAAAGCTAGTCACCAGATGGATAAATTCTTTCAAATCTTTCAAGATTTGCATTTTGACATTAGCTTTGCGGATGCTATTATTCTGATGCCCAAATTTGCATCAACAATCAAACACTTGTTAAGCAACAAAGAGAAACTGTTTGAAATGACAAAGACTCCCTTGAATGAGAACTGCTCAGCAGTTCTTTTAAAGAAGCTTCCCGAGAAGCTGGGAGATCCTGGAAAATTTCTAATACCTTGTGTATTTCCAGGAATGGTTGATTGCTATGCCTTGGCCGATCTTGGTGCAAGCATCAACCTAATGCCTTATTCAGTTTGGAGGAAACTTTCTCTTCCGGATCTTACTCCTACCTGCATGACTCTAGAGCTTGCAGACCGATCGATATCTCATCCTCTTGGCATTGCCGAAGACGTGTTTGTGAAGGTAGGAAAGTTCCATCTCCCCGCCGACTTTGTGGTGGTTGATTTCGATGCTGATCAAAGGGTCCCTCTTATTGTTGGGAGGGGTTTCCTTAGAACGGGCCGTGCTCTTATCGATGTATTTGAGCAAGAAATCACCTTGCGTGTGGGTAATGAAGCTGTTACCTTTAACCTCGATCAAACTTCGAGGTACTCCTCAAATTATGATTCTGAAGCAGTTAATCAAATAGATATCATAGACATTGCTTCAGAGGAGTACTCTCAAGAATTTCTTGGTTATTCTCATAATTTTGTGAGTGGGGATTCCACTCCATCATCTGAACCTATCATTTCCGACTCTTCCCCTTCTCTCACTCCGTTTGAGGGAAGTGATTTCCTTTTGGAAGAGGTCGAGGCTTTTTTCAAAAGTCATTCAGTTCCATCAGGAATTGATAACACTGAGATTGATCTGGAGGGAGATATTCTTCTCCTTGAGAAATTTCTAAATCATGACAATTCTCCTCCACTCCCTCCCGTACAGCTTCATAATCAGGAAATCAAATATGTTGAGAAAACTGATGATTTTCCTGAGGTCGAGCTCAAGGACTTACCTCCTCATCTTGAATACACATTTTTGGAGGGTGATGATAAATTACCCGTCATTATTGCTAAAGGTTTAAGTGACGAGGAAAAGGTTGCTCTCATAAAGGTCTTAAAGTCACACAAGCAAGCAATTGCTTGGAAACTCTCCGATATTAAGGGTATTAACCCAGATTTTTATACACACAAAATCTTCATGGAGGATGACTTCAAGCCCGCAGTGCAACATCAAAGACGGGTGAATCCAAAAATCCATGATGTGATTAAACAAGAGGTTCTCAAACTTCTTGATGCAGGATTGATTTACCCCATCTCTGACAGTCCATGGGTTAGTCCCATCGATTGCGTCCCAAAAAAGGGTGGCATTACTGTTGTCACTAATGAGGAAAATGAGTTGATTCCAACTTGGCTGGTTACCGGGTGGCGTGTTTGCATTGACTATCGTAAGTTAAATGACGCCACCCGCAAAGACCACTTTCCGCTGCCCTTTATGGATCAGATGCTTGAGAGATTAGCAGGGAACGAGTACTATTGTTTCCTTGATGGTTTCTCAGGATACTTTCAAATCCCCATTGATCCATCGGATCAAGAAAAGACTACCTTTACATGCCCTTATGGAACCTTTGCTTATAAACGTATGCCTTTTGGCTTATGTAATGCTCCAGGTACGTTCCAGAGGTGCATGATGGCCATATTTACCGACATGATCGGTAAAACCATGAAGGTCTTTATGGATGACTTCTCGGTCATTGGGGATTCATTCCAAACATGTCTCACCAATTTAGAAAAAAATGTTGAAAAGGTGTGAAGACACCAATCTGTGTCTAAATTGGGAAAAGAGTCATTTTATGGTCAAAGAGGGCATTGTCCTCGGCCATAAGATTTCCAAGAATGGGATTGAGGTTGACAGAGCTAAGGTTGATGTCATTGCTAAATTGCCTCACCCTACTACCGTCAAAGGTATTAGGAGTTTCTTGGGTCATGCCAGTTTCTATCGTCGATTCATACAAGATTTTTCTAAAATCTCCCAGCCTATGACTCATCTCCTCGAAAAGGATGCTCCTTTTATCTTCTCCCCCGAGTGCATCGAAGCTTTTGAAACATTGAAGAAAAAGCTTACTGAAGCACCCATTCTTGTTGCCCCCGACTGGGATTTACCCTTTGAGCTCATGTGCGATGCAAGTGATTTTTCTATCGGTGCAGTCTTGGGGCGACGCAAAACGAAACACTTTCAGCCTATCCACTACGCAAGCAAAACTATGAACGAAGCTCAAACTCATTACACCACTACGGAAAAAGAATTATTAGCCGTGGTGTATGCTTTTGAAAAGTTTCGGACATACCTAATCTTGACTAAATGAGTAGTGTATACGGATCACTCGGCTCTAAAATATCTCTTTGCAAAACAAGATGCAAAGCCGAGATTGCTCCGTTGGGTTCTCCTCCTTCAGGAATTTGATATCATTATTCGTGATAAAAAAGGAGCTGAGAACCTGGCTGCTGATCATCTGTCCCGATTAGAGAACCCTCATCAAGATGTGTATGAGAAAAAGGAAATAAATGAAACATTTCCTCTCGAAACACTCAATGCGGTTGCTTTTCGTGGAGATTCTACTACCCCATGGTTTGCTGACTTCGCAAACTACCATGCGGGTAACTTTGTTGTGAAAGGGATGTCAACCCAACAGAAGAATAAATTCTTTATGGATGTCAAACATTACTTCTGGGATGACCCCTACTTATTCAAAATCTGTGCGAATCAAGTCATCCGACGGTGTGTATATGGGCAGGAAGCCACTGAAATTCTCAAGGCTTGCCATGCTGGACCCACTGGGGGACATCATAGTCCCAATTACACCGCCAAAAAGGTGTTTGATTCCGGATTCTTCTGGCCTACAATTTATAAAGATGCCCAGGATCTCATTAAAACCTGTGACGCTTGTCAACGTCATGGAAACATTTCACAAAGAAATGAGATGCCACAAAATGCTATTCAAGTCAGTGAGATATTTGATATCTGGGGCATTGACTTTATGGGGCCATTCCCATCATCTAGAGGAAACAAATACATACTTGTGGCTGTTGATTACTTATCAAAGTGGGTTGAAGCGAAAGCTTTACCCACGAATGATGCCCGAGTTGTAGTGAAATTCCTGAAATCTCTTTTTGCTCGTTTTGGAACCCCACGTGCTATCATAAGTGATCGTGGTACGCATTTCTGCAATGACAAATTTGACAAAGTCATGGAAAAGTATGGTGTAACCCACCGTCTTTCTACCGCGTATCACCCACAAACAAATGGGCAAGTGGAGGTTTCAAACCGTGGTATCAAAAGGATACTTGAGAGGACTGTTGGTGAAAACCGTGCTGCCTGGTCGGATAAATTAGATGACGCACTATGGGCCTTTCGTACAGCTTATAAAACACCCATTGGGTGTACACCTTACAAGCTTGTGTACAGAAAGACATGTCATCTACCGATGGAACTTGAGCACAAAGCCTACTGGGCATTAAAACATGCCAACTTTGACCTCAAAACTGCGGGTGATCACATAAAAGTTCAAATGAATGAATTAAATGAACTACGTGATCAGGCTTACGAGAACTCTTTAATCTATAAAGAAAAAACAAAGAGGATTCATGACTCAAAAATAAAGAACCGCATTTTTAATGTTGGTGATCGAGTCCTTCTCTTTAATTCTAGATTAAAGATCTTCTCGGGTAAACTAAAAACCCGTTGGACTGGCCCATTCACTATCACTAAGGTTTATCCATATGGTACCGTTGAGTTATCTCAAAATGACGGTCCATGTTTTAAAGTGAATGGGCATCGTGTGAAACACTACTTTGGAGAGAACATACCATCCATGGTTGTCCCAGATCTCCAAACTTTCCCCAAGGACAATTAAATTCGGGGTCGAGTCAAGCTAGCGACTCGGTAATAAAAAACAGTAGCTTCCTCATGGACAATTTAATTCGAGGTCGAGTCAAGCTAGCGACTCGGTAATCAAAAACAGTAGCTTCCTCATGGACAATTTAATTCGAGGTCGAGTCAAGCTAGCGACTCGGTAATCAAAAATAGTAGCAATATGGGTTTTCACCCATATTTTTGATTTCTTTCTCTTTTCTACCACCCTAGTGTGGGGGAGATGCCCCACATGTTGTATATATGTATATATCTTCAAAAAAAAAAAAACATTGTAAATAACCTTAAATAAAGGTTATTAATATTTCCTTCTTACGTTCTCAATATCGGTTTAACACCCGGTGCTTTGAATATTGAGGGCAATATTCATTTCTAAGTGTGTGTGTGGGGGGGGGGGGATTCTCACGAATTCAAACACATGTTCCATCAAGCACCCTTATTTGATCAAAATTTAAAGTTTTTTCACACTTAGAAATGCAATAAATGGTTATCAGTCCGCCATGTCTAACCCACATAAGGATTGGCAAATCCAGGAGCAAACGGCTCTTGGTAAAGATATCTCAAAACCGTTGATGGCTTGCAATTTGCCCAAAATTGTATGGTAAATCAACTCGCCATATCCCATAAAGTGAATGAGTTGGCTAGCCCGCAAGATTATGGCTTGTGGTAAAGGCAATGGAAAAACCATAATTGGTAATCAGCTCACCAAGATGTTGATTTTGTCCATCAAGAGTTGGCTAGTCCAGAAGCAAACGGCTTTTGGTAAAGACTAATCAAATCCATTGACAGCTGGTGATTTGCTCAAAATCATATGGTTATCAGGTGGACCATAGTTCTTACTTGAATCGATAAAAAATCCATTAAAATTTTCTCAAAAGATTGCTAGGGACTAGCAATAGTTTAGTGTGGGGGATTGATGAGTGTGTAAATACTCATCATTTCTGTCATATTTAAACTGCAAAAACATCTGAAAACACACAGGAATGCCTTAAATTACATAAAATATCCCTGGATTGTGTTTTTATGCAAAAGGATTGAAAACTGATGAAAAACAACATATTTCACATAATTTACAGTTTCAGTCCCTGAACTTTTACAAATTGGCAAAAATAGTCCTTGGTAAATCAAAACATGAAAAATATCATCAAAGGTCCTTAGGGATTCATAAGTTGTCAAGTTTAGTCCTTTAAAGTTAAAAATTGCAAAATGACAACTTTAGTCCCTCAAGTTTCAAAAATGTCAAATATAGTCCTTATGGTTTTGAAAATGGAAAAATATTAAAAGTAAACCTTGTACTATTCATTAATGGCATAATTGGTCCTTGTGATAACTATGGAGAAATTACAGGTTCAACCCTTCACAAATTCAAAAATTACATGTTTGGTCCCTGGTGTTTGAGGATTTGGCAGAAAAGGTCCCTGGGTATTTTAAATGGAAAAATTACATCTTTGGTCCTTGGGTTATTCATACTTGGCAATATTGGTCCTTATAACAATTTTGGAAAGTTTACAGAAAAGGTCCCCCAACTATCGGATAAATTGCAAAATTGGTCCTTGTTTATTACTTAACCAAACCGGACCCTTTATTATTATAAACCCATAACACAAATCCAATCCACACACAAACATACAAAGCCCACACCCCTTACCCTTGGCCTAAAACATAACCGGCCCACACCCTTTTATATTAAAAACGGGGGTTTGACCCCATTTGACTCCCCCAAAACCGCCAAACCATCACCACTGTACATCTCCCACCTCCACCACTGCTTCACCAATACCAGGGTGGTTTCACCACCTCACCACCACCTGTCCACCTCCACCTCACCCTCCAAACATCATCATACCAACCCACAGCCACAATTAATGCTTCCCCACCACTTTTTCCCTCCAAACCATGCCTACTCCCCTGTTTTCAACCTAAACGCCCAACTTGCTTCAAATAAATATCAAACATGTTCCCTCCACCTCCACAACACCCCAATATGTATTAATTGAGAAAAAACGGCCACAAGCTATCTATACTACTTTTGGCGCCAAAAGCGTTTTTAAAGGCTAGGATCAATCAGACAAATTCAATGGTTAAGATGAAGTGGGAAAGTCTCAGAGACCCAAGGGGAGTCTCAAAAGTCTCTAAAGAAAGAAGGGGAAGCAATATGGACATGTATCTAGTTTAATTTTATAAAATGTATGTCCACTACTTTAAGTTCTACTGTTTCAGTTTATGTTAAGCTTTCAAGTTAAATTTCCAGTGTTATAAGTGTATTGTGAACTCTTTTTGGTAATCAATTTCAAGGTTTTGTGTATGAATTCAGTTTATGCAATTTTCAATTTCAAAAATCTCAATTTACTTAATGTTGTTCTTAGTTGATGTTACTGTGGACTCAAATTGAACATATAAGCTCCTATAAAGCTTGCAAAAGATTTTAGAAACATTACAATTCAATGTAGCTAAAAAATTCACAAATAACAAAATTGGTCAACAAAATTCAACTGTGGAGTGTGGATTTGATTTATGGGATTCGGAGGTGAATTGGAGCAAGGAAAGCTTTGGATTTTGGGTTTAGATCCTCAGGGAGGAGTTAGGGTTCTTGGTTCTTGGTCATTGATGCTAACAGCCCTTAAAATTGTAAGCCTTATATCCATTTCAAGTTCATTTTCTATAACAATAGGTATTATTGCTTATTTCTGTGTTATTGGTGTTTAGTTAAAATCATTTAGTGAGAAAATAACCTAAAATAACATAGTTGTTTTTTAGATTTGATAGTTGTTTATTATTTCCAATTTCAGTCAATTTAAGCATAGGGTGATTTCTGAGTTGTTGTTGTTGTTTGTTGATATATTTGGGTTTAATTAGGTTTACTTTATCATAAATCATGCTTCTGTGTTAGTAGTTTGGTTTAGATTCTTTGTTTACTTTGAAAATTTCCACATCAAGTTACAATAGGGAGTGTTTGGCACATGTGTGTCCCCTGTGTTCTAGTTGTTTTTCTGTGTCACAATTAGTTTACATAGGTCACTTTAGTTAATATTAGGTTTAGAAAAACATAAAATCCAGGGTGTGTTTGGAAGAAAGTCAAAATCAAAGGAAAACTCCTCTCACAGTTAACTGTGAGGGATTTGAGATCTGCAAACCCAAAACATCATTGCATAATTGTGTTTGTAAGCTTAAATCAATCATATTGTAGCTTTATAATTCAAGTTTAATCATTTTCATCCAATCAAAGTCCAAGAAAGTGAATTTGCATCATTTTCATAGAAAGTCAATATTTCATTTGTGCAGAAAATTCCATAAATTGCAAGAATTTTGTGGATTTTTGTGTTATGATCTAGGATTTGAAATTCATTGGGTGTAAAGCCTACTAGCTGAACTATTGAATTCCATGTTTGTTTGATTTTTATGAATTTATTTGGTGGACAAATTTTCCCCGCAAAGTAGGCTGCAAGGGAAGAAGCACCCCTGCTACACAGACCACCATCACCACACCCACTACTTTGGTGGTTGATTGTGGCCACCACAGTGGTCCCACAGGCCCCAATCTTGGTTCTCACAACCCCCCTCCTGGTACTCTTCAAGAGTTGACCATTCATTTGACCTCAACCCTTGTGGACCCCACTTGAATCTACCTAAAAAGGTTGTCCCATTTCTGTATCAGAATCCAAAATAAGCAAGTGCTTATTTTGGTCTCTTGGCTTATTCAGCTAACTTATTTGAGTGATTCTTGCTTAAACATGTCCACATAACTCATTTGTACCAGAATCTACCTTGTGGACCCTACATAAGCTCATTTGAGCTTATTTATTAGTTTGGTCAAACTTGGTCAACTGTCAAAGCAAATAAGCACTCACAGTGCTTATTTTTGATTTCCAAGTTAGTTGTTTTTATAAAAGTTTCATATTTTAAGTATTTTAATAGTTCTATAAAAGAAAAAACAGAAAAAGCCAAATTTAATATTAGTGATAGCTTCTATTTAATAGAAACTATCTTTTTAATTTTCTTTTTAGCTTATTTATAAGCACTTCTGAATTTTTATATTTTTATTAAATCTCTTTCATATTAAAATATTTTTGTAAATTTTTCCAGATTTTTCCTTTGTCATTTAGTAATCTTTAGAATTAATATTAGTTTAATTAATTATTAATTATTATTAAAGTATTAAATAGCAAAATTAGATTTTATTAAGTAACACATAGTTATTATAATTTTCCTAGCTTTTATACAAGTAATAACATTTTTAGGAATTTTTCTAGAATTTTTACTGTTCATTTTCTATTTTTCATAATATAATTAGTTTAATTGGTAATTAATTAATAAATAGAATAATAATTAGTAAATTAGATTAAAAATACATAAAAAAAACTTTTTATAATTTTTTAGGATTCCTGTGATGGTTAATTAGATTTATAAAAATCTTCTTAATTATCTAAGTCTTTTTAGTATTTTTAAGAATTTAAATCAATATAATTAGTTAATTAATAATTAAATAATAATTGATAATAATTAGATAAATAGTGTGAAAAATATAATTTTAGTTTTAAAATAAGTTTGATAATATTTTAGACTTTTATAAATTTTAATTTTATTTTTCTAGACTTATTTTATATTTTCTTACTTATTAGTGAATTATTAAATAATTAAAAATAGTTATTAAATAATAATAATTAATTAAATAGTTATAAAAATAATTTTAATTTTCCAATAATTTTCTTATAAGTTTAGGATTCCAAAAATTTAATTTTCACATTTGTGGGAGTTGTATTTGACAGAATTCACGTTTAATTTCGTACGTTTACATTATTTAAATTTAAACGTACATTTTATATCTTTTTACATTTTTAGGTTTTATTAACTTTTAAATAAATTAGTAATTATAAAATAAATATTTTAAGTTTATTTAATTTGCATTTAAGCCCCTAAGGCATACAAATTACTACTATAGTTAAAATCGTTTTGGTTGTTTACGTTTAAATATTAAACGTATACGTTTTCCAGTTCCTTTTCATTTGTACTTATCTGATTTCACGTATTAGTTGATATAGCCTATCAAAGCTATTCTAACTTATATTTCAGTAGTACAATCACTTAAACCCTTTTCCTGTTCAAATCACCTGATCTCGAAGTCATTTTATTTCAGATTTCACACCTCGTTGGGATTTAACGATCCGGGGAAACACTAAACTCCACGGAGTATTGGTTTAGACTGTTTGATTTATTGACCATTACTTGGTTGATATTTTCTGACTGTTTTAGACCAATCAGGTTGCATTCCTTAATACCATTTGTGGGGCCGTGTACGATCTTCCCCAACTCTATAAGTTTCTATCTCTTCCTATGACAACAGGTTTAGTATCCTATCATGGCCTCATTAATAGGCACTTATGCATTTAATACAACCATTAAAACCGTAGTACACATCCGATTACGTTTCTTAAGACGTTCAAGCAAGTTACCAAATACGAGATTAGCCAGTTTTCTTAAGCCTAACTCTAAAATCAATCACCCACAACAATTAATGACAAACCAAAAACCAACAATCAATAACTAGGTTTCATTAGATCTAAGCAAACACAAATAAACTTAAGCTAACATGTTAAAAGAAAGAAAAGCATACGATATAATCAATCAACAAATAGACATATTGAATGATTAAAGGATAACTTATCTTCAATTGAACATGGAAGAAAAGAGGGTTTGAAACCCTAAAATAGCTGCAAAAGTCGACTAGGTTTCGTACCCTAAAGTTCCCTATCAAAAGTCTTCTTTAATGAATGAAAAATTGAAAACTATATATATATTTACATAGGTGACGGCGTCCCCTTTTAGTGGCTGACGCCGTCATCTCTCCGCGACTAGGGTTTCTTATCGTCCAATCCAACTTCTTGACGCCGTCCCCCTTTAAGTCTTCTAGGCCGTTACGCTTTGGAATGATACGTGACGGCCTATTCTTGTAAAATGTGACGCCGTCACGAGTAAAGCTCCAATTTATCTTCTGGCGTATCAAGTGTAAATGTAATATCCACCTCTTGTCACATAAGGTGATGCCGTCCCTTTGAAATACATGACGCCGTCAGGTACAATTTCCTGCATGGATTCTTGACTTTGTCATTTTCTTTACTTTTTGCTCAAAAAACGTCCAAAATACTTCATTTTCCAGAATTCTACTCAAAAGTTCCTAAATTGACAAAAGAAACGATTTAAGGTAATAATTGATCACATTATCATGACTTAGGACTTAAATGACCCCTTAAAAGCGTAACCAATTTCGCCTTATCAAATACCCTTACACTTGGGATTTGCTTGTCCTCAAGCAAATGAGCTTTTATTCTAATCAAAATACAAGCTAGGGGTCATTTAACATTAATATAAAAGTAATTACAACAAATGATCATTCCACCTTAATCAAAATAAGCATGGAAATTATACACTAGCACATCACAAATAGTGTTTGGATACTCTCATTTCTCGGGTGTTATAAACCAAAATATAACTAATGGAAATGAAAAAATATCACACTCACTACCTGTCATAGCAAATAGATTACTATAGGCTTGGGAAAGGATCGAAAACCTCCACCACTTGGCGTAAGCACCTAGGAAAACTATCAAAGAGGTCTTTTTAAAGGGTTATAACGTTAGGTGTAGGGATATGAAAAACACGGTTTGTTGGATAAAGGGATATTTTACAGGTGGCAAGCTAATTATCTTAGTTAATTACATGTACAATGTGGCGTTGCTAAGCCAAGACTCGACTCAACTTAGGCTAATTATGAAATAACAAAAACTTAAAAAAAACATAAAGGAAACGGGATGGTAGTCCGTATGTTTTTCTTTTTCTTTTTCTAATTTTTTTTTCATTTTTCTTGATTTTTTTTTAATATTTTTTATTATTTTTTTTGGCATACACTCTTGCCTTACCATCCAAAATAATATATCAAGGGGGCTTGGTTCTCCCCTTACACTTGAACTTTTACATACTTTACATGTAACTATTCTAATGACTCAAATTAAGATAATTAAAATACTTGGAGTACTTTAAAATATTTGTGCACATATGGGGGTAATAGTTGACGTTCTTCCCCATTACTACATAATAATAGTACTTTACCCATGAGTCCCAATCGTCATAAAAGAATATGTACAAGATATGACTCAACTTAGCAACCATGTAATCAATTAGACAATTAATAAAGGGTTAAACAAATGTTGTAACAATAATGCACTAAAGATGAGTGCATACAAGGAAGGCTAAGGTGATTTGGGTGTACATTTGGGGGTGGATTGTAAACAAATTCTTCCTTTAAGTAAGATGCTTAAAGTTAGAAACAAAAAAGATAGGCTCTGAGGGGTGTACTAGGGGTATCATGTACTAAAAATGAGTACATTGCAAAGGTGTGAGAAAATTACTTGACCAATGAAGTCAATGTAATTATATAAACAGACTTAAAAAATGGGTTATCCTAATGCCTCTTATCATGTAGTAATTCTAACTACACGAATGTAGTCTCACATGTGGTCTCGGAATGAATTACTAACGCAAGTTCTAGAATCTAAATGCTACCGGTACACTCATAAGCACTAAGGCTTTTCCTAACAAATCTCGGGGCGAACCTCACATATTTCGGGTGAATTTTTTTTTGAGTGGTACGGTTTTTGTGCTAGTCATATAACTCCTATCCATGAGACGCTTATTAAGAGTAAAGTTTCACTCCTATATGTCGCAAAAAAATAAATAAATTTGGTGCTAAAATTACCCTAACAAGTGTTTCTCTCAGTTTTATTACACATCTACTATTAAACAAGACAAAATCAAGTGCAATTGTACTCTCTAAGGAATCTTCATTTACCCCTCCCCCCTTACACTTAAGCCGAACATTGTCCCCAATGTTCAATTGAAAAATGTAAAAGTAATGAAAATGAAAGAATGAAACAAATACTCCCTTGATTCATTCAGTGTGGATGATGTAGTAACATGGTTAAATCCTCCTCCAAGAAAATGTGAAAACTCCAAGATTAAAGCAGCGCCAAAAGCTTGATTATCCATTTACATCTTCTTGTCTAATATAACCTGTTAATTAGCTGAAAAAACAAACAAGAAAACCTAGCCTAAAATCGGCGGTAAATCTACATAAAATTAAATCCTAGAAAGCAAATGTAACACCCCGAAAATTTGATAAGCAGCGGAAGTCTAATCGCGGTCATTAGAGTTTAGAACATAGGCATACTTATAGAAAATAATTCAAAAGATAAGTTGATATCATTCCATGAAAACTCAAAGTATTCAGAGTTACAAAACATTTTCCAAATGTTAATTGTTTCACAAAAGAGGTGATGAGTTTGAAAAGAATGATATAATTATTGAAATAAAAGGGAGGTCCTGTGTGCCCTTTTTGCCAGCTCCGTGCCATCATGCCGCTAATTTCCTGAGATAAACATGCTAAAAAGTCAACACAACGGTTGAGTGAATCAATAGTAGTTTAAATTTGTAATAGTGTGAACACAAGTCAAATATTTTTAAATAAACAAGCCAAGATGATAGGTCTTGATTAAAGTGGTGTCATATTGCTCCTAAGCCTCATGAAACTCAAGCCTTAACGTGGGTGATATCAAATAATGATATAATCACATCACCGACACCACAAGGGATGTAGATGACAAAAGGGGACCTCGGTGTCAGAAATGTGCTAAATTTCTATGGTACCTTGATTGGGGCTAAACCGTCAGATATTATTGACCAAGGTCAATAAGTCAAAAACAGCTTAATTCCAATTCTCCGTGGATAGTATAGTGTTTCCTCTGGTCGTTATGTCCCAGCGAGATTGCAATGGTGCTTTGGAAAACGTTTTTGAGAATGAGTGGCACTGAGGTCAGTAACCAAGATGATTAGGAAATGATTATGCTACTGATTATTTGGTATTTAGACAATGATATTAATAGATATACAGATATAAGCACAAAATCACAAATTGAAATCAGATTACAGACAGAGAAAAGTGGGATTTAAACAATTTACAACTACAGGGGGCGCAAATGAAACTTTTTCAAACTTAAAATAAAAAGAAAATTTAAAATGAAAATGAAATTATTTATTTGATTATTTTAATATTTAAATATTAATTAATTAATTAAAACTATTTAAAAAGTAATTTAAATCTAATTTAAATTAAACTAAAAATGATAAATACTACAAATTAAACTAAAAACTTAAAAAAATATTTTCTAAACCTCTAATTGAACTTGAAGAAAGTATAAAAATTAAAAAGAAATATTTTTGTCTTTTTATGGGTTTTCTATTAATTAATTACTAATTATATTAATTAATCTATTTAAACTATTTTAAATTACTAATAATACTAATATAACTTAGAAAATTATAGAAAAATTTATAAAACTAATTAACCATCTCTGAAATCCTAAAAAATTATAAAAAGTTTCTAAAAATTATATTTAGACTATTTTACCAATTATTTACTTATTAATTAATTAAAACCTAATTTAACTAAACTAAATAAGAAAATTAGAAAATGAAGAGTAGAATTTAAGAAACTATTTTCTAAAAGTCTAAAATGATTTATAAGCTAGGAAAATTATAAAAACCTACTGTTGTTAATTAAAAATTAACAAAACTATTTAATTACTAATATTACCTAATTAATTAATTAAACTATTTTTAATTCTAATAATTATCAAACTAAAAGAGAAAAATCTAAGAAAATGATTGAAATTACTTTAAGGTGACAGGAAATTAATAAAATTATGAAAATGATGAAATTGCTTATTAATAAGCTAAAAGGAAAATTAAAAAGATAAATTCTATTAAATAGAAGCTATCACTAATCTTAAATTTGGTTTTTTGTTGGATTTTCTTTTTGACAGATGAAAATAAGTTAAAAATAAGAAATATTTACAAAAACACTTTTTGAATAGCTTAAAAATAAGCTATGTGCACCCCCTTTATCCAAACAGTTGATATATAAGCTTATTAGGACTTATGCAAATGTTGAAAAAGCTAGGTAGTGACAAATTAAGCACACACAGATGATTACACACTTGAAATAAGCCAAATGGTAGAAATAAGCACTTAGATTAAGCTATTTATTACAAATAAGCACTTATGCCTATCAAGGCCTGAACAGGCCAATTCCCAAGGATTTTGGACCTCTGTGGGGTCCACAAATAAGCTCAGGGGTCCAAATAAAAACTTGAAACTTGAAAAGGTACAGGAAGGCTACAAAATAAGCCAATAAGCTAGACCTATGGCTTATTAATGAACACTAGGTGATGCTTGGAAGTTGGGGTCACACACTGAGTGATCAGTGAATCCTGAGGGAATGGCCAAACTTAATGGGGCATGCAGCCCTAGCAAATAAGTGTAAGCTAGGAGATACAAAATAAGGCCTAATCCTGGTTGAGTAGCTTATTGGCTTCCTAAAAAGCTAGAAAACAAAAGGTGGGGTCTACTATTGAACACTGTGCAAGGTTGAGGAGTTGGGTATGCACACTGGGTACAGGGGAGCCAAAGGCTCAACTAGGCAACTTTAACACTACTTATTTTTAAGCAAATGGATTTCAAACTTGGATTTTATTTTTGAAACAGGTAAACCACAAAAAAAACAACACAAATCCACAAAAACCTTGGATTTCCAATCTGTTTTAAAGCTTGTGCAAGATCTGGACTAATTTACCATTTTGACAGATTTGAAAACTTTTGACTTTTGAGCAAACATTAAAATTGACTTTGCTGAGATTTGATTTGATTCTATGGACTGAATAAGTTATATTAAGTTGTAATAAGACCTAATTATGCTAGTTCTAACAATTTTGAAAGGTTCATGAAGGTTTTGGACTCAAATTACTTGGCAGACAACAATTTAGGCCAAAGCAAAGGGACTTTGACTTTTTTACAAATTACTACTGGGTTTTATGGTTTACTTATCCTATTATAACCTATTGTACTATGTGAGAACAGGAAACAACAAACAAAACTACCAATTACACCCCTAACTCAACAATTCCAAACAGTCCCTTATGTGGACTAGTTTTATGATTTTCAAGGTTTTTTACTGATTTAAGGTACACAACAAATCTAAATTACTCTAATATGATATAATAAACTACTAGATGCTCAGAAACACAATTAAATACAACAAATACCACAGAACACAGATTATGCTAACTTAAGTGATAACAATGAATTTTAAGCAACTATGAATTCTAACTAACAAGTGCTACTTATTAAGCAATTTAATCACTACTGAGCACAAAACTAACCTAGAAACACAGGGACTTATACTATTAAGCAGTGTTATAATGGAATGCTAAAATGAAAAATGTGAGCTTACAAGGTGCATTCCAAGCCAGTACCAAGAATAGAACCCAAGAACCACACCTATAGGCTTCCACAAGCCACTAAACCCATGGCCATCCAAGATTTACCATGCTCCAGCAATCTACCATCTTCAACCTGCAATTTTTTTATTTTTCTTTATTTTTCTGATTTTTTATTTTATTTTTCTTGTTTTATGATTCTACTGACTTTTAATAGTTTCTAAAAGCTTCAATGAGCTTATGGGAGCTTAAGTGATCCTAGAAGTCCATAACATAAACATAAACAACAACAGAACTTAATTTAAGATTTTGAAAAAAAATGAAAATTGCATAAACTAGAAGAGTTGCTGAAACTTGAAATTTATTACTTGAAACAGTTAAGATTACAACTAGATTGACTATTACAGTGCTTAGAAGCTTTTGATTTGACTAAATTACCATACTACAACTTATACGATTAAAAAAAAAAACTAAAACATGAACTACTCTTTTCTTCTTGCTTCTCCTCTATTTATAGCTGTGGATTAGGGTTTCTCAAAGCCTTCTGAGCAAATCCCAACCAATCTCGACCCTTGAATCTCTCTGATTTGATCCTGACCCTCCACGTATTTTTGGCGGGAAAATTGGGGTGAGTGAAATTGCTTAAATAATGCAACAGGGGGGGGGATTAATTGTGGGTGTCTTGTTAGGTGATAGTGGTTTTGGGCGGTGGATTGTGATGGTGGGTTGAGGTGATGGTGTGCAGAGCAAGTGGAGAAGTGGGGGAGGGAAGGAGATGGTTGTTTGTTTGACTGGTTTGACCCAAGGTCAAATTTTTGACGCTGCGTTGTGATATCAAAAGGGATGGTGGGCTTTTGAGGGGTTGGGCCATGCAAGGGAAGTGGGCTTGGTGATGGTTTGTGTTTGGATTGGATTTGGCTTGGGATTAATATTAAGGGCCCGGTTTGGTTGTAACTTTGCACAAGGACCAATTTTGTAATATTCTGAAAGTTTAGGGGCTAGATTTAGCATCTTTCCAAAGTACTCCATGGGGGTAAAACTTGCCAATCTTGAATAGTAGAAGGACTTTTGTTGATAATTTCCATTTTTAATGTCCAGGTACTATTTCTGCCAATTTGCCAAACTCCAGGGACTATTTCTGCCAATTTGCCAAACTCTAGGGACCAAATTTGTAATTTTACTAAAATTTCCAACCAAGGACCATTCCTGCCATAGATGAGAAGTACAAGGACAAAATTTGTTTTCCTCAAAGTTTTAATATCCCAGGGACCATTTTTGTATATTTTCAAAGTTCAGGGACTAAACTTGCAATTTTGTGAAACTTTGTACCAAAGGACTAAATATGTCATTTTGTGATTTAAAAGGAATTTTGGTGATTTTTTCAAGTTTTTAGAATAACCAGGGACTAGATTTGACAACTTTTGAAAGATGAGGGACTAAAACTGCCAATTATGCAAACTTTGTTTATTTTTCATTTGTTTTTGATTATTTTGCATCTGAAACATATAAAACACATTCCTGGGATATTTTCATTATTTTGATGCAATTTTGAGTGTTTTTAGATGTTTTGGCAGCTAAGAATAGGTAAAAATGATGAGTGTTTGAGCACTCATCAATCCCCCACACTAAAACATTGCTAGTCCCTAGCAATCTTTTGAGAAAAACTTAATGGATTTGAAACTCTTTACCAAAATCCATTACTTCTGGAGTAGCCAGATGTATCCGTTCAAGTAAGAACTATGGTCCACCTGATAACCATGTGATTTTGAGCAAACCACCAGCTGTCAACGAATTTGATTCGTCTTTACCAAAAGCCGTTTGCTTCTGGACTATCCAACTCTTGATGGAAAAAGTCAACATCTTGGTGAGCTGATTACCAATTATGGTTTTTCCACGGCCTTTACCACAAGCCATAATCTTGCGGGCTAGCCAACTCATTCACTTTTTTGGATATGGCGAGTTGATTTACCATACAATTTTGGGCAAATTGCAAGCCATCAACGGATTTGAGATATCTTTACCAAGAGCCGTTTGCTCCTGGATTAGTCGATCCTTTTGTCTTTTAGACATGGCAGACTGATAACCACAAAAATTTTGAAATAAAGTGAAAAAATTTTTTGAAAAATTTTTGGCCAAAATGGTGGTACTTAGAAAGTATTTTGTGATAAAATTCGCAAGAATTTCCCCCCTCCCCACACTTAGAATTGAATATTGTCCTCAATATTCAAAGTCCCGGCTATTATGCCGACTCTTCGAATGGAAAAAGGCAATATTCTAAGCTAAGTGTGGAAATATCGTTTTGTAATTTTCACTTTATTTATATGTACATATAAACACATTTTATTTTATTTTTTTTGACTTGAAACTTATATACATATTTACTTTGTAAAAGGTGGGGGACGGCCACTCCCCTACACTAGAGTGTTAAAAAGTAGAAAGAATTCAGAGATATGGGTGAAAACCCATATTTTGCTAATTTTTGTTCACCGAGTCACTAGCTTGACTCGATCCCCGAATTCATTGGTCCATGGGGAAAGTTTGGAGATCCGGGACAACCATGGATTGTATGTCCTCTCCAAAATAGTGTTTCAAACAATGACCATTCACTTTGAAGTTGGGACCTTCGGGTTGAGATAGCTCAACAGTCCCGTATGGATATACTTTTGCAACAGTGAATGGTCCAGTCCATCGGGTTTTTAATTTCCCCGAGAAAATCTTTAATCTTGAATTGAAAAGAAGGACTCGGTCACCGACGTTGAAAACGCGGTTCTTAATCTTGGAGTCATGGATCTTCTTTGTCTTTTCTTTGTAGATCAAAGAGTTCTCGTTGGCTTGATCACGAAGTTCATTTAATTCATTGAGTTGAACCTTACGGTGATCACCCGCTTTATGAAGATCGTAGTTTGCATGTTTCAAGGCCCAGTAGGCTTTGTGCTCGAGCTCGATCGGTAAATGACACGCCTTCCCGTATACAAGCTTGTAGGGAGTACACCCGATGGGTGTTTTGTAAGCTGTACGGAAGGCCCAGAGTGCATCATCTAGTTTATCCGACCAGGAAGCACGGTTTTCACCTACGGTCCTTTCAAGAATCCGTTTAATACCACGGTTTGAAACCTCCACCTGCCCACTTGTTTGTGGGTGATACGTGGTAGAAAGACGGTGAGTAACACCATACTTAAGCATGACATTTGTGAATTGATCATTGCAAAAGTGTGTACCGCGATCACTAATGATGACACAGGGAGTTCCAAAACGAGCAAAGAGGGATTTCAAGAATTTCACAACAACTCGGGCATCGTTGGTGGGTAAGGCTTTTGCCTCAACCCATTTTGACAAGTAGTCAACAGCCACGAGAATGTATTTGTTTCCACTAGAAGATGGGAATGGCCCCATAAAATCAATGCCCCAGACGTCAAAGATTTCACAAACTTGAATGGCATTTTGTGGCATTTCGTTCTTTTGTGAAATATTCCCGTGACGCTGACAAGCGTCACAAGCTTTGACTAGCTCGTGGGCATCCTTATATATCGTGGGCCAATAGAAACCGGAATCAAACACCTTTTTGGCAGTGTAGTTAGGACTATGGTGGCCCCCGGTGGGTCCAGCATGGCAAGCCTTGAGAATATCAGCGGCTTCCTGTCCGTAAACACATCGCCTGATGACTTGATCAGCACAGATTTTGAATAGATAGGGGTCGTCCCAGAAGTAATGTTTAACGTCTTTAAAGAATTTGTTTTTCTGTTGGGACGACATCCCCTTTACGATGA
Organism: Artemisia argyi; assembly: GCA_030686995.1. Classification (NCBI taxonomy): domain Eukaryota; kingdom Viridiplantae; phylum Streptophyta; class Magnoliopsida; order Asterales; family Asteraceae; genus Artemisia; species Artemisia argyi. The sequence goes on along the minus strand of CM060703.1, from coordinate 139,025,786 downwards.
AGTTACCCGCATGGTAATTTGCAAAGTCGGCAAACCATGGGGTAGTAGAGTCACCACGAAAAGAAACCGCATTGAGTGTCTCGAGAGGAAATGTTTCATTTATTTCCTGTTTCTCGGACACATCCTGGTGAGGGTTTTCTAATCGTGAGAGATGATCAGCAGCAAGGTTCTCGGCTGCTTTCTTATCACGGATAACGATATCAAATTCTTGGAGGAGGAGAACCAAGTGGAGTAGCCTCGGCTTTGCATCTTGCTTTGCAAATAGGTACTTCAAAGCCGAGTGATCCGTGTACACTATGCATTTGGTCAGTATTAAGTATGGCCGGAATTTTTCAAAGGCATATACCAAAACTAATAGTTCTTTTTCAGTGATGGTGTAATGACTCTGAGCCTCGGTCATAGTTTTGCTTGCGTAGTGTATAGGCTGAAAGTATTTTGCTTTTCGTTGCCTCAAGACCGCACCTATGGCAAAATCACTAGCATCACACATAAGCTCAAAAGGTAGGTCCCAATCGGGGGCAACAAGAATTGGTGCCTCGGTAAGCTTTTTCTTAAAGGTTTCAAAAGCTTCGATGCACTTAGGAGAGAAGATGAAAGGAGCATCCTTCTCGAGGAGATAGATAGGCCGGACGATTTTAGAGAAATCTTGGATAAACCTACAATAGAAGCCGACATGACCCAAAAAGCTCCTAACACCTTTAACGGTGGTGGGATGAGGTAATTTAGCGATGAAATCAATTTTGGATTTGTCAACCTCAATCCCGTTTTTTGAAATTTTATGGCCGAGGGCAATGCCCTCTTTAACCATAAAATGGCTCTTCTCCTAGTTGAGACTTAAATTCGTTTCTTTACATTGTTTAAGCATTTGTTCCAAGTGGGAGAGACAAGACTGGAATGAATCCCCGATGTCTGAAAAGTCATCCATAAATACCTCCATGGTTTTCCCGATCATGTCGGAAAAGATTGACATCATGCACCTTTGGAACGTGCCTGGTGCATTACTGATTGATGCTAAACCGTGAACTTATATTGACCAAAGAATGCTCAACAAAGTCAAATAGCCTAGATCAATGCTCCGGGTAATATAAGGTATCACCGGGTCGTTAAATCCCGTTGAGGTGTGAATTGTCACTTTAGCGTGCTTTGTGATCGGGTGATTATTCACAGAAAAGGGTTGTGATAAGAATTATTTGGAAATTATTAACAAATATAACTTAGGAAAGCTACGTGATTGATTACGGGAATTGAGATTACAAAGATTTGAGCTAAAACCTAAAAACGTACGTTTTAATTAAAACCGTACGCAGACGAACGAAACAAAAAGTACAACTGATGGACGGAAAAGGTTACAAGTGTAAAATTATTATTTTTACAATCCTAATAAATAAAGAAAATTTTAAGAAAAAGAAAAATTATTTTTACACTATTTAATTATTATTTATTAATTAATTACTAATTATCTATTTATTAACTAATTAAACTAATTAGAATTAATAAAAATACTAAAAAGACTTAGAAAATTAAGAAAAATTTTACAGATCTAATTAACCATCACTGGAATTCTAAAAAATTATAAAAAGTTTATTTTATGTATTTTTAAACTAATTTACTAATTATTATTATAATTACTAATTAATTACTAATTAAATTATAAAAAATAGAAAATGAACAGTAAAAATTCTAGAAAAATTTATAAAAATGTTTTAACTTAAATAAAAGCTATAAAAATTATAAAAACTAGGTTGTACTTTATGAAATCTAATTATGCTATTTAATTACTTAATATTAATTACTAATTAATTAAACTAAAATTAATTCTAAAAACTACTAAAAGACAAAAGAAAAATATGGAAAAATTTCTAGAATTATTTTAACCTAAAAGAGAATTTATAAAAATATAAAAATGATATATTGCTTATAAATAAGCTAAAAAGAAAATTAAAATGATAAATCCTATTAAATAGAAGCTATCACTATAATTAAAGTTGGTTTTTGGTGTTTTTTCTTTTACCAAACTGATTTACTACTAAAAACTAAAACTTTTTGTGAAAACACTTTTAATGTAACCAAGAAATAAGCACTTTGAGTGCTTATTCACCCAAAGAGTTGACTTTTGTTGACTATGGAGGTAATTAAGCTCAAATGAAAGAAGGTGCGGTCCACAATGGTGAAAACTGGTCTCTCTGAGTTAAATAAACATGAATAAGTAAGATTCAACCAATTAAGTGGCTTGAATAAGCCACAAAACACAAATAAGCAGTTTGCTTAATGTGGTTCTGAGACAGAATGGGACAGAATTGGGAAGCAAATGCAGGTGGGGTCCAGTGGTCAAATGGTCAAACTCTTGGTCAATTTTCCAACACTGGTAGGAGGGGGGTTGTAAGGACCCAAAGGTGAAGTGTGGGACCCACTGGGTTAACCACAAACAACCACCAAAGTTGGGTGGGTGGTATGGGTTTGCTGTGCACAGGGGACTCAGTTCCCCTGCAGCCCACTTTGAGGGTCAAATTTGTCCACAATAAAAATTCACAAAACTATAACAATACAATGAATCAAGAGTTCAGCTGGTATATTAATCTCACAAGAAGTTTCAAACCCTAAAACCTAGCACAAAATTCATGAAAATTCATGCCATATTTGAGATTTTTGACCAAGGCACTTTTTTGACTTTTGCAAGAAATGCTTTCTGTTGACTTTTATGAATTTTAATCTCAATTAAATGACTGAAAACACAATAATAAGCTTAGATAAGATTAAACTAATGCAAATCAACAACTCTTAAACCAACATGAATACTTTTTGAGGTCCAAATCCCACACAGTTAACTGTGTGGGTTAGATTTTTGGTAACTTTGACTTTTTTCTAAAGTGACACTTGATTCTATGACTTCACAATCCTAATATTGCCTAATATAATGTATTTGAACTGAAAATGACAACAATGATAGACCTAAACTTCTAGGAACAGACTAACCCAAACACTCCCTTAATGGGATTGGTTTGAAAGTTTTCAAAGTTTCAAAGTGATTTAAACCATATTACTAACATAGAATCATATAATATGATTAATTAAACCTATTTGAGCACAAGTATGTCACTAACAACAACAATAACTCAGAATTCACCAAATTACTAAGTTTGACAGTTAGAATGATAAAATGAGTAGCAAAAGATTTAGATGAACAAGAACTACTGATTAAGCAACAATTTAACTTCTAAACATAAAATAAGCATAAACACACAAGTAAGAACAAGGATGAGCAGTTAAATCAATGAAATGGAAAACTTGATCAATAAGGCTTACAATGAGCTTCCAAGTTGATTTACAAGAACCAAGAACTTAGAACCAACCTATAGACTTCCCATGAAATCACTAAACCACTGCCATCCAGAATAAACAGTGCTCCATGCCTTGTTTCACCTTCTTTGTTGATTTTTTCTATTTTTGAGGTATTTTTCTTTATTTTTTTTTAATTTTTATGTCTAGCAGTCCACTAATGATCTAAAAGCTTCAAAAAGCTTATTAGGAAGCCTAAGTGAGCCTAAACAACTACTGAACCATAAGTTTTGAACATCTTTAGATCATTTTGAGATTTTAGTTGAAATAAGCATAAGCTAAATAAAATAAGAAACACTGAGATTGCTTGCTGAAATTGAGTTCAAATACACTAAGAAAACTTAATACATTGCTTTTAAACTGAAATTACACTGGAATTTAAGATAATTAATAAAAACGACATTAAAAATTTAGAATAAACTACTACTCTGGCCTCTGCTTCTTCTCTTTCTTTTTATAGGGCACAAACAGGGTTTTGAAACCCTACTGAGCAAATCCCACACATGTCTTGAGCCATTGGATTAAGAGGTTGCAATCTTGGCCATTTAAATTCTTGGCGCCAAACTCCTTTTTGGATGTTTCCTCTTATTATTGACGCCAGGTGCACATTTTTGGAGCTTTGCCCTTGGTTTGGAGTGCAAGAGGGGGGGGGGGGGGGGGGGTTGAGTGTGATAGAGGAGAAGGTAGGGGTGATGATGAGGGGGGTTGGCTCGTAGCAGGGTGAGTGGGGGTGAAGGTGAGGTGGATGGTCAAACTGGGTCAAAGATGGGGGTGGAGTATTATTATTTATTAAACGGGGTGGATTTGGTTGTGGTGGGCTGAGGGTGTTGATGGAGTGGGCCTGTGGGCTTGGAGTGATAAGGAGATGGATATGGAATTGGTTTTGGATTGGGTTTGAAGTTATTAAGGGTCCGGTTTGTTGTAGTAATTTACACAAGGAACATTTTTGCAATTTTAACAAATCCAAGGGACTGAAAGTGTAATTATCCCAAAGTATCACCAAGGACTATTGTTGCCAAGTTTAAATTCCAAAAACCAATTTTGTAAATTTTTTTATTTTCAAAATTCCCAGGGACTATTTTTGCCAATTTCCAAACTCCAGGGACCAAACATGTAACTTTTCCAAATTTATCACCCAAAGTCCGTTTTTGATAACTTTTGATTTTTTAGGGACTTGGGTTGACTTTTATTTCAAAATAAATGCATAGGGACTATTTCTGACAAATTTTGAAACTTGGGGGACTGAAACTGCCAATATTGCAAACTTTGATCGTTTTTCATTTGTTTTTGCTCGTTTTGCATTTAAAACACATAAAACACAATCCCTGGGATAATTTAAGTATTTTGATTACTTTTCGATTGTTTTTGTATGTTTTGGCAGTTTAAACACGATAAAAATGATGAGTGTTTGCTCACTCATCAGTTACATAAGCCGAAAGGCATACGTCTGTAAGCAAAAGTTTATGTACGTATTATTATTCACTTCAAGGTTGTAAAACCCTAGCATTGTTGAGTGCTCGTATTAATAATATTGAAGTGTTGAAAGTGAATCATTATTCTTCTTAAGTTAATCTTTTACATTTCGCATATTAGCTTAAGTGTTTAGTCAAGTTAACTTCTATACAAGATCGTTTAAGCTCAACTAGGATCAACAAGTGGTATCAGAGCTTGTGATCTAGAAGTTATTATCAAGAAGAGTTTGTTTCTTAAAAGTTTGCTGTTCCAAATCTATTGCTAAGATGGGTGATGAAACTCATATGGTGACTGCTTCAAGGGTGCCCATGCTAAATCCTTCTGAGTATGAGCTATGGAAGAGAAGAATCAGCCAGTACATTCGCATGATTGATTTCAACATGTGGAATGTGATTGTTAATGGTGATTCTGTACCTGAGAAGAGTGCTGATGGTAAGGAGATACCAATTAAGTCTGCTAAAGCCAACATAGTAAGGAAGATGGAAATCAAAGCACATAGTATTCTCTTAATGAGAATACCTAATGAATTTCAAATGGACTTTGATGACTGTAAATATGGAAAAGAATTGATGGATGCTGTTGAATTCAGGTTTGGAGGGAATGATGCTACTAAGAAATCCAGGAAAAACATGCTGAAGCATCAATTTGAGAATTTTACTTCCGAAAGTGGAGAGAAGATAATTGGCACATACAACAGGCTAAACCAACTTGTTAGTCATCTAAAGCTTGTTGGTTATGTGGTTCGACAAGATGATGTAAACCTAAAGTTTCTAAGAAGTCTTGCACCTGAATGGAGTATGCACACAGTTGTGTGGAGGAATAAGCCTGATTTTGAAACTATGAAGTTGGAGAGTCTCTACAACAATTTAAGAGTGTATGAATCAGAACTATCTACCTCTTCTACTTCATCTTCTGGTACTCAAAATCTTGCCTTTGTATCCTCTAAAGGAAAAGGATCTCAAGAATCTCACTCTGCTGCTCATTCTACTGCTTATGGAGTATCTGCTGCTAGTTCAAATGATAAGATTTCTACCAGTGATATTGCTTTGTGTGCATTCTTAGCTGAGCTCACAACTACTATAAGGTCACATGTCATTAATCAAGACTTGGATTATATTGATCCTGATGATCTTGAAGAAATTGATCTTAAATGGCAAATGGCTATGTTAACCTTGAGGGCAAGAAAGTTCTTGAAGAAGACTGGAAAAGAAGTCAAGTATAAAGCTAAGGACAGTCCAGGCTTTAACAAATCAAAGATAGAGTGCTACAATTTCAACAGGAAGGGACATTTTGCCAGAGAGTGTAGAGCTCCAAAGAAAAATGCTGATGTTACAAAGAAGGTTGCTGAAGAATCAAAGACTGCACTAGTATCTTGTGATGGACTAGGAGATTATGATTGGAGTGATATGGCTGAAGAAGAACCAAATTTCTCTTTGGTAGCTGTTGCTCAACCCAAGGTGCAGAACTTTGCACTTATGGCCTATGGTTCATCATCAGGCTCTGACTCTGAGGTATCAAATGATTCAGACTTATCTGTGTGTTCTTTTAAATCTTGTGCTGATACTATAGAAGAACTTAAGTCTAGGAATGAGAGTTTAAATAGAGAAATTGAACACCTAAAACTTGATAACTTAGGTTACAAAGTAGGTATTCAAAATGTTGAAAGAAGGTTAGAATATCTCAAAGAGTGTGAGAAGGAACATGTAGATCAACTTAATCTCAGAGATATAGAAATTTTTAAGAAAAACAGTGAAGTAGAAGTTCTTAAAAATAAGTTAGAAGAAGTAGAAAAAGATAAAGAGGAAGCTTTTGCTGAAAAAGATAAACATGTAGTAAGAGTACAAAAACAACAATATGCTTCTGATTTGGTTCATAAATCTATAGAGAATAACTTGATGAGAAAAGGTAGTAGAATTGGGTATAATGAAGTGGCTCCTCCAGCCAAAAGTGCTTTTGCTCCACCAGGAAAAGAACTATCCTTCATTAGTGAGCTAAATATTGAAAAACCTGTAGGTGAATGTAGCACAAGTGTTAATGAAACACCTAAGGTTGAGGCTAGAAAATTTCCTGAAGCTCCTATTATAGAAGATTGGTATTCTGATAGTGATAGTGATGAGGAACAGGTTAAACCAGAACAAAGTGTGAAAAAGGAAGAAATTCCTACAAAGTTTAAACCTAAAATTGAACAGGTTAAGTTTGTCAAACCTGTGTTAGGAAATAACTTCTCTAGGAAAATGGTAGAGTACAATGAGGTACCTAGAGAACAGATGGAAAGGTTCAATAATAAGCCTAGGGGTAACCAGAGAAACTTCAACAACCTAGTTTCACACAGATTAGGTAATCAGTTTCAATTACAAAAGAAGGCTTGTTATAAGTGTGGTAGCTTTGACCACTTGATTGTTAGATGTCCTGAACACCAAAAGCCTGTTTGGAATCAATACACTAGGGTGAATCACAAATATGTAACTAAACAATCTCACCCACATCCTAATAGAAATATGGTTCCGAGAGCTGTTTTATTGAGATCTGGTGCAACTAGATCTATTTATGCTGCTAAATCAACTGGTTCTTCTACTGGCTCTACTGCTAGTAAGCATTCTGCTGCTAGTATGCACTCTGCTGTTAGTAAGCAACCTGCTGCTAGTACAAAACTTTCTACTTCTGGGCCAAAAGTTTTAACAAATACAGTTGTTGGTAATCACTTTTATGCTGTTAAGGCCTCAGCTTGCTGGACTTGGAAACCAAAAACTATTGGTTCAAACTCTGTTTCCAAGAATAGTAGTGCATCAAGTGATTTAAAGAAATTTGATTATGTTGATGCACAGGGCAGATCAAAGTCAGTAATGGCTTGGGTCATCAAGAGGAACTAATGTCTCTACTTTTGATGTGCAGGTCAATCTACTGGATGAGCTTAAGGATATGGTTATTGTTAACAGTGGATGTTCTGGACACATGACAGGAGATGAGTCTCAACTTGAAGACTTTGAGGCTTTTGATGGTGGTTATGTTGCTTTTGGGAATGATCCGAAAGGTGGAAAGATTGCTGGAAGAGGAACTCTAAGAACTGGAAATTTGGACTTTGAGAAGGTGTTTCTTGTGAAAGGACTTAAGTTTAACCTTTTTAGTGTTTCACAAATGTGTGACAAAAAGAACTTTGTTCTTTTTACAGACACTGAGTGTATGATACTTTCTCCTGACTATCAGTTGCCAGATGACAAATCTGTGCTTTTGAAGGTCCCTAGAAATGAGAATATATACAGTGACCATATTAAGAACATTGTTCCTAAGAGGGCTTTGACTTGTCTAATTGCAAAGGCCACTGTTGATGAATCCAAATTATGGCATAGAAGATTGGGACACCTGAACTACAAAACTATCAACAAATTGGTAAAAGGAAATCTTGTCAGGGGGATGCCTACAAAGACTTTTGAAAATTGTGAAACTTGTGTTGCTTGTCAAAAGGGTAAACAACACAGAGTTTCATTCAAGTCCAAGACTGTGAACACAAATACTAAGCCATTACACTTACTACACATGGATTTATTTGGGCCTGTATTTGTAAAAAGCTTGAACAAGAAGTCTTATTGTCTTGTTGTCACTGATGACTTTAGCAGGTTTACTTGGGTATTCTTTCTAGCCACCAAAGATGAAACTCCAGAAATACTCAAGGCATTCATTACAAGAGTTGAAAACCTGTACAATCACAAGGTGAAGATAATCAGATGTGACAATGGTACTGAGTTCAAGAACAGTGTGATGATTCAATTCTGTGTGGGAAAAGGAATTCTTAGACAGTATAGTGTAGCAAGAACTCCACAACAGAATGGTGTTGCAGAAAGAAGAAACAGGACATTAATTGAGGCTGCAAGAACAATGTTATCTGATTCAAAACTACCTATACCTTTTTGGGCTGAAGCTGTGAACACTGCATGCTTTGTGCAAAACAGAAGTAAGGTAGTCAAGCCTCATAATAAGACTCCATATGAGTTATTTCATGGAAAGAAGCCAATGATTGATTTTCTCAAACCATTTGGATGTCCTGTTACAATTTTGAACACTAAGGATCAGCTAGGCAAGTTTGATGAAAAAGCTGATGAAGGAAATTTGGTTGGTTACTCTGTAATTAGTAAAGCTTTCAGGGTATACAACAAGAGAACCAAACATGTAGAGGAGAATTTGCATATCAAATTTTCTGAGAACACATCTAATCCTGAAGGAAAAGGACCAGAATGGCTGTTTAATGTTGATATGCTTACCAAAACAATGAATTATGTACCAGTCATTGCCAGTGTTGACAAACCACAAGAAGAATTTGTTTTGGTTGAGAAACTAAAGGTTGGTCCTACTTTACTACCATTTCAGAGTGATTTAAGTCCTAAAGAAGATGTTGTTACTCAAGAGACACCTAAGGAAACTGAAGAAGGTATTGAAATACCTATTGAAGCAGAAAAAGAAACTAATGAATTTCCCAAAGTAGTTGTTGATGTCTCTCCTACACAGCCAGAAGACTCTACTGCTGACTCAGAAGACTCTACTGCTAGGCCAAAAGATACAACTACTGCTCCACCTAATTCTGCTGCTAAGCCTACTAACTCTACTACTACTTCAATGTTTCCTAATTTGGACACTCAGGGTAGATCTATTGATGATTCTATCTATCCTAATGATCCAAATATGCCTGCTCTTGAGAATATTTATTATGACACAGATGATGATGCACTTGATGGTAAGTTATTTGGAGCTGATGTAGACATTACTAATTTGGAACTCAATATTCCTGTTAGTCCCACACCTACCACAAGAGTACACAAGGATCATACCAAAGACCAAATTTTGAGTGATCCACAATCATCTATTCAAACTAGGCAGATGACTAAAGCACTGAAAGATCTTCAACATCAAAGTTTCTTTGCCAGATCTCTGCATCAAAGAAATAGTCATAAAGATCTTCAAAATTGCCTTTTTGCATGTTTTCTTTCTCAAATTGAACCCAAAAACACTTACAAAGCCTTACAAGAAGCAAGTTGGTTGGAAGCAATGCAAGATGAGCTTCTACAATTTAAGCTACAAGAAGTTTGGACTTTGGTTGATCTGCCAAATGGAAAAAGAGTGATTGGCACTAAATGGGTATTCAGATGCAAGAGAGATGAGAGAGGAATAGTCATAAGGAATAAGGCAAGGTTAGTAGCACAGGGATACACACAACAAGAAGGCCTTGATTATGATGAAGTATTTGCTCCAGTGGCAAGAATAGAAGCAATTAGATTATTCTTGGCTTATGCTTCATACAAAGATTTTGTAGTGTATCAAATGGATGTAAAAAGTGCTTTTCTGTATAGGACCATTACAGAAGAGGTTTATGTATCTCAACCACCAGGCTTTGAAGACCCTGATCATCCTGACAAAGTTTACAAGGTAAATTGAGCAATGTAGCTCCTAGAGCCTGGTATGACACATTGTCTACATACTTGTTAGAGTCTGGGTTTAGTAGAGGAAAGATTGATAAAACTCTGTTTCTCAAAAGACAAAAGGATGATATTTTGCTGGTTCAAATCTATGTTGGTGACATCATCTTTAGGTCTACAAACAAAGCTATGTGAGTTAGTTTTGAGAAACTTATGAAGGACAAGTTTGCTATGAGTTCTATGGGAGAACTCACCTTCTTCTTAGGTCTGCAAGTCACATAAAGAGATAATGGTATATTTATCAGTCAGGATAAGTATGTCAATGATATTTTGAAGAAGTTTGGCTTTGAAGATGCTAAACCTGCCAAGACTACCATGGAAACCAACAAACCATTGCTGAAAGATGAATATGGAAAGGAAGTGGATATTCACTTGTACAGGTCTATGATTGGCTCATTGATGTATCTCACAGCATCAAGGCCTGATATCATGTTTGCTGTGTGTGCCTGTGCAAGATTTCAAGTGTGTCCCAAGGAATCACATCTCAATGCAGTGAAGAGAATTTTTAGATATCTAAGGCATCAACCAAAATTGGGCCTTTGGTATCCTAAGGATTCACCATTTGATTTGGTCTCCTATTCAGATAGTGACTATGTTGGAGCTTCTTTGGATAGAAAGTCTACAACAGGGGGTTGTCAATTTCTAGGAAGCAGATTGGTGTCATGGCAATGCAAGAAGCAAACAGTGGTGGCTAATTCTACAACTGAAGCTGAGTATGTGGCTGCTTCAAGTTGTTGTGGACAAGTTCTATGGATGCAGAATCAATTATTGGATTATGGGTACAATTTCATGAATACCAAAATTCATATTGATAACAACAACACACTTTGCATAATTAAAAATCCTGTTTTTCATTCTAAAACAAAACATATTGAGATAAGACATCACTTTATCAGGGACTGCTATGAAAAGAAGTTGATCCAAATTGTTAAAGTTCATACTGATAACAATGTTGCTGATCTTCTCACTAAACATTTTGATGTGGGGAGGTTTCAATTTTTAATTGCAAACATTGGTATGATAAATCTTTGAAAAACTTATCTCTTTGTTTTTGTACAAGTATGTAAAGGAATTGTGCTGCTTGTTACTCTGCTGCTTATCTTAAAGCATCTGTTTGTTATGGAATGTACTATGCTGCTATTTCTAACTCTACTGCTAGTACATATGTTTGTTTGCTTTGTGGTGTTTGGTCTAATATTGTGCAGGAATAAGTCTAAATGATGATTTGCAACAACAATATTATGATAACAAAGAAGAACATCTGTCATTCATCATTTATCAAGAAAAGAGGTTCATACATCAAAAGAGAAATTACAAAGACTATTGCTGAAACCACAAAAGAGTGCAACAACCTAAGATGAAATTAAAGACTACAAGCACTACTTCCTATGGCATGGAAGTCCAAGAACAATTTTTCTTTCCTTAGGGAGAGGAGGGTTTGTCTTCTTTGTCTTCTTTGTCTTGGTGGACTTCTTTGGTCGTGGCCTTGATGACTGAGGCCTCTCAGGTGTGGAAGGTGGTTCATTTGGAGGCTCATCCTCATCTGATGAAGTGTAGATGAAAGGGGAAACAAGCTCCCTTGGAGATGGTTGCCTAACAGGGATACAAGCTGGGTCTTCTGATGATTCTGAAGACGATGGAGACTTGGGGGACATCACAGCTTTACCCCTGGAAGTGCTTGGGGTTTGATTCAAACTGAGGAGATCTTTAAAGACAGGGAGATCATGCTTTCTCTTCTTAGCTTGCTCCTTGGTTCTACAACCATTATGAGGAGGACGGAAGGGAGGCACATATGTTTCATAAGGGGTTTCATATTCAGATGATGAATCAGAAGAGATATTGATGATTTCTGGTGTTGATTTCATGATTATTTGATTTGATTTGGGTTAATTGAAGTTTTGATTTGGATGATTGGCGTTTTGATTGCGATTAGGGTTTGATTGTGGTGAATTAGGGAAAAGATTTAGTCCGTTTTTATAGGGATTACGGAATATCATCACATTAATTGCTGAGGATTCTTGACTTTTTGACCAAGCTTATTTTGTCAACTCTGCTGCTGGATTATTTCACTCTGCTGCTAGTTATATAACTCTGCTGCTAGTGTTATTGTGCTGCTACGGTTGAAAGTGTGAGGGTGGGATGTGTAACTTCTTCAATCAGTTTAAAACCTAATTGGTTTTCTCATGTTTCAAATTGAAGTTATCACAAACCCTAACACTCCATTTCTCTCAAAGTCAATTATTCCCAATTTCCCTAAACCCTAACTCATGGATTGCATTCGTACCTGGGCAAAGCGACACAACAGTGTGGTCGTTTTGGATGCAGAATCAGTTAATGAAGGTTTCACAGACATGGTAAAATTTTTGAATGCTACTTCTCTTAGGTATGCACTCACTGTGAATCCTACTATATTTGTTTCCCACATCAAACAGTTTTGTCTTACCGCTAAAATCAAAACTAATAATGGGGAAAAATATGTTAGTGCCTTAGTAGATGGGCAAAAGGTTCATGTAACTGAATCATTAATAAGAGAAACCCTTCTCTTAGATGATGAAACAGAGACCACTTGCCTGGCCAATTCTGCTATTTTTGCTGGGTTAAAAGATTTGGGATATGAGGGGAATCATACAAATTTAAAATTTCAAAAATCTCTCCTCTGCCCTCAATACAAGTTTTTGGTACATCTTCTTCTTCATTGTTTGAGTCCTAAAACTTCTGGATGGCATGAGTTTAGTACTACTATTGCTTCTGCAATGGTATGCTTAAGCAAAGGTCAACCATTTAATTTTTCAAGAATGATATTGGAAGGGATGTTTCACAGTATTAAAGAGTCTGGTTCCTATTTGCTTTATCCAAGGTTTATACAACTCTTTGTTCAAAAACAACTTATAAAGTTTAGAGGACATGTTGCTACCTATGATGCTCCAAAATTGGTTTCTAAAACCTTTACTTTCTTGGTTAAACGTGGAAAAAGTTTTTCAGGCACACATACAAATCTTACACCTTACATGGTGCAACTTGTGCAAAATAATTAGGGTGAAGGATCAGGAAATCCCACTGACTCCCATCACACACCCAATTTTACTGCATCTGCTACACAACCTAAAATACTCTATACCCGTAGGAAAACCAAAAAGAACACTGATCTACCTCAGGATAGTGTTAGTATGGCTGTACCAGATGAGGCTGTCCTAGGTGATGAAGAGGACATGTTGGCAAGGGCTGTCACTACTGCTTCTAGCTTAGCAGCAGAGCAGGATAGTGATAACATTATTAAGACCCAAACCAAGGCAACATCTAGAGATGATGATTCTTTTGAATCAAATTCTCAGGATGGTAACCCTAGCCAAATGGAAAATATAGGGGGCTCAGATGATCAAACTACGCTTGATACTGAGTTTTTGTCCCAAGATTCTCCTCTCGGACCAGGTTACACAGGTCGAAGTGATGAGGACAGGCCAGTGACAAATGAATTGATGGAAACTCTTGTACATGATGACAATGTCCATGATTCACCTCTCGGACCAGGTAACACAGGTCGAAGTGATGAGACTATTATGAAACTCATTCAGGAATTGACGGTTACTTGTACCAACTTGGGGGTGAAATGTACTACTTTGGAGGACAAAGTTCTTAGTCTATCATCTGTTGTTGCTGATCAGGACAAGATTATTACCAAATTGCAAAAACAGATTAAGAACTTTCAGCAATCAAGATCTTCAACCTCTTTGAAAAGATTGAAGAAAGTGGGAACTTCTCAGATTGTTGGTTTTCCTGATGTCTCTACTCACTTGGAAGAAGATGCTTCCAAACAGGGGAGGAATGAAGAGGCAATGGGTTCAGGGGAGGCAAATTTGGAAAAGATTGATGGTGCTCTGGGCATGAATGATGAAATGGTTTCAGGGGAGACTCCAGTGATTGGTGATATGGATGTTGAAAGTCCTCATGATGCTGAAAATTTTGTGGTTACTGATAAATCAGGGAATGAGGTTGTTATGGAGAAGGTGATTGCTACTCAAGAGAAGGTGGTAGAACAACTTACAACTTTGGAGCCTGAGAAATTAGTGAAGGCAACAGGGTTGATGGGTGAAACATTGATGAAGTTGGGAGATTTGGTGAAAAACAAAAGTCTTGACTCTGCTGCTCAAGGATCTACTGCTAAGGATTTTACTAACTCTGCTGCTAGTGGATCTGCTGATGCACAAGACTCTGCTGCTAGGTCTGGTGACAATGCTGCCGCTGAAGCTATGGTATTGTTGAGTAAGAAGACTACCCCATTATCAACTTCTTCACTACCACAACAAACAACAACAACAATCAAATCATCAGTACCTAGAAAACCTGAAAAAGGGATTGTTATTAAAGTACTTGCTGCTCAACAAAAGAAGGTTATTTCTTCATCTTCTACTGATAAAGGAAAGGGCAAGCAAGGTGAAACACCAAGGATTATGTATAAGGGGATTGATTTCACTGATGTACCATTTGAGTCTTGGCCTAAGGCATTACAAGTTGAACATGATACAGCTGCTGCACTTAGAGCACAAGAGTTGATTAATATTGAAGATCAACAGTTAGCTGAGAAAGAGGCTGAAGATTTAAAGAGGTATGATGAATGGATAAATGAGAAGATCAGAATAGAAGCTGATATTGAACTCAATAAGCTGATCAAGATTGAAGGAAATGAAGTTCCAACTTTTGATGTGCAATCTTGGTTAAGAAAGTTTACTACAAAGAAGAGAAAAGAAAATGCTACTGCTAGAAGAAAGATAAAGATACTTAAAGGTCCAACTGTTAAACAACAAAGAAGAGAATATGAAAGGTATCTAAAGAATATGGCTGGATGGACATTGGTACAGTTGAAACCTTATTCTGATAAAAAAGTTTTTGACTTATATCAACAAGCTAAGAGGAGAACAGATACTTTTTATTCTATGGGATGTGCTGAGGATTTGGAACAAATTGCTCAGATGAACAAGAAGTTGGTATCTGAAAAGGTAGTTGAAGCAGAGTATGTTCAAGAAGCTGATGTTGTTAAGCAGCCTAATGATGCAGCTAAGACTACTTCTTCTGTGCAAAGTGGTAAAAGAAAAGGTGTAGTTAATAAATCATTTGCAAAGAAGAAAAGGAAAACAGGGGAAGGAAGCAGTTCTAAGCCAGAAGGAGATGAGTTCAAGAATGATTGTGATCATATTCCTCCTGAGCATCTAAAAGAACAATTGAAAGTTTACACTATGGTTGGCAAGATGGAAGATCCTGAAGTAGTTGATGCCAAACCAATAGGAGTCAAATATCCTATTATCAAAGTAACTACAGGATATGATACTAATATTGGAGCATTTCATGATGTTGAGAGATCTGATGGTAAGTCTCACAGGTTTCTTAGATTTCAACAGATGCTATATTACTTTGATAGGGAGGATGTTGATGACTTGTGGAAGTTATACAAGGCAAAGTTTGGAGCAAAGAAGTTTGATGGTGAAAAGTATGAGAAATATCAAATTGATCATATCATAACTAAGACTGATAATGTGCTATGGAGAGCTCTAAAACTTATGTATGAACCTTCCATGGATGATTCTGAATGGGCAGAGATAGTGCAATATAAGGTAAAGCAATGGAGACTTTTTCAAGACTCTGGAATTCATATGTTGACTATTGGGCCAATTATCTTATATATGTTAGCTGAAAAGGATTACCCAGTGGTAAGATACTGGAATACTGTCAATCAGATGGTTAATGGTGATAGATCACTTAAGTTGCAGAAAGACTATGATTCTGATGATCAAGCATTCAATTTGCTGTCAAAGTATAAGAAGATATTTGATCAACTGAATTCTCAAGGTTTGAAGTGTTTGGAAGCATCCTCCTAGAGATTAATTGTGCTTTGAAGAAACTTGTTTATTTAGAAATAAATAATAAGTTTAGGGGAGGATTGTTGGGTCTGAAACTACTGCTGAGTGAAACTGCTGCTATGAACGAAACTGCTGCTAGTGGTAATGATTCTGCTGCTGATGTCAAAGTGCTGCTGAGGTTAAATGCTGCTGACAGAATCTACTGCTGATGGGATAAGGATGTATACGGTTTAGATAAATACAGAATAGATTGTGTAAATATTATATTTATCTAGAATATTCTTATCGTGTAGAGAAAGGTATTGTAAACCTAGTAGGATTCCTTAGTCTATAAAAGGAGGATCCTATGGTTAGTTTATGTACGTATTATTATTCACTTCAAGGTTGTAAAACCCTAGCATTGTTGAGTGCTCGTATTAATAATATTGAAGTGTTGAAAGTGAATCATTATTCTTCTTAAGTTAAGCTTTTACATTCCGCATATTAGCTTAAGTGTTTAGTCAAGTTAACTTCTATACAAGATCGTTTAAGCCCAACTGGGATCAACATGCTTTATTCTTAACACCAAGGATTATCTCACCAAATTTGACCCAAAGTCTTATGAAGGTGTATTTCTTGGATATTCACAAAATAGTAAATCTTACATTGTTTTAAACAAAGAAACCTTAAGAGTCGAGGAATTATTGAACGTAACATTCGACGAGAGTCCACCTCCCTCTAAGACATCACCTTTGGTAGATGATGACCTAGTTGAAAGCCAAGCTATTGAAAACCAAGTAATCTTAGAAAACAACAAGGAAGATGAACCATTAAGCAAAGAAATTGTTAATGTCAAACAATCCAAAAGTCATACATTAGATAATTTCATAGGAAAAATAAATGAGAGAACACTAAGATATAAAGCCCAAAATGAAAGTAACGACTTTTGTTTCGTGTCAACCATTGAATCGAAAAACATTAACGAAGCCATAAATGATGAGTCTTGGGTAATAGCCATGCAAGAAGAGTTAAACCAATTTGTTAGGAATGATGTGTGGACTTTAGTTCCTCAACCAAAGAGTCAAACAATAATTGGAACAAAATGGGTCTTTCGCAATAAAATGGATGAAAATGGAATTGTGTCTAGAAACAAAGCTAGGCTTGTAGCACAAGGATATAATCACCAAGAAGGCATTGACTACGATGAAACTTTTGCTCCGGTTGCTAGGCTCGAGTCAATTAGAATCTTACTTGCATATGCATGTGCACACAACTTGAAACTCTTTCAAATGGACGTCAAAAGTGCATTCTTAAACGGGGTCCTAAATGAAGAAGTGTATGTTGCTCAACCACCTGGCTTCATCGATTTTGAAAAACCTAATCATGTTTACAAACTTAAAAAGGCTCTTTACGGACTTAAGCAAGCTCCAAAAGCATGGTATGATCGACTTAAAACCTTCCTAGTTGACCATAAGTATACCATGGGCTTAGTTGATAATACTCTCTTCACTAAGAAGAAAGATTCAAATATTATCATAGTCTAAATCTATGTTGATGACATTATATTCGGATCAACTTGTCAAGAGCTATGCATTGATTTCTCAAAAATCATGCATGACAAGTTTGAAATGAGTATGATGGGAGAACTCAACTTTTTCCTAGGACTCCAAATTAAACAACTAGAAGATGGTATCTTCTTTAACCAATCTAAATATATTAAGGATATGCTTAAGAAATTTGGACTAGAAGATTCGAAACCAATCAAAACTCCCATGTCCACGGAAACTAAACTCACCAAGGATGAGGAAAGTGAATCCGTAGATAGCACTAAATATAGAGGTATGATTGGAAGTCTACTTTACCTAATGGCTAGTAGACCCGACATTATGTTTGGTGTTTGTATATGTGCTCGTTTTCAAGAAGATCCTAAGACAACTCATCTCGAAGTCGTTAAAAGGATTTTTAGATATATTAAGGGCACTACACATTTAGGTTTATGGTATCCCAAAGGAACGGGAATAGACACCATAGTGTATGCCGACTCGGATCATGCCAGTGACTATGTTGATAGAAAAAGCAAAAGTGGTATTTGTACTTTTGTTGGACATTGTCTCACCTCATGGTTCTCTAAGAAGCAAATGGCTCTTTCTATCTCAACAACGGAAGCCAAGTACGTTTTGGCCGGAAAGGCGTGTCAACAAGCTCTTTGGATGAAGCAAGCTCTTGTCGACTACGGAATTCAACTTAACGACATCACCATTCTTTGTGACAACAAAGGAGCCATTGATCTTAGCAAAAATCTAGTTCAACATGCTCGTACCAATCATATTGAAATCCGTCATCATTTCCTTCGTGATAACGTTCAAAAAGGAAATATCTCAATTGAGAAAGTCTCTTCCGAAGACAACATAGCCGACATTCTCACAAAACCTCTTAAACGAGAACCTTTTAACCTTCTTAGGCTAGGCTTAGGACTCATGGAACCTACATTGTAGTTCTAGACATTACAAAAAAATCACAAAAATCAAAACAAATCAATAACTCTTTTTCTCAGCAGGGTCGGCGGAACCCTCAGCCACAACGGACGGAATCCACTTTTAGGTTCCGTCGTATCCGCCGACCTGCAGAACCTTTTTCTTAGTTTATATTAAACTAAACACCCATTATCTCATACCACCACTTCCAAACTGCTACTATTTACTTTACCATTCATCCACACTTATGAAAATTTGGTCCTCCCTTCATTCACATTGCTCATCAATCATCATTGTAAGTATTCTAAACATGATTACACTCCTGATCTGAGTCTAGGAATTCTATTTTTGCACAAAAACAAAAACTTGGGGTTATGCATTAACTTGTTAAATTCATGCATGAAATTAGGTGTATAACAAAACTAATCATGTTTCCCACAGTTAGGAATTGCATTATTATTAGTTATTAACATGTTTACTAAAACACCCCATGTCAAATTCTTGCAAAAATTTCTCACAAATAGGACAAATATTTTTTTGCCTCACATTGTGAATACAAAATCAAAACGTTATGTTCAAAAACATCACTTGCATAATGTCTCTTGAATGCTAAAGGGAATACATAACCAATATGCATTTTCAGATACATTCAAACGAAGCTACATTGAACTAGGAGCGCTTGGGTTATCTTTTGTTTTATAACATAAAACGTTTTTGAGCATCAAAATGAGTCAAGATAACCGCTTTCATATAGGCACACACTAGAACAATCCACATTACAATAGTCGTTTACTTAGACTAAAATGTGAAATTTTGTTTTTCTAGGAATCATCATGCCTCCTCTAACCCACTACGACCACAAGGACACCATTAAGTACCTATCCAAACACCACAAAACCAAAGGTCTTACTCAAACTCAAATCGACGTTTTCAAAGCCTTAGAAAAACGATATGTCTATGAGGGTAGAACCATTGACCCATCTTTCATAGAAGGTACAAACCTACCTAATGAACTAGCAACCATCAACTTTGATTGTCTCCTAGAAATCGATGAGCCTATTTGTCCTAGGTTCATTTTATAATTCTATGCATCCGTCACCCTCTCCACGGATGAGTATGGTCGCATGTCTATTAACTTTAGGGCTAGTAGTCATCAATACTCCTTCACTCCCGAGGAATTTGCTCAAATCCTAGGTGTCCCAAACCGTGGTACTTGCATCTACTCCGACTTGCACTCTCTCTCAACTCTTTACATACTCTTTGACTGCATCCATCCCTATGACACCCCTCTTGTGTCCAAAGATGAACTTCATGACCACCTCTTCATTAGGACAACCAACACTAGGAGAACCCGTTCGGGAAATGAGGTCGATAAGGACCCATATGGAATGGAACTAAATGAACTCAAGCCCCAATTCAAGAAATGGGAGGAACTCCTTAGAGCCAATGTCATTAGCACCATAGGAAACAGGAATCATATCAATCTTTACCTTTGCTACATGCTCTACTCTTTGTCCGTTCGGCAACCCTTCAACCTTGCCTACTACATGGCCAAGAGAATGGCCGACATTCCCGTGCATGGCACAACGGCTATGCCATATGGAATGCTCTTGACCCGTCTCTTTAGGTTCATCTCTCTCATTCCACCAACTCCTAACGGTCTTCGCCTAGACTACTCTCTCATTCCACACACTTTTATCCCACTAAGTGATAGGAGAGTCTACAAAGCCCAAGGAAAACGTCCTCATCCTCCTACCTCCTCATCATCATCCTCGATGAGTGAAGATGAGACTTTGCCCAACTCTAGGCTCCCGCCTCTAGAATACCTTTCTCAACTTCTGGATATTCCAAATGAGTCGGCGGAGTTCAAGAAAATGAAGGGGATGTTCAAGAATCTTGGGAGATTCCTTGGAAAGCTCAAGAAGAAGATCGACCGTCAATGAGAGCAGGTGTATAGGAGTGTTTGGCACAAGGTGCTATTTGAACAATTTGGTCGTTTCAAACAATATGTGTTAACTATTTGTGTGTTGGTAGGATATGTGATACAATTTGGAACATGTTTGAACTAACTATGATGCAGGATGACAACATTTGACATGTTGTCAAATTTTCAAGTTTATGAAAATTTTACTAAGTATAGTGAAATTCACTAGCCCCCGGTCAAAGTCCAATGGTATGTGTGTTTACATGTCCAATTTTTGTATTTCCTAACCAGATATGAATTATATTTTTGTTTTTAGGAGTTTTCGTAAAATTTGAAAATCGTCTCGCGGGTCAAAAACGAGGACTGCCTACTTTTTCAGGCCTGCCAGATCTGGCGGCACCCTAGAATGGGTTCCGCCAGTGCATTTTTCTGGAATTCCAGAAATGGCCCAACGGATCAGCCGGAACCCTCAGATGGGTTCCGCCTGTATAATCTGAGGGTTCCGCCAGTGTACCTGCAAAATTTTTTTTAGTTTTGACATTTCAACTTCCACTCAACAACAAACCATCCTTTTTAGATAGAAACCCATTCTCTACTATTTTCTAAGCACATTAGGGTCTTTCTCATCCTCTAGAACTCATAGAAACCTATTTCCATCCAAATTTCAAACTTAGCCATAACCACCTCAAGGAACCTTCACCTATAAAGGAAGGAACCCTTCCAAAGGTTCCTTGCAATCCGTGGAACATATACCTTCAACCAATTTTCCAAAACCACTAAGCATTTAGTGCAAATCTTTGTCTTCTTCCTTCACCATTTTCATTGGATTGACTTCCATGATTTGACAACCCTCATTAGTCTTCTAAATCATTAGGAACCTCCATTTTTGTATGGCTAAACATCAAATCAAACACTCCTTCCCATACTTCTTCACCACTATAAATTAAACCATCTTAGAACACTCTCAAATCACACCATCACCATCACAATATCTGATTCTAAACCTCTAATAAACCATTTTTCACAATGACAAAGTCAACAATAACCTCTCAACCATCGCGACCCGTTCGAAGAACCGCATGCATAAGTGTCAAACCAATTTGGTCCAACCACACAATCAACTTAATCTCTTCATTCTCGAATGAATTCTCCTCACCAATCAAAAATGAACATTTTCTAAAACTTGCATCTCCATCTCCATCACCCAATGAACCTAATGAGCTCACAACTCCACCACCAAAAAAATCACCCATTGACCCAACTCCACCAAGTGCTCTAACCCAACCATCCAAAACTCCATCACCATCACCATTACCTAAACTTGAACCAATGGAGTTATTTGGGTCTCCTCCACCATCACCACATCCTTTTGTTCAAGACCTCAATGATCTTCCACCAAGATCAACAAATCCACCACCTTTGACAAATCAAAACCCAAGGCTATTGTTTAACCAAAATGAGCCTTTTGTCCACAACCAACCACCACAACAAGAGTACCACCACCCAAAACCATTGTTGTTTCACCCTCTCTACAATGACATCCATGGTCCTCTATATGGAGAACCAAACTTTGAAAACCATGATCACTCAACTCCACCACATTCCCAATCCCAAACCTTTGAGTCTTTCTTTCCTTCTTATGAGGAAATTCAAATCATGGTTGAAAATCACCTCCATCAAGCAATGGAATTTCAAACTACCTTGCTTGACTCCATATCAAACCCATCCTCCAACCAAGAAACCAACACCAACCCACCACCACCAACATCATCAAATGACCCATTTCCTCCCACTCATCATCACGTTTGCTCACATTGTGAGCAAATGTTGAAAATGGGTGAAAGCATCAAGTTGTTGCTTCACCAATTTCAAGATGAAACCCGCTTTGCAATCTAACATGTCATAGAACGTTTGGATGCTCTTTCCCACCCAAACAAATCCTAGACCACATTTGGAGGCCTTTTGCCCCATTTAGGAAAGTAGGATTTTAGTTTTCTTTTATTTCTTGGTTATTTTTATATCTTTTTTTGTTTTTAGAAGTAGGAAGATAGTTTTCATTTCTTGTCTTTGACTTTTGCAAAGTCACATTTTACTTGAAATGACATCTTTTACTACTTTCTTACTTGCATTGTTGGTTGATCATATATGAGTTGTCATTGTGGTTGCATATTGTGTGGTGACTACAAGCTTGATTATATGTTATTATCACCAACTAACCATTTTTTTGTAGGTTAAAAATCCATGTTTCCCATCTTGGCACTCCTTTTAGGGGGAGTATCGACCAAGGGGGAGCACGTGCATAGTTCCACTTCGCTACTCTACTTTTTGTTTCGACAAAAAGGGGGAGAAACATATATTAACCTTTAAACTTAAAATGATTTTCATCACTTAAGTAAAACAAGTTTAATATAACATTTTTTTTAAGTCTTAACCACTAAAATTTTGTGAGTTACTTAAAAACAAAGTTTATGTTTGTATTTAGGTTTCATCACTTCTCATCATATTTCACACATACATTCATTCATCTAACCCCTTAACATTTCATCTTAATGTGAAGTTTCTTTTGTAGCAAAGAAGTTCACAAGTTCATATAAAGTTACAAGTATTCAACACAACGTTGCAACACTTGTTAGCTTAGCATCGTGTAGACTTTGTGTAGTTTGCACTTCATTTGATTGTGTGTTTTAAGTAGTGACCGGTTAGTATTTTAGTCCTCAAAATACAAAGTGTGACGGGAGTTGTTGTACCCTTGTAAAAGAACTAACGGGAGTGGTTGTACCCTTGTAAAAGAACTCGACATCTAGCTTAGTGTCGGTAAACGTGTATAAGCGACATGTAAGGTTTTCTCCGCCGGTGAAAGGAGCTTGTTGACTACTGAAAGAAACTCTCGAGTTGGATACTCGGGGCGTGGACGTAGGGCAAGGAAAAAGAGTCCTTGTAGCCGAACCACGATAAATACTCGTGCTGTGGTTTGATCGTTTCTTTCTTTGTACTTGCATGTTATATATTGTGTTTGTGTTCATATCTTTGATTAAACGGAAAGTTTCAAAAGATAATACAACAAGATTAAAGTTTTTTAAACGGTAAACTATTCAACCCCCTTCTAGTTTTCCATACTATCAACTATATTTGCGCTCACTCGCAAGTGATTAAGGTTCGTGAGATGAGGGACTTGCTGCACGGGTGTCAACTTAGGCAATATCAGATAATAATAGCATACTGAAAATACTTGTGTTCGATTTGTAGCATGTATCTCCCCACGAGGTTAAAAAACAATTAAAAATGTGGGACCATGAACTCACCTGACGGGTGTGTGCAAAACTCAAACGGTGCTCAAAGGTGACAGTGTATTGCTACGACTAGCAATGAATAACCTCCGACTTGCAACCTATATTAATGTGTTATATATTACTATCGGTGTCTCAGATTCGATGCATGATTGATGTGTGATATGTCTCGAGTACGGTGATACCGATTTCAGTTGGCTTAAATTACCCAAAATAACTTTAAATAGTTATTTATAACGTTGATACGAATAGGTGATCAATGAGCGTTGATTTATCCGTTGTAATAATAACGTTTAATAAAAATATTTATTTTAAATATTTTTAGTAATAGTGTATATTTATTTATTTTATATATGTGTATATATATTTATATATTACAAAAATAAATATGTAAAGTAATAATTAAATAATAAAATACCATTGTCAAATTTGACCCTCAACTTTAAGAAAGTTACATCTTTTACCTTTAGGTTAAAAATAATTACTCTTTTAGTCCTTTTTAGTCTTTTTACACATTAGACCTTAAATTTAGGGTATTTACAGTTTCTACCCCTTTAATTTCATTAAAATTTACTGTTTTCAGTTTGGTCCGAAAGTTTGGCTGTTTTGGCACTTTTGTTCCTTTAACGAGAGTTTTTGCAAAAATAGTCCTTCGTTAAGTTTTTGAAAAACGAACTTTATTTTCATGAAAACCATTCACTTTAGCTTATTTAAGCTTATAAAAATCAGATTTCTAATTTAAATGTGTTGGGTTTATTTTTATTTGTTTTTTGAAAAAAAAAATGTTTCTCAGAAAATCCGTATGGGCTCGTTAGCCCGTTAGGCCCATTTTAGAGATTTAAGAAACTTCTATGGGTGTTCAAATAAGATTAGGAACAAGTTCATTTTACGTAGCGTTAGGCCTCGAAATTCATACATGTTTGGCTAGCTTGGTCTAGTTTGGTTCGAAGAAATAAGTTGTCGTAAAATATATATATATATATATATATATATATATATATATATATATATATATATATATATATATATATATATATATATATGTTGTACGTGAGAAAAAGAAAATACAAGACCCTTTCTAAGTGGTGTCAAGGTGCTATAAGTGTTTGTGTTATGTGTGACTTAGTGTTTCAAAGTGTTTAGTCGAAATGTGAAATGCATGCCATGCGTGAAAATGAAAACAAGTAGTGTATGAATTGAAAAAGGAGTGGCAACTTACAACACCTAATAAGGTGGTGAAGAGGTCGAGTAGTATGAGTGGTGAAACGAAGAAACACGGACAATGAGCGAACCTTGCAAAACCTTATCAAAATCTTAACCCATGTTCACGATTGTTAATCCAAATAGCTTATCCTTTGACCCGATCCTTGTGTTGCTTCCTCATAGGTAACAATGGTGAAACAAAGAGATGTTTGTTTGTGATTTTTGTGAGTTGTGAAAGTGTGGTGAGGGTGTGCATTAAATATGGGTATTTATACGGAGATCATGGGAGTTTTGAAAACCTTAAGCATGTGATTCTTGTTGTACAAAAACTTGACTTGTCAATCGATTCAAGACAACATGTCCATGGTACTAGAGGTTTAGTCATGTCGAGTTTTTGAGTCAAAGAACCATGATGAATTCTTTTGATTTGTTTAAGTCTAGGTTTAGGTAAGTTGATGAGATGTGTTGGTACTAGATCGATTAAACAAAGGAGAAAAAGGGAATCATGTGACTTTTGTTTAGGATATTAGAGACATATTACACATTGGTTAAACATGTTTAGTACAAAGGCATGATATTATATATTTATTTAGGGTCATAGATTATAGTTGTAGGGTGGCTTGGTGTTGGTGTTTGGTTGATCTCGCACGCAAAGGTGAAAAGGAGGAAGAAAAGGGTGGTGTTGTCTTGTATTGGTTTGTCGAGTTACAAGGAACCAAAAAGAAAGAAAATGATATACTAGTATGAATGTTGACGTGTTTGGGCTTGTGCACAAATCATGTAACTGCCATAGTGTCAAGCAAGGAAAAGAAAATGTATTTGTCACGAGAATAATACTGGATGGTGTTGTGTTCGAACCAAACATGCAACGAAAAAAATATGTAACCCTTTTACTAGTGAAAGTGGTAATGTTGTAGACGTGTGAGTTGTGGCTCAAGTCAACAAAATGTAAGCGAGCTGAGCTTGTGAAATCCTTGATCCAAAACAAACAAAACAGGCCTTTGGGCCTTGGTGGTGTTCGGCCCAAAACAAAAAAGAAAAAGAAAATATAATGGACTTATGGTGTTAGGTCGAGTCCAAGTAAAGAGAAAACGTATTAGTGTAGGATATGGGCTTAATGAAATCATAGGCCTAATACAATAACGAGGTGTTGGTGACTAATGCTTTCGTAACTTTATTTTCGGTGTCGGTGTTGGTTCGTGTAAACCTTGAAAACATTAACGGTGGTGTTATATATATATATATATATATATATATATATATATATATATATATATATATATATATATATATATATATATATATATTTCGGTGTCATTTCTAAGTGTCGCGTCGCAAGTGAGAGTTACCGGTATTAATCTCATTGGGTGACATTCAAGAGTGACTAATGGTGATACCAGGTGATATACATACGGTGACTAAAGCTGTTTCAGGTGACATGCAATCGGATGACTAACGGTGATAAGGGTGTCATGCAAACGGTGTCTCATGTGAAAAAAAAATAAATTAGCCCGCAAAAATGGATTTGATTAGAATAGATTCGGTGATTAGCATTAATAAATGACATGGGATTTTACCGAGTATTACAGTACCCACCAGTTAGATTGGATTCGTCCAGGAATCCAGAGTTGAATCGGTGCTCGGGGTTGATTTGTCGAACAGGTGTGGATATTTGGCACGAATTTGATCCTCGCGCTCCCAAGTGAACTCGGGTCCTCTATTAGAGTTCCATCTGACTTTAACAATGGGAATGCGACTATGCTTAAGTCGTTTGACCTCCCTATCCATAATCTCGACGGGTTCCTCAACAAAGTTCAACTTATCGTCGATTCGAATTTCTTTCAATGGAATCACGAGGGTTTCATCCGATAAACACTTTTTCAAATTTCACACGTGGAAGGTGTTATGTACTCTGCTGAGCTCCTCAGGGATTTCAAGTTTGAATGCCACCGGACCGATCCTTTCAATGATCTCGAAGGGTCCAACGTATCTTGGATTTAACTTTCCACGTTTTCCAAACCTAATCATCCCTTTCCAAGGTGATACCTTTAGCATGACCCTATCTCCAACTTGAAATTCCATTGGTTTCCTTCTCACATCGGCATAACTCTTTTGCCGGTCTCTAGCGGCTTGCAACCACTGTCTAATCTTTACTATTTTATCGGTTGTTTCAAGAATCAACTCGGGACCTGAGATCTGTACATCTCCAATCTCAGCCCAACAAACTGGTGATGGACACTTTCTTCCATAAAGTGCTTCAAACGGTGCGGCCTTGATACTAGCGTGATAACTGTTGTTATATGAGAACTCTTCTAACAGTAGGTGCTTATCCCAGCCTTTTCCAATATCGATCACGCATGCCCGAAGCATGTTCTCTAGGGTTTGGATAGTCCTCTTACTTTGACCATCGGTCTGTAGATGGTAAGTGGTACTCATATCTAACTTAGTTCCCAAGGCTTTCTATAAAGATTGCCAAAAGTTAGATGTGAAATGGCTGTCTCGGTCTGAGATAATAGAAATCGGCACTCCATGCAGTGAAACTATCTCCTTCAAGTATAAACGTGCGAGAATGTCCATATCATCAGTCTCTTTGATTGGCAAGAAATGTGCTGACTTCGTGAGACGATCGACAATGACCTAGATCGTGTCAAATCCACCCAATGTCTTGGGTAATTTCGTAATGAAGCCCACTGTAATTCTCCCCCATTTCCACATTGTTAGCTCTGGTTGAATCAAAAGACCAGATGGCCTTTGATGCTCAGACTTTTCTCTCGAGCAGGTCAAACATTTACCGACATACTTTGCAATGTCAGCTGTCATGTTTGGCCACCAATACAACTTCTTAAGGTCATGATACATTTTGTCTGAGCCAGGATGAATGGAATAGTTAGATTTATGAGACTCATGCATGATGAGGTCTCGTATTCCTCTATACAGTGGAATCCAACTTCTGTCCTTGAATCACAACCTTCCATCTGGTTTCTTTACAAATCCATTCATGCTCTCTGGCATGCCGTAAATCTTCTCGTGCGGTCTGTTCTCTTCTTTATGGGCCTCAGCTTGAACTCCAAGTATTTGAGACGGAAGTAGTGATCTAATTGTCATTCCCAACGATCTGACTCTGAGGGGTCTAAGTCGTTCCTTTCGACTCAAGGCATCTGCTACAACATTTGCCTTCCCAGGGTGATAACGAATTTCACAATCATAATCACTTAATAACTCTAGCCATCGGCGTTGCCTCAAATTCAACTCCTTTTGATCTAAAATGTGTTGGAGACTTTTTTGATCGGTGAAGACCGTACACTTAGTTCCATATAGGTAGTGTCTCTATATCTTGAGAGTGAATACTACCACTCCTAATTCTAGATCATGGGTGGTGTAGTTTTCCTCGTGAGGTTTAAGTTGTCTAGAAGCGCATGCGATTACTTTAAATCTTTGCATCAGTATGGCACCCAAACCTTGGATTGATGCATCACAATATACCACGAAATCCTCACTTCCTTCGAGTAATGCTAATATCGGTGCTTCACAAAGCTTCTGCTTCAAAAACTAAAAAGCCGATTCTTGCTCTTCTCCCTAGTCAAACTTCTTCTTCTTCTGTGTTAACTCAGTCAAAGGTTTAGCAATCCTTGAAAAACCTTCAATAAATCTTCGATAGTATCCATCAAGACCTAAAAATTGGCCTATCTCAGTAGGACTCGTAGGGGACGCCCAATTTTTAACAGCTTCAATCTTGGCGGGATCAACGTGAATACCTTTACAGTCAATAACATGCCCAAGAAATTGTACCTTCTTGATCCGAAAGTCACACTTGGAAAATTTAGCGTACAATTTCTCTTCTCTGAGCAGTGTCAGTATAGCCTGTAAGTGTTCTGTGTGCTCTTCCTTACTACGTGAATAGATAAGGATATCATCGATGAATACAATCACAAACTTGTCCAAATAGGGTTTGCACACTCGGTTCATTAAATCCATAAATACAGCGGGTGCATTTGTTAGACCGAACAACATTACTTGGAACTCGTAGTGGCCGTATCTTGTCCTGAAAGCCGTCTTAGGGATATCTCCTTCCCTAACTCTCAGTTGGTGATAACCCGACCTTAAATCAATCTTCGAGTAAACACTCGATCCTTGCAGTTGATCAAACATATCGTCAATCCTTGGTAACGGATATCGATTCTGCACAGTAAGTTTGTTCAACTCACGATAATCGATACACATCCGGAAGGTTCCATCCTTCTTCTTTACAAACAACACTGGTGTTCCCCACGTTAACGAACTTGGGCGAATAAATCCTTTATCTGACAATTCCTGCAATTGCTCAAATAACTCCTTCATCTCAGACGGTGCTAGCCTATAGGGTGCTCGTGCTACGGGTGCTGCTCCTGGCACCAAGTAAATTTGAAATTCCAGTTGACATGCTAGTGGAAGACCAGGCAGTTCCTCAGGAAATACTTCAGGAAAGTCCTTGACTACTGGCACATCCTCAAGTCCCTTCTCCTCCGACTTCTTCCTAGTGACTTGAGCCAAAAAGGCTTGACATCCTCGTTCGATGTATGATGAGTGTGCAAATACTCATCATTTTGTACCCATTTTGGACTCTAAAAATACTGAAACACTCAAATATGCCCAATTATACTGTAAATATCCTTGGATTGTGTTTTTATGTGTTTCAGGTACAAAAGGATTGAAAACAGACGAAAAACGAGCAAACTTTCCAGAATTGGCAGATTTGGTCCCTGGAAGAGTATTTTGGATGAAAAATCAATAACAGTCCTTCAGGAATCAAGGAATGACATTTCTGGTCCTTGGAGCATAATTTTCATCAATTAGCGAAATGGCCCCTCAGTTTGAATTTTGGCAAAAATGGTCCCTGGGAATTCAAAAGTGGAAAAATAACATTTATGGGTCCTTGGATTATTGAAACATGGCAGGAATGACCCTTTTGATAATATTGGAAAGATGCCAAATCCAGCCCCTCCAAATTCAGAAAATGCAAAATTGGTCCTTGTATTATTTCTACAAACCAACCGGACCCCTTTGTTATTTTCATAACCCATATCTAATCTACAAAAGCATAAGCCTGATCCATAAACAAAGCCAAGGCCCAAACTTCCAAAGCCCACTACACGTTTTATTAATAAAACGTGCCCAGTCAAACGGTCAACCCTTGGTCAAACCAGGTCAAAACACCATGACCCCGTACCTCCCTTTCCCTCCTTTCCTGCAAATTTGTCCCCCCTCCTTTCAACCAACATGTCCCCTCTTCTCCACTCTACTAACCACCCTACACCCTATCCCATGTGATATTATACAACCCCCTCCTCCAGGTCACAATTCCACCAAAAATTGTTTTCCCGCCAAAACTCAATAAAGGGCTCAAATTGAATTTTCTCATCCAATGGCTCAAATTAGAAGTAAGATTTGACCAGAAGACCAAGTGGAACCCTAAGTGTCTATTTAAAGAGAAGAAAGAGGCAGAGCAAAGATCTAAGAAGTAGTAGAGTAGTTTAATTATGTCGACTTAGTGTAGTTGTAGTTTCTAGTTGTAATTTCTAGTTTAAAAAGGTTGTAATAAACATATTTAGTATAATCTCAACTTTATTTAACTTTAATTTCAAGTTCTTATTGGTGAATTCAGATTTAACATTTCTAAGTGAAATTGACATATTCACTTATATATTGTTAAAAGTTGTGTTTTAGAGTTCCTTTAAGTTAATATAAGCTTACTTATAAGTTTTTAAAAAGTTACAAAGCCTAAAAACCAGTTTAGTTTAAAATCTCAAAAATAATAGAAAATACTAAATAAATAGCTCATAATTCAAAAATAAAGAAAGAAGAAGAAGAAATCTGAGCAGGGTAGTATTTTGGATTGTAATGGGTTTAGTAGCCTCAGGGGAGGCATTAGGTTATGGTTTGGTTCCTTGGTTACTTGATTCTCAGTTGGACACAATTGTAAGTCTATTTCTCAATTTTTAGTATGGTACTGTAGATTAACTTGTGCATGCTTATTTGTACTATTTTATGATTATTTGATGTTTCTTAGTTGAGTTCGTGCCTAATCTTGCATGCTTTTTCATTTGAATCTTTTGTGCTCACTTTTGCTTACTTAGCTATCATTTTAGCATTTTAGTGATTCCAAGGTGTTTGATGTTTAAATTGGTAAATCTCTGGTTCAAGTAGTTTATAGGATCATAATTTGTGCTTCTGAATCAGTCTTAAGGGTTAAATTAAGCATTTACTTTGAAAAGTCAATAACTAGTTTGTTTAAGGGAGTGTTTGGAACAACTGTGCTCCAGGTGTTCAAGACTGTTTTTGCTGTTACAATTGGATCATGCATTTTTCTTTAGGGCATATTAGATCAGTAAAGCCATAATATCCAATTGTCTTGTGTTGAAAAAGTCAAAATCTCAATTGCTACATAATATTAGTATACTGTAAAGCATTTAGGTTCTTAATCATTCATTTCAGTTTATAATTAGTTGTTATAACTTAATTTAGTCTCTAATTAGCTTATTACATCATAATCAGTCACTAGGGTTAGATCAAATTCCACTTTAGTCAACTTAGTGTTCAATCTAAAATAGTCAAAATTGCTCATCAGTGGAGAAATCCACTATTGGCAAGAATTTTCCTGGTTTCATTTTTTAGTTTTAGCCTTGGATCTTTTTGGATAATTAAAATTTGGTAGCTCAACTTGTTGGTCCCTATTTTTATTTATTTTTAGTATTTTTTAGACTGCTTATGTGCACCATCTTTGTGGCCAATTTGAATTATAGTCCCCTGCACCAGGGGACTTGTTTGAATAAGCTTGATTTCATGAGCTTGTATAGTGCTCATTATTGAAGCTTGGCCTGAGCCCTTGGGTATTTTAGAAAGTAAAGCAGTCCCTCTTGTTGTGCATATGCTTATGTTTCATTGAATTGCTTATTTCACTGCTTAATCTTGCTTCTCACAATTGTGCCATCACTCAGATACACTGACCCATTAGTATATCTGAGTCAACTTGTCAAGCTCCTTGAGAGCTTATCAGTTGGACTTAGCTTCAACCCTTGAGCTTTTTGAAAAGCTCACTGGCATATCTAGCTGGTTCAAGGCTCACATTGGGGTTCCAAGCTTATTTGATAAGATTCATTGGCCCTACTTGTTTCCGGAAGACCTATTGGTTTGAGCAGTGGGTTTGGATTGCTTATTTGAGCTTATAAGCTCATTCTCAGAGATTTTCTCTTTTCTTTGGCTTGGTTTACACCTATCTCACTTGCTTCCATCTTATTTCTACCTTTGCTTCTAGATTGTAGCTTATTGTAGCTTTTTAAGTTTAAAAAATCACTTGTTAGTTAAAAAGCTTTACTTGTTGGTCCAATAAGCTTGCACATGGCTTAATAGTGATTTGTAAAAAAGTTGTCTTTTTAAAAAACTGCTTATTTTTGTAGTTAAAGTGTGTTTGTAAAATAAAAATAATTTGCAAAAAGTGCAAGAGGTGGGATTCGAACCCAGGACCTCCTGCACTCTAAGCATCACCACACACAACATATAACCAACTCTGCCCTTGGGTCTTTTTCGTTTAACCCCTACACAAACAATGTAATTAACCCTTTTTTTCCCTTTTAGGTTAATTAGCTAGTTAGCTTATTTCCTGCTTATTTATAAGCATTTAAATCTTTTCCAATTTTTCCTAGTAAGCTGCTATATTAAAGTATTTGTAGAAAAAGTTTTGTAATTTTCAGAATTAGTTTAGAATTTTTAATAATTAAAATTAGTTTATATAGTTTTTAATTAATAATAATTATTAAAAAGTCTAAAAAATATTTTTCTTTTTCTAAAAATTTTCTTTTATCATTAGGTTCTTAGAAAAGTAATTTTCACATCCGTAGGGTTTGTATTACTTAATATTCACTTTTTATTTTGTACGGTTACGTTATTTTTAACGTAAACGTACGTTTTTTTATTTTATTTTAAACACGTTCTAGGGCAATATAACTTTACGATTTTGATAATTTAGTTTGTCTAACTTGTTTTCACTTGTATTTCATTAGTGTAATAATCTCAACCCTTTTCCTGTTCAATTTCACCCGATCACAAATCCGTTTTAATACCATTCACGCCTCGCTGACCCGGGGATACACTGTACTCCTTGGTTAGTTGGTCTAAGCCGTTTTGACCTTGTTGACTATTTACCTTGGTCAATATTGTCTGACTTTTTGAGACCAATCAAAATTTGGCGCCGCTGCCGGGGAGGCTGTGCTGCGTATTCTAAACGGTTTGCAGATTAGTGAATCTGGATATACTGTCATTGTATATTTACCATCCTTGTTCATATTTTCATATTTTCATAAAAAAACAAAACAAATCGTAAATTTTACCATTTGAGATTACTCAAGGGTTACTTAGTGTGATCTAAGAGGAAACGA
The DNA here is from genome assembly GCA_030686995.1 of Artemisia argyi. Lineage (NCBI taxonomy): Eukaryota > Viridiplantae > Streptophyta > Magnoliopsida > Asterales > Asteraceae > Artemisia > Artemisia argyi. The sequence continues at coordinate 138,992,382 of CM060703.1, read as the reverse complement.
TTTGGTTTCTTGATACGATTACCAAAAACATTTTAATTCAGTTTTCAACGAACACAAAAACCCAAAAAGATTTTCCTTCTTATTTTTATAAAATGTTTTTCAAAAACCCCAAAAAATATTCATCTTTACCCTCTTACCTTTTTTATTCTCCATTCCTTACCCTCTATAAACCTTTGATTCTTTTCTATGTCGTATCCACACCATTTGGGTTGTCAATGGTGTGGTAGTCCTTATAATGGTGGTAATTGCCCCAATTGTGATATGGTAGAGTCAGGAAACGGGTCTGTCTATAACCAAGATCCCTATTCTTACCATGACACGACTGATTTATTCCATCAGCTTCCACACCATGAGACTCAGCAGTTTTACTGTTGTGAGTACTCTGGTGGTTCTCACTACAGTTCTGATTGTCAATCAGGAAACACGCTTGTCTATGAGCAGGTTCATGATAACAATTATGACTCCAGCACAAATGACTCACAGCCACATTAGTTCAACTGTTGTGAGTACTTTGAAGGTCCACACTTCAGTTCTGATTGTCAAACAAGGAATCCATTTCCTTGTAACAATTTTGACACATCGTATTATGACCAACCTCTATAGTACCAAATGAATCAGGCACAACCTCAGCCAATTCCTCAAAATCTTCTCCTTGATCTTTTGGATTTAGTAAAAGATTTAAAAGGAATTAAACATACCCAAGATAATCCAAATCAAAAATCCATGGAGGAATTGTTAGTTGAAGAGCAGGCTGCTAAAATAAATTCCCAAATTGCCATTGAAAAATCTATTAGGGAATCAATTGAAAAAGAAAAAGCAGCCAGATCTAGCTCTCGATCTCGTTTCATTCCTGATGATAGTGATGATGAAGATACCCTTGATATTCTTCAATTTTATAAAGATTCATCAGTTTAGATTCCATCTCAGTCAGCTGTTATCACACCCGAAGTTCCCGCTAACTCTCTAAGCATGGGGGACGAGCATCTTAACATTGTTCCTGAAAAGGAATCGGATGAATTCATAAAGTCTAGTGTTGAGAACCTTGTCCCAATCCCAAGTGAGTTCCAGGGAATTCTTGATCATGTGTGTGATATCCCTCCTCTTCTTTTCTTCCCAAATGATCATGTTGAGATGTTCTCCGATTCTAATGATGACGATTCGTTATCTTGTGGAGACATCGTTTATGTGGAATACTTACCTTCTGAGCTTGTCAGCATAGCAGAAGAGAATGATGAAGAAATAATCCAAGACGAAGCTCTTCATGAAACATTATTGAATGTTAATCTTCTCATTTCTAAAATCGAGGCTTTCAATGAAAAACCCGTTTCATCTCCTATCCCCATCAAGGATAGTGACCTTTTTTCTGATGATTCTATTCCGGAATTTGAAGCCTTCCATTTTGATCATATGGGAGTGAAGACCAGTGGCAGTACCACTACTCATTCTCAAAATTCTCTCCCCGAATATGATTCATTCACCTTCGAGGATTTCTCCTATGAACTCACTCATATCATATCTCCACCGGAGTATGATAACTTCTACTTTGATCTTTGTGTTCCGGTGGGAAATGTTCTCAGCCATGAGAATTTGCTTGATATCAAAATCCTGTCCCTCCCGCCCATAATATGTCTAGATCAAATAAGCTTCAATGATGAGATTCATGATATACAAATTATGACTTCTCCTTCTGATGAGGATGAGTTAGTCATGGTTGTTATCATGACTTTCTTTCCTTTCTTCACCTACCCGGTGGCCTCTCCTGTTCTTCACTCCTTCGGGAATGAGGAAACTATCTTTGACCCCGGCATTTCCATTTACCATTCTTTTGAGACGGGTATATCTCATCGGTGTGGAACTTTCACGTACCTCAATTTTTGTCCAAACATCTTAAATTAAAGTCCGATGGAGATTGTCTCTTCCACATGTTTCTTCCCCAAGAACCAAAGAATTCGGGGTCGAGTCCGGCTAGTGACTCGGTGAACAAAAACATTAGCACAACATGTGTAATACCTAAAATCCGTAAACTCTGTAAAATTACCAAATTGCCTCTATAAGTTTAAAAATTTATAAAACTATAATTAAAATACCAAATAAAACCTAAATAACTAAAATAAAGTATCATATGACCACAAATAATTTTGTTAGCATTTTTATATCATAAACATATGTACGAAACAATTAAGTGGCGCCTAGCTATATTATTGGGTCCAAAATATTTATTTTCTTTGTACATAATATGGAACTAAAAGAAATAAATTAAAGATATGTATCAAGAAAATAAGGAAACTATTTTAAATTTATTTGATCTGATCTTGGGCCTATAATCTCGTCCAAATCAGCCCCAAAAATCTCAGAATTTTTCCTATAAACCGTGTATACCAAAATCATACCAAAAATAAAACCTAAAACTCTCCCAAAAATTATATACGTCTCTCCACAATTTTCTACCACAACTAATCAATTTTCCCAGCCATCGTGAAGGTTCTTGAACGTGAGAAAAATAGTGTAGAGTTCCAGAAGTGATCGAGTGGGTCTTGGTGAATTATTTTGGATCGCTATTTTCAGCCGACAAGATAAAATCATTTTTGATCAATCCAATCGTTCACAATTGTTTTTGGTATTTTCGTATCACTCCTTATACTCCATAACATCATAATAAAATATAGAAATCAGATCATGCATGCTTGTTGGCTCGTTTGGAAATTATTTCGAATAAAACCCAAATTTCGGGTTTAATTAAGAACAAGTTGAAAACCAAAATTATGTTTAGAACATGAAATTATGATGGTATAACACTGTAAAAATGGTATTAGAATTATTGGAAGCTTAGATGTGGTGTTTCGAATTTATTTGTTATATTATTCTAATCGGTAAAATTAAAAGAAAAGGAAAATATGGCAACGAGCTAGGTTTTAGATTTTTTGGTGTTTCTACATGTTAATTAGTGTCATATGATGGGGTAATAATTGCTAAATGATTTGGGGAAAAATTGGTTTAGGGTTTGTGGAATTAAAATGGATCGAATTGATTTTAAAAAGGTTAAGGGTCGAATTGAATTTTCTAAAACTTATGGGCTGTTTTGAGAGACTTATAAACTGATGGAAATTATATAAAAATAGTGCAAGGGCTGTTTGGGTAGTTTTTGTAATTATAAGGACCTAATTTGTATTTATTAATTAATTATTATACGATTTTAATTAAATGTTAAATAGAGGGACTAATTTTGCAAATATGATATTTATGTGGTGTTTGCTGTATTTTAAAGTTATTGAAGGGCTAATAATGTATACTTGATAATTAAATGGATTTTATATGTAAAATGCATAATTAAAGGATATTAAATGTAATTAATTAAATATAAGGACTAAAAATATAAATATGGTAAATTATGAGGTAATTTTATAATATGCTTAAAGTCAAGGGTAAAATGTGTAAATTCTATAATATGATGGTTTTATATGCTAATATGGAATTCTTATGGACTTAATTGTAAATTATATAATTATAAGGTTTAAATGGTATGTTATGTTAATTCAAGGATAACTCATAATAAATAAATGACAACTTGTTATATTTTCATAATTAACCTTTAACCTTACTATATTTTCATTATAAACCCTAAATATGGAAAGTTACCTAAAATGGAAAGATAACTAAAATCAGTAATCTGGATTATAATAACCTATGAGTAATTCTGCCTCCTATTCCTTCAGGTGTGAAGAAGGAGTGACTCTGTGGTCTCTGTATTTCTTGCCTGTTAACAGTTTGCTATTTAGAATAAGGTACAGATATTCTGACCTTTTCAGTAAAGGTTTCTCATGACTCTCTCCTTTTCTTTTGATCTGACGTTCTGTTTAGGGTTCCCGATGCCATTGCTATGAAACCCCATTTTATCTGAACCTTTTCTGTTATGAACCTTTGCTATCTGAACCTTCTGATTTTTAACCTTCTGATTTGGACCTTTTGATTTGACCATGTGATATGAACTTCTGATATGATCTGATTATGATGACTTATGATCTGTGTCATTTTATGACATTCTGTTGACCTATTCTAGTTTGACACCCGAGCCAAATTTATTTCACTAGGCATGGGGGTTCCATGTCCGTGTCAAGGATGCACCTCTGGCATGACTCCAGGGCAGTGGAATGATGTTCTGCCACGTCCCCTTATCTGTTATCTGTTTTGAGCTCAATTATCTGTTTATTATGGCCAATATTATTTCTGTGGGGGCGTATGGAAGCATCCTAGATCTGTTTCAGTTATCTATTATCTGTTATCTGTTATATGTATCTGGTGATTGATGCTGCGTGCATGCACGTCCTTCACAACTCTGGTAGGTCTCCCCTACATATGCTGCTTTATGTGTGATTATGACTATGATTATGATTATGATGAAGGCATTATTATGAAGGCATTATATCTATTTCTGGGCTTGTGGTTGATGACTAACCCTTACCTTATCTGTTATTACTATTTCATACTTGCCGTTGATTACATTTTGTTATTTCCTTTATACCTTATTCAGTATTCTTTCTGTTTCATTATTACTTCGTTGTTATATCTGTTCACTGGGCTTTTTAAGCTCAGCCGCGTTTTCTTTTCTTCCGTGGCAAGTATCTAATCTAGGAGCTGGGGTTGCTTATGGGTTAAGTGCTGAGTGGACTTACCTTAGAGATCTTAGCTTTGGATTTTGGATATGATGTTTAAGACTTTATTATTTTCCGTTATTTCTTTTGGATATTCTTTCCGTTTAGAACTCATGTAACTCTGTTGGTTGTCTCTTTCATTTGGGAATATGTTTGTTAACTCATGTTGACTTACTCTTTGGTTATTTATGATATGACTTCCGTTTGTTTATGCTTATGTATACTCTGATATGAAACCATTGTTGTGACACTTTTACCCTGTCGGGTTGGGGTGTTACAATTTATGGTATCAGAGCCAGGTTTTGTGACCCTTAGAGCTTAGGCTATGACCTGTGAGGATTGGGTAGACATTAGGTTTCCTTCTGCGCACTTGGCTTTCATCATCTATCTTGTTTCGTTTTGCTAACCTTTTTCAACTCATTCAGATGGTGGCCACACGCAGAAATGGTGAAGGGGATGGTCCTGATTTTGAGGCCATGATCAATGCTGCTCTGGCCGATGCTCTCCCTAACATTTCCACTGAACTCAGGACCTAAATTTACAATGATATCCGAAACGGCGCGGGTTCACCAGGTGGTAGTGGTGGTGGTGGTGGTGGTCCACCTACCACAATTTCTGGTTGGATTAAGGAGTTTAACAAGCTGAAAGCACTTGCCTTCTAATCTGCTGAAGCGGAAGATTGGATAACTCATATGGAGAAGGTGTTTCAAGTTCTGGGATGTCCTGATAACTTTAAGACCTGTTTGGCTGCGTTCAAATTAGAAGGGGATGCTCTGAGCTGGTGGACAGCTTATCTTAGGACTCAGGCAGGAGGAGAGGCTTATGCGGATACTTGTACTTGGGCCACTTTCCGTGAGATTTTCTATAGCAGGTATTTTCCGGTGTCTGAGCAACAGAGATTTGAGAGAGAGTATGGTTTTATTTATCAGCTCGAGAGGGAGAATTCTGTGGAGTACATGTAGAAATTCGTGAGGCTGGTTAGTTTTGTGGGGCCAGTGGCTAGCGATGCTCTGAGACAGGCCAGGTATTTCAAGTGGGGTTAAAGAGATGGGTGTTGGATAGGATTGTCAACACAGAGTATCCGGATGTTGCTCAGGCTTGTGCTGCAGCCCGCAACATTGAACTGCTGCACGAGAGTGGGCCTTCTAATAAGAGGGACAGGGATGGTAACCGGATTCAACATAGGGGACAGGGAAATCAGGAGTACAGGGGTCGGTCTGACCAGGTTCAGGAGTACAGAGGTCAATCTGACCAGGGTCAGAGTTACAGGGGTCAGCATGACAGGCGTCAGGAGCAGAAAGGTCAGGATTACAGAGCTTCTAACAGGTCGGGTAATGATCGTCAGGGTTATCAGGGTAACAAAAACAGGCAATGGAAGGATCAAGCGGCTAGGGGTAATCAACAGGGTCGTCATTCGTGTTCTTCTAGTCAGCAGAAGCCAGTTGAGGCTTTACCTCCTCCACCTCTCTGAGCAGGCAGAACGCACTTCAGGTACCATCACCGAAATTCTCTACATTGATAATCATATTGTCTTCACTTTATTTGATACCGGTGCCACACATTCTATTATATATGTAACATTTGCAAAGAAACTGAATATGATCCCTATGCCATTAACAAACCAATTATCCATATCAACACCTATGAAAAACCATATGCTCAATAATCATGAATACGTTAACTGTCCTCTACGTTTTGATGATCGTATCCGTCCTAAAAATATGTTACCACTTGACATGGTCGACTTTGATGTGATTCTGGGTATGGACTGGTTGTCTACTCATCGAGCTTCCTTAGACTGCTATGCTAGAACCGTAATCTTTGGTAACCGACATCGTCCTGAATTTGTTTATCACGGTTCCCAACCCCTTAAGTCTGTTAAGCTTATTTCTGCTATGAAGGCACGTACCTTAATTTCTCATGGGTGCCAAGGTTTTCTGGCTTCTGTTAAGGACACATCTTCGGATAGTCCTGATATTGGAAGTCTGTCTGTTGTTCATGAATTTTCTGATGTTTTTCCGGAAGAGCTTCATGGACTTCCTCCGCCTAGAGAGATTGAGTTTGGCATTGAGTTAATACCAGGTGCTGAACCTATTTCAAAGGCTCAGTATCGTATGGCACCTGTTGAACTGAAAGAGTTAAAAGAACAGTTGCAAGAGTTGTTGGAAAATGGTTTTATTCATCCCAGTGTTTCTCCGTGGGGAGCTCCTGTTCTATTTGTAAAGAAGAAGGACGGGAGTATGCGGTTATGCATTGACTATCGTGAGCTGAATCGTATTACTATCCGGAACCGCTATCCTCTTCCGTGAATTGATGATTTATTTGATCAACTGCTAGGGGCTAAATTCTTTTCTAAGATTGATTTGAGATCTGGATACCACCAACTGCGTGTAAAGGAACAAGATGTTCCTAAAACCGCTTTCCGTACCCGATATGGTCATTCTGGTTATGCCATTTGGTCTGACTAATGCTCCTGCAGTGTTTATGGATCTGATGAATCGGGTTTTCCATGAATATCTTGATAAGTTTGTCATCGTTTTCATTGATGATATTTTGGTGTACTCGAAGTCGGCAGAAGAACACGAGCAACATTTACGAATTGTTTTGGGGATTCTGAGGCAGCAGAAGTTGTATGCCAAATTTTCGAAGTGTGAGTTCTGGCTAAACCAGGTTGCTTTCCTTGGTCATATTGTGTCAGCAGATGGGATTACTATGGACCCGTCTAAGGTTGAGGCTATCACCAAGTGGCCAAGACCGACCACTGTGACTGAAGTCAGGAGTTTTCTACGATTGGCTAGTTACTACAGGCGTTTTGTTGAAGGGTTTTCTAAGATTGCTTCACCTTTAACTCAGTTGATGCGTATGGACAGATGTACGGGAGGAAAGTTTTGAAGAGTTGAAACAGAGATTGGTGTCTGCTCCTATATTGACTCTTCCGTCTGGTTCGGGAGGTTTTCAGATTTATAGTGACGCTTCGAAGAAGGGTTTAGGCTGTGTTCTCATGCAACATGGTAAAGTGATTGCCTATGCTTCAAGGCAATTGAAACCCTATGAGGAAAATTACCCAACACATGATCTGGAATTGGCTGCTGTTGTGTTTGCATTAAAAATTTGGAGACATTACTTGTATGGCGAATCATGTGATATCTTCACTGATCACAAGAGTCTCAAATACATCTTTACTCAGAAGGAGCTTAACATGAGGCAAAGAAGATGGTTAGATCTTCTAAAAGATTATGACACTAATATCTAGTACCATCCGGGTAAGGCTAATGTAGTAGCTGATGCACTTAGTCGGAAATTTGGTATGATAGAGAGTACTGAGATCGAACCCAGAATTCTTAATGATCTGGAACGTTTGGACGTTGAACTATGTACGCGAGGTTCTGGCGGATATTGGGCTAGTATGAAGGTAGAGTCCAACCTTATGTTACAGATTAAAGAAGCTTAGAAGGATGACGGTGAACTGTGGGCTATAGTACAGAATGTTGAAGAGGGTAAGCAGACTGAGTTTAGAGTTGATGATGATGGAGTTGTGTGGTTTGAAGATAGGCTTTGTGTTCCTAATGATCCGGTACTTCGTGAGAAAGTCATGACAGAAGCTCATAGTTCTCCTTTCACTATTCATCCAGGTTCTACTAAGATGTACAGAGATTTGAAACAGTACTTTTGGTGGAATGGTATGAAACAAGATGTGGCTACGTTTGTGTCGAAGTGTATGATCTGTCAGCAGGTTAAGATTGAACATCAGAGGGCTAGTGGGTTGTTACAGCCGTTGGAGATTCCGACTTGGAAGTGGGATGAGATATCCATGGATTTTGTGACTGGGTTACCTCTGACTAAGAAAAGACATGATGCGATTTGGGTGGTTGTTGACCGACTAACCAAGTCTGCTCATTTCTTACCTATTCGGAAGGATTATGGTATTGGTAGATTGGCGGAAATATTCAGCAGGAGAATGTTAGGCTTCATGGTACTCCGGCATCTATTGTGTCTGACAGAGATCCGCGGTTTACTTCTTGTTTCTGGAGGGGTTTGCAGAAAGCTTGGGGAACTCGTCTTAAGTTTAGTACATCATTTCATCCTCAAATAGATGGTCAGTCAAAGAGAACCATTCAGACTTTGGAGGATATGCTCAAGGCTTGTGCTTTGGAGTGGATGGGTAATTGTGATGAATATCTGTGCTTAGTGGAGTTTGCCTACAACAACAGTTGGCATGCTAGCATTAAAGCAGCACCTTTTGAACTTCTGTATGGGAGGAAATGTAGAGCACCTATCTGTTGGAATGAAGTAGGTGAATGTTTGATTGAAGGTCCGGAACTGATTGAGATTACCAATGAGAAAGTGGCGGTTGCTAAGGAGAAGCTGAAAGAGGCTAGGTCTCGACAGAAGAGTTATGCTGATAAGCATCGTCGTGACCTCGAGTTTAATGTTGGAGATCGGGTATTTCTGAAGGTATCTCCGTTTCGTGGGGTTAAACGTTTTGGGATCAAGGGCAAGCTCAGTCCTCGATTCATTGGTCCGTTTGAGATTCTGGAACGTGTTAGAGAAGTTTCTTATTGTTTAGCTCTGCCTCCTCAATTATCGCATCTTCATGATGTCTTCCATGTATCTCTTCTGAGGTGATACAACTATCATCCGTTGCACGTTGTATCTTATCCGTTTGATCAGATTCAGTCTGATATGTCTTTGCCTGAGGAACCTGAGGCTATTTTGGATCGGCAAGAAAGGGTCATGAGAAACAAAGTCATTCCGTTTGTTAAAATTCTTTGGAAGAATCACCCAGAGCGTGATGTCACAACTTACCATTTCAGGTCATTTTCCGAACTTCGATAATTTAGTATTCGTAAATCACTATTCATAAAACACTGTTCATTATTTTACTATTCATCATTTTTGAGGTCAGTTTGATATTCCGAGAAGCATTCAAAAATATTACAATTCACAAAACACTATTCATTTCCGGGAGAAAAACACTATTCATGTGCATTACTCATTTCATCTTAAAGTTCGTTTACGGATATTTAAATTCGCGTAACCGAATTGGTTCAGGTGCGAATTCATGCTTTATCAGTAGGGACATTTCATACGGACTAGAAATAGTCTACATTTCATCATAATAGCATTTGCATACTATACCACTCGTAGAATATTCAAATTAATATTTTTGGTATATTTAACGTTTTACGTATATTTATTTTTAGATAAACGTTACGTACGATTAATAAATATGACTAACATATCTGACAATCCCCACAATGGTCCCGATATATTTTTCAACTCCTTACAATATCACAAAGATTATAAAATTCATTTACCCGGTATTTTGGAAATTTATTTAATTTATATCGTAAGTTTATTATAATTACGACGGTTTTCGTAGAAACTAAACAATAATTATCCAAACACCGAATACTTGTACCCGATATATTTTCACAATTTTTATGACTTTATTATGTCCCGATTAACTTTGTCAAAATTTATTTTTAATTAACTCGGTTCCCGATAACACCTAACGGATACACAAAACAACTAAATACTACCAAGCTTCTCATACACTCATTCTTTATACCATGTGCCGCCCCCCGGCCCCTTCCCTAGTCATTTTGTTGATCAACAATTACAAGTTTGCCCTAACTAAATATCTATTAAGTAAACCAAGTTCATCTTTGCTACTTCATTCTACAAAAATCACTAGCCAAGTTTTCTCTTCCTTCTTCCTTGGGGGTGCTCGGCCACAACAAGAACCAACACCATTCACCATTGATTTTCAAAGATCAAGTTATAATCAATCTCCTTTATTGATCCTTGTTAGGGTTTTGAAATAAAAACTCAAGGTTTTATGAGTTCTCATCTCCAAATCTCAATAACCCATCAAAGTAAGTTGTCAAACTCATTTTTATAATTTTACCAAATTATTATCATAATCATATGATTTTTATACAAGATCTACATGCATATGCTAGTTTATACCACTCTATTTAAACTTTTATATCTTTTAAGCCTTAGAAATGGATAATAGGTAGATCCTTGGTAGATTAACTTGGTGGATGATGTTTTGGAACCCATGACACCCAAAGAAGGTGTATGGTAAGAATAAATTAGTTTGGTGGTGATTGAAAGTGATTTGGTTAGATTTGAAACAAGTTTGAAACTAGGAAAATGATTTTTGAAACTATATATATACCTACTGTCCTTATTTTAAAAACGTGGGAAACTCAGTGGGTTGTGAGAAATTTTAGACCAAAGATTTAGAAAATACTTTTAAAAATGAAGCCGTAGGCAAAAGAACGGATAACAACAAGCTTATAACGAAGGAGATATGATTTTTGCAAGTTTAACGACGAAAACTATTTTCTGAAAATTATACTTGCTGTTGGACGATTTTCGATGGACAAAAAGAGGTGTTAGACGTAACCTAGAGGAACCGAATCATCAAAAATATATTAGTATACGTTAAAATGTATCCGCGGATATCATGAACGAGGAAAATGAACTTATAACGACAAAGATATACACGTTTCAAAATCGCCAAAACTCTACTTATTTTAGTAGTCACTAATAGAAATAATAAACTACGTACTAAGTACTATATTTTCTAGATATATTGTAGAAGAGCTATATTCTTAACCAATGAAGTACGTATGACCCAAAGCTTATTTTTACGACTAATTGACGTTATTTTAAGGTTTTCAAAACGATGAATACAACACTAACATTTTATATACGATATATTACGACTAGTTTTTATAAGTCTAGTTATACTTATTTTTCTTAAGTATGGGACAATATTTTACTTTGACAACAACTAGTATTTTCAAGTTAAGAGTGGTATAGGCATCATGTGCATGTGCATTCATTACATCACATCATGATCTAAAGTAGATCGTTATTACTTATATTAGGTTGCGGCTAATATTCGCGCCTTATTGTGCCTATCATTTCACGTCATAGTATCATCACTTCAGGTGAGTTTTCATAGCCCCGTTTTAATTCAATATTTTGATTTCAAATCCCACGGGGGAGAATACATTGCATCACTTATTTTTGTACATGCCAAAGTATAAATTCCTTACATTGCTTAAGTTGCCTTATTACCACGTCACGACAAGTCCCCTTTATTATCATGGACCGTTAATTAATCAACAAGCGAGAGTGAGTGAATAGATCTATTGAGGGTGACTCCGTGTTTGGGTTGCTCCAACGGGATTACGGATGCATTTCATGTCTAATATATTTAGAGTATCTGGTAAACACTCATTTGGGGCCAATTTAATTGCGTCTAGCTTCGGGGTCATGAGCTTAAGAGCCAATGTAAATTTTATTACTGAAATCTTATTACTTTACTTTTTACTTATAGCTATTGTACATCCGATTTAACTTATAAACCTATGATTATTCACCAACTTTATGCTGACCATTTTAGCAATGTATTTTCAGGTTATTAAAGTAGCTCATGTTGCATGCATTTGGATCTTCATGGAGTCGCGGGGTCGACGCGTCTCACTATATTTTTTGCACTTATGAAACATTTGATCTAGCATGACTTATTTTTTTTATAAGCTTGCAACACCTTTTGGGACCTATGTTTTGTAAACTCTGAATGTTTTAATGATCAAACGACGTATTTTCCAAACGACACTTTAGGTCGTTCAATGTAACTGTAACTGTGATGATATGGCAGTCACCCCCAGGTATTCTATTCTGCTGCCATTCAGGTAAATTGGGGGTGTGACAGATTGGTATCAGAGCTAAGGTTATAGCGAACTAGGATGTATCTTGGACCCTAGACTATAACTACATCATCATAGCATCTCATCATTTCATCATAAGTGCATATTTATTACACATGTCGTTTCATGCACACACGGTGCAAGCTATTTATACCCATACTTATATATATATATATATATATATATATATATATATATATATATATATATATATATATATATATATATATATAATTTTATTGACCTGGTTCACAAGTGGCATGTCTTCAGATACCACCCTGTCATCCTTTTACGGATTCCGACATTGAAGATGCCTTGTCATCTTCCACTACCATTATACCATCAGTTGCACTTACACCACCATTAGCACCATTGATTTGTCATAGGAATAGGATTTTCTTATCATTCAGCCCATACATAGAATGCCGTTTGGTAGAGTATTCAGAGTTAATCTTAATGGACCTATTAGGATGCTTATTGCAAGGAAGATAGTATGTTTTCTTTCCTTCACTAGTAGAGCACTCACTACTCAGGTACTACCACCACCATCAGCTACTTATTACACTATTGGTCGTCCCATAGTGCGTACTTCAGTTTTACCTCTTAGATGTCGCGAGATAGCGCGAAAGAGGGTAGTATTCCATTCACTATTATCACCATCATCTCTTAACTCACTACTAGGATCTCATCGTCATTAACTTTATTCTCATCATCTAGAGTACCACCATCGTCATTTCCCTTTTTCATTCCCACTTGCCACAAATTAGTTAACACCTGGTAGATAATACCAATATCACGGACTCAACAGGAACATCCGTAGATTCTTCAAGAATGGTTTGGAACCTACACTATCTAGGGTATGATCAATGCACAACTACAGACACCACCTCAGGACTATCTCGACCTTATGATGCCATAAACCCTGGTTTCACTCAGAGGGACACCAGAAAGTCTCTTGACTAGACTTATATCTTTTCTAGCTTTTACTATTATCCTAGCCACAGAGAGGGTGGGACATAGTCTAAAGAACTTGTTGTCTTTTGATTGTTGTACAAACAAATATATCAAGTGTGACTCTACTATGTGAGGAATGGTTGTGCTATTTATGATATCGGTTCACGTAGACCGAAATTTTCATGTATTATATTCATGTGTTGTGAATATGATGATTTTTATTAACTATATATTCTCATGGTCTCTTATGATTTGATGAAGATAGATTTAAGCAAACCACTCCAAGCATGACGCAAGCTGCTGTTGGACAAGTCATTGCCAAGAACATAGCCACTGCCCTCACCAAGGAACTTACTCACGTTGAATTTATGCGTTGTAATCCCCCCTCCTTTAGCGGAACTAGAGACACAAAGGAATTTCTCAAATGGTTCGGAGAAATAGAAACAATATTTCGATGTGGCGACTGTCATAAGGAAGACAAGGTTAAGTTCATCACATGCACTTTTCAGGATCATGCCCAGGAATGGTGGACCAAACATGTTAAGATAGTGGGAGTTGATGCTGCTTACTCACACTCTTGGGAGAAACTAAGAAGGATGATGGGTATAGCATTTTGTGTAAGAAGTGAATTACGAGCAATAGAACAGGAAACACTAAACTTTACCATGGTAGGAGATGATGTTGACAAGTACACTACCCGTTTTTACAAATTAACACGACTAGGCCCTGCAATGGATGAACCAGAAAACAAGAAACTTGAAAGGTACATCGGGGGACTCTCCCCTGAAATTCGTGCATTGGTCATCTCATTGGAACCCGATGCCATGTCTGAAGCTATCAAAATGGCGATTGAAGCAAAGGAATACATAGCTCACACCAAGACATTAGGAAACAATAACGACAACAAAAGGAAGTGGAACAACAATCGAGGTAGGAATGCCACACAAGAAACACACAAGAGACAAGGAGTTGCTAAGCCCTATGCTGCAGGTCTAAATGAAAAGAACGATTACCTTGGTATTTTACCTAAGTGTGAAAAGTGTCAACATCATCATAACCCAGGCCATTGCCCGGAACCATGTGGCAACTGTAAGTAGGTTACTCACAAAACCAGGGATTGCAGGTTTCCAATTGTGGGTGATAATCAGAAACCATCAATAACATGTTTTGGCTGTGGTGTAGTTGGACAATTCAAGAGTGAATGCCCGGAGTTGAGAGACCTGAACTGGAGGAAGAAGTTCATGTTTTAAACCATAGTTCGAGCCCTTTAGGGTTGTACTTCTCTTTTGTATTTTCCGTTAGTACGTTGAAATAACCTAGTTGTATTAAGCACTCTTTTATCCAAAGTAATATCTATTCTTTGTTATCTCAGTGATAATCGTAACCTTCGTTTATTCCGTTTTCTATTCCAATCGCTCAATCTTTAATCGTTTCGTAACATTATACCATTGTCTTATTAGGGATTAGGCCGATTTCGTTTTTGACGGATTAGTAGACTATTACCACTCCATAAGATTCACCCACGTATCCAATAAACTTTACGATGAATTTTACTTCAAGCTATTTTACTACCCTATGGGGAAATTGTTTTACAGAATTTCTAATATAAGCTATTTTGTTACCACCCTATAAATTGATTTTTCCGTCATTACACCAAGTATTTACTATTATTATGCGAAACAATTTTCATGTTACTTGAAAGGAAATATCAGGATACCATTTTTAATAACAATGCGTTGAACACCATTTAAAACTTTTGAGAAAAGTAATGATATTTTGACTAAATCCAGCATAACATCAGTAGTCCTTAACTATACATAGCCTGATCACCTATGTATAATTCAGAAAGAATTATGCCATGAAGGAAATAATTACCTTTTTAAAGTATTGCTAATAACAATCTTCATTTAAAAGCGTTTTAAACAAGTAAACTCTTTTATAAACGTCTCTTTCTGACAAACTCTCCCTGGATACTTACCCCACATGTCACTCACTCAGCCATTAAGTTAGAACTTTCTATTGACTTCTCTAGGAGAGACTTTCCATATTAAGTACTAGGAGGATTCCTCGATGCAAGAAAAACAATAAAAGGATTACGGAACTACTAAACCTGGACTAAGAAAATTCATGACTCAACAACAATCCTAAGATACCACGAGACCATCCGACTCACCATCTCTGACCTAGTTGTCCAATTTTATTATTCAAATGTACTAGCCAGACTGAGCTATAGGATCGAACACATTGTGAAGGTACGCTAAGTAACACCATAGAAATACACCAAACCTCCTAACCGATACTGTAGAGTGTTTTGATTAAACATGGCCTCATCTAAATGTAAACTTCCCTGTAATGAGTTTTCACCAAGGATAATTGTTTAAATTAAGAATATCGATATGGATTCCCCTAAGGCGTTGTGTTCTCTAGAAATTTCAGATAACCTCATTTTCATACCAAGAAAGGGATCCGACCCGAATATATATATTTTGCCAACATGATGATAATTTCAACGATAAACCATTTTAGGACTTAAGTTAGTTTGAATACCTAGGCTTGTAGTTTTGTATGATAACCACCAATAGTTGTTATCCAACCTCAGGAACTAAACGTTAGACATCTATGCATTTATTCGAACATTACCTATCCTACTATTTTATCCTTGTTAATACTTTCACTTTTGAATCAAGTTGATTTAAGATTGTGTTTTTACAAATTACATACCATGTAGAAAATAATTTCTAAAATTCCTATTTTGAACAAGTACGATCCTTTTTTGTCAATATTTAACAAAACCATCGTTCAATGAAAAGAAAAAAAATTATATATATATATATATATATATATATATATATATATATATATATATATATATATATATATATATATATATATATATATATATATAAACATCAAACTTTGGTAAACAGTCCTAATCACAACATGTTTGAAAACCGTTCCCCATTTCATAACTACTGAATTTTGAATCATCAAGAAGGATATTACTTAGTAAATCATTAGCTTCATTTTCTAAATTCGTTTATTCAGAAAAAGATTTCAACCAAAACCCACACAATCGCGAGACAAATTTCCAAAACTAATCACCATACTACATCGCTTATGCATTTTGGATTTTGTGACTTGACAATAGAGAACCTTGGAATATGTAATGAAGGAAATTAGGAGGGACACCATAAATCAATTACGAACTTTAGTAATAGAGACCAAGCCCAATAGGCAAAGAAAGACACATGCCTTATCATCCATTGGAACAAAACACAAGGAAGCAAAAATTGTTATCCATATTCTCTCTCCTTCAGATAACGCCAAGTTCGAAAGATAGAACATTATGAAATTAGTTACAAGATTTATTGTACCCATTTCAATTATTCTTGATAAAGGTAATCGAATCACCACAGACTCCTAGCAATCATTTTAAGATTTCCTTCGGAACCCCTTTTAGATGTAAACACCGCCTACCATCCTTAGACCAATGGTCAAAGCGAAAGGACAATTCAAACATAGGAAAGATATGCTCAGAGCATGAGTTATTGACTCTAGAAATGGTTGGACTAACCATTTACCATAAATCAAAATCATTTGCAAACATAGTTATCGCGCGAGAGTAGAGACTACACCATTTGATGCACTCTATGGTCGAAGTGCCAATATCCATTGACGGGTCGAAATTTGGAAAAGCCCAACTCACTAGTCAAGTATGCATTCATGAAATAACTAGGAATTTCCTACAAATCAAGAATCAGTTACAAGTTTGATAAGTTGTAAACCCTTAGAATCTCAAGTTAATGGCAGGATCATGTTGAAGGTTCTGCCTAGGAAAGGTATGATACCATTCAGAAAAATTCGGGAAGTTAAACCCGATATATACTGGACCATCTAATATTCCAGACAGAGTAGGCCTAGTGGCCGTCAGACTTGAGCCTTGTTAGAGAACAAAAGGTTATACAAACATGTTTCACATTTTCAAATCCCAAGAAATGTCTTTCAGATGAGTCACTCATGATTCCATTGGAAGGAATCCAACCCAAAGACCAATGTAAACCTGGTAAGAGAACCAGTAGAAATCATGGACAGTTAGGTCGTACAGTAGAAGCAGAGTCGAATTCCTATCGTGAAAGTTCGCTGGATTTCTCGAAGAGGTTCCGAGTTTACTTGGGAACGGGAAGACCAAATGCGACTCAAGTATCCACATCTTTTCACCAAGTCTATTTTCGAGACCAACACCAGCTGAATTCAGGGACTGAATTCCTTTTTGGGTGGGCGACTGTCACAACTCACCATTTCTAGTCATTTTCCAAACTTCGACAATTTACTATTCATAAATCACTATTCATCATTTTACTATTCATCATTTTTGAGGTCAGTTTGATATTCCAAGAAACGTTACGTACGATTAATAAATGTGACTAACATATCTGACAATCCCCACAATGGTCCCGATATATTTTTAAACTCCTTACAATATCACAAAGATTATAAAAGTCATTTACCCGGTATTTTGGAAATTTATTTAATTTATATCGTAAGTTTATTATAATTACGACGGTTTTCGTAGAAACTAAACAATAATTATCCAAACACCCAATACTTGTACCCGATATATTTTCACAATTTTTATGACTTTATTATGGCCCAATTAAATTCGTCAAAATTTATTTCAACTCGTCACGATTTATTTTTAATTAACTAGGTACCTGATAACACCTAACGGATACACAAAACAACTAAATACTACCAAGCTTCTCATACACTCATTCTTTATACCATGTGCCCCCCCCCCACCCTTTTCCTAGTCATTTTGTTGATCAACTAATTACAAGTTTACCCTAACTAAATATCTATTAAGTAAACCAAGTTCATCTTTGCTACTTCATTCTACAAAAATCACTAGCCAAGTTTTCTCTTCCTTCTTCCTTGGGGTTGCTCGGCCACATCAAGAACCAACACCATTCACCATTGATTTTCAAAGATCAAGTTATAATCAAGCTCCTTTAGTGATCCTTGTTAGGGTTTTGAAATAAAAACTCAAGGTTTTATGAGTTCTCATCTCCAAATCTCAATAACCCATCAAAGTAAGTTGTCAAACTCACTTTTATAATTTTACCAAGTTATTATCATAATCATATGATTTTTATACAAGATCTACATGCATATGTTAGTTTATACCACTCTATTTAAACTTTTATATCTTTTAAGCCTTAGAAATGGATAATAGGTAGATCCTTGGTAGATTAACTTGGTGGATAATGTTTAGGAACCCATGATACCCTAAGAAGGTGTATGGTAAGAATTAATTTGTTTGGTGGTGATTGAAAGTGATTTCGTTAGATTTGAAACAAGTTTGAAACTAGGAAAATGATTTTTGAAACTATATATATATACCTACTGTCCTTATTTTAAAAACATGGGAAACTCAATGGGTTGTGGGAAATTTTGGACCAAATATTTAGAAAATACTTTCAAAAACGAAACCGTGGGAGAAAGAACGGATAAAAACAAGCTTATAACGAAGGAGATATGATTTTTGCAACTTTAACGACGAAAACTATTTTCTGAAAATTATACTTGCTGTTGGACGATTTTCAATGGACAAAAAGAGGCGTTAGACGTAACCTAGAGGAACCGAATCATCAAAAATATATTAGTATACGTTAAAAAGAATCCGCGGATATCAAGAATGGGGAAAATGAATTTATAACGACAAAGATATATACGTTTCAAAATCGCCAAAACTCTACTTATTTTAGTAGTCACTAATAGAAATAATAAACTACGTACTAAGTACTATATTTTCTAGATATATTGTTGAAGAGCTATATTCTTAACCAATGAAGTACGTATGACCCAAAGCTTATTTTTACGACTAATTAATGTTATTTTAAGGTTTTCAACACGATGAATACAACACTAACATTTTATATACGATATATTACGACTAGTTTTTATAAGTCTAGTTAGACTTATTTTTCCTAAGTATGGACAATATTTTACTTTGACAACAACTAGTATTTTCAAGTTAAGAGTGGTATAGGCATCATGTGCATGTGCATTCATTACATCACGTCATGATCTAAAGTAGATCGTTATTACTTATATTAGGTTGCGGCTAATATTCGCGCCTTATTGTCCCTATCATTTCACGTCATAGTATCATTACTTCAGGTGAGTTTTCATAGCCCCGTTTTAATTCAATATTTTGATTTCAAATCCCATGGGGGAGAATACATTGCATCACTTATTTTTGTACATGCCAAAGTATAAATTCCTTACATTGCTTAAGTTGCCTTATTACCACGTCACGACAAGTCCCCTTTATTATCATGGACCGTTAATTAATCAACAAGCAAGAGTGAGTGAATAGATCTATTGAGGGTGACTCCTCCATCCGTGTTTGGGTTGCTCAAATGGGATTACAGATGCATTTCATGTCTAATATATTTAGAGTGTCTGGAAACACTCATTTGGGGCCAATTTAATTGCGTCTAGCTTCGGGGTCATGAGCTTAAGAGCTAATGTAAATTTTATTACCGAAATCTTACTACTTTACTTTTTACTTATGGCTATTGTACATCCGATTTAACTTATAAACCTATGATTATTCACCAACTTTATGTTGACCGTTTTAGCAATGTATCTTCAGGTTATTAAGGTAGCTCATATTGCATGCATTTGGATCTTCATGGAGTCGCGGGGTAGCGTCTCACTATATTTTCTGCACTTATGAAACGTTTGATCTAGCATGACTTATTTTTTTTATAAGCTTGCAACACCTTTTGGGACTTATGTTTTGTAAACTCTGAATGTTTTAATGATCAACGACGTATTTTCTAAACGACAATTTAGGTCGTTCAATGTAACTGTAACTGTGATGCTATGCCAGTCACCCCCAGGTATTCTATTCCGCTGCCATTCAGGTAAATTGGGGGTGTGACACGTGAAGCTACGTGGGAGACCGAAGAATTGATGCGGGCTAGTTATCCTCATTTCTTTTCGTAATCCGGTATGTTTTCGTTTCGTTTTTCATTCCGTTCTCTTTGCAATTTCGCGGACGAAATTTCTTTTTAGAGGGGAAGAAGTTGTAATACCTAAAATCCATAAACTTTGTAAAATTACCAAATTGCCCCTACAAGTTTAAAAATTTATAAAACTATAATTAAAATACCAAATAAAACCTAAATAAATAAAATAAAGTATCATATGACCACAAATAATTTTATATCATAAAAATATGTACAAAACAATTAAGTGGCGCCTAGCTATATTAATGGGTCCAAAATATTTATTTTATTTGTACATAATATGGAATTAAAAGAAATAAATTAAAGATATGTGTCAAGAAAACAAGGAAACTATTTTAAATTTATTTGATCTGATCTTGGGCCTATAATCTCGTCCAAATCAGCCCCAAAAATCTCAGAATTTTTCCTATCAACCGTGTATACCAAAATCATACCAAAAACAAAACCTAAAACTCTCCCAAAAATTATATACGGCTCTCCACAATTTACAGCAAACAATCAATTTTCCCAGCCATCTTGAAGGTTGTTGAACGTGAGAAAAATAGTGTAGAGTTCCAGAAGTGATCGAGTGGGTCTTGGTGAATTATTTTGTATCGCTATTTTCAGCCGAGAGGGTAAAATCGTTTCTGATCAATCCAATCGTTCACAATTGTTTTGGGTATTTTTGTATCACTCCTTATGCTCCATAACATCATAATAAAATATAGAAATCAGATCATGCATGCTTTTTGGCTCGTTTGGAAATTATTTCAAATGAAACCCTAATTTCGGGTTTAATTAAGAACAAGTTGAAAACGAATTTTCTGAGGCACGAAATTATTTTTAGAACATGACATTATGATGGTATAACACTTTAAAAATGGTATTCGAATTATTGGAAGCTTAGATGTGGTGTTTCGAATTTATTTGTTATATTATTCCAATCGGTAAAATAAAAAGAAAAGGAAATATGGCAACGGGCTAGGGTTTGGATTTTTTGGTGTTTCTACATGTTAATTAGTGTCATATGATGGGGTAATAATTTCTAAATGATTTGGGGAAAAATTGGTTTAGGGTTTGTGGAATTAAATTGGAACGAATTAATTTTAAAAAGGTTAAGGGTCGAATTGAATTTTCTAAAACTTATGGGCTGTTTTGAGAGACTTATAAACTGATGGAAATTATATTAAAATAGTGCAAGGGCTGTTTGGGTAGTTTTTGTAATTATAAGGACCTAACATGTATTTATTAATTAATTATTATATGATTTTAATTAAATGTTAAATAGAGGGACTAATTTTGTAAATATGATATTTATGTGGTGTTTGCTGTATTTTAAAGTTATTGAAGGGCTAATAATGTATACTTGATAATTAAATGGATTTTATATGTGAAATGCATAATTAAAGGATATTAAATGTAATTAATTAAATATAAGGACTAAAAGTATAAATATGGTAAATTATGAGGTAATTTTATAATATGCTTAAAGTCAAGGGTAAAATGTGTAAATTATGTAATATGGTGGTTTTATATGCTAATATGGAATTCTTGTGGACTTAATTGTAAATTATATAATTATAAGGTTTAAATGGTAATTTATGTTAATTCATGGATAACTCGTAATAAATAAATGTGAACTTGTTATATTTTCATAATTAACCTTTAACCTTACTATATTTTCATTATAAACCCTAAATATGGAAAGTTACCTAAAATGGAAAGATAACTAAAATCAGTAATCTGGATTATAAGAACCTATCAGTAATTCTGCCTCCTACTCCTTCAGGTGTGAAGAAGGAGTGACTCTGTGGTCTCTGTATTTCTTGCCTGTTATCTATTTACTATTTGGAATAAGGTACAGATATTCTGACCTTTTCAGTAAAGGTTTCTCATGGCTCTCTCCTTTTCTTTTGATCTGACGTTCTGTTTAGGGTTCCCGATGCCATTGCTATGAAACCCCATTTTATTTTCTGAACCTTTTATGTTATGAACCTTTGCTATCTGAACCTTCTGATTTTGAACCTTCTGATTTGGACCTTTTGATATGACCTTTTGATATGGACTTCTGATATGATCTGATTATGATGACTTATGATCTGTGTCATTTTATGACATTTTGTTGACCTATTCTGTTTGACCTATTCTAGTTTGACACCCGAGCCAAATTTATTTCACTAGGGATGGGGGTTCCATGTCCGTGTCAGGGATGCACCTCTGGCATGACTCCAGGGTAGTGGAGTGATGTTCTGCCACGTCCCCTTATCTGTTATCTGTTATGAGCTCAATTATCTATTTATTATGGCCAATATTATTTCTGTGGGGGCGTATGGATGCATCCTAGATCTGTTATCTGTTATCTGTATCTGGTGATTGATGCTGCGTGCATGCACGTCCTTCACAACTCTGGTAGGTCTCCCCTACATATGCTGCTTTATGTGTGAGTATGACTATGATTATGATTATGATGAAGGCATTATATCTGTTTCTGGGCTCGTGGTTGATGACTAACCCTTACCTGATCTCTTATTACTATTTCATACTTGCCTTTGATTACATTATGTTATTTCCTTTATACCTTATTCAGTATTCATTTTTGTTTCATTATTACTTCGTTGTTATATCTGTTCACTGGGCTTTTTAAGCTCAGCCGCGTTTTCTTTTCTTCCGCGGCAGGTATCTAAGCTAGGAGTTGGGGTTGCTTATGGGTTGAGTGGTGAGTGGACTTTCCTTAGAGATCTTAGCTTTGGATTTTGGATATGATGTTTAAGACTTTATTATTTTCCGTTATTTCTTTTGGATATTTTTTCCGTTTAGAACTCATGTAACTCTATTGGTTGTCTCTTTCATTTGGGACTATGTTTGTTAAGTCATGTTGACTTACTCTTTGGTTATTTATGATATGACTTCCGTTTGTTTATGCTTATGTATACTCTGATATGACACCATTGTTGTGACACTTTTACCCTGTCGGGTTGGGGTGTTACAACATGGGTTTTCACCCATGTTTCTGACTTCTTTCTATTTTCTAACACTAAGTGTGGGGGAGTTTCCTCTGCTGTTATTTGCCTTGTTGTTTGCTCATGTTTGCAGGTATCCTTTGGATCGAGATGATTGACGTGCATGTTTTCAACCCATCCGCTCAATATCCTATCCTTTTGCTAACAACTATCTAAGGATATCTTTTTAATCCTTTTTGTGGAAAATAGATTTCCGTTTCACATTTGGCTATTAGTATTACCTTTTTACATTCTAAGTGTCGGCATAAGAGCCGGTACTTTGAATATTAAGGGTAATATTCAATTCTAAGCTTGGGGGGGGGGGGGGGGGGGATTCTATCGAATTTGTCACATATATTGTACCTTCTAGTTCCCTAGTACCCCCGTTTTGCCAAAAATTTTATTTTTTTTTGCAGAAAAAAGAAGTGCTTTGCACACAAAAAAATAATAATAATAAAATAAGTTGTTTAGTCTTGATTAGGTTAGAACAAGGGGAATCCTGACTCTGCCAGAGTGTTGATCTGGCTGCTTCCTTAACTTTTTAGACTAAATTCTTAACGATTTACGCAAATCAAAATGCTAAGCGTAGAGTAGTTAGTTCTCTTTAAAGCTTATATAAGTAATCTGTGGCTTTTTCTCCTAGTAGCTCCTAATCGGATCTTAATACGTGCTGTTTTCAAATTTTTGACCATTAAAAGTTTTCATTATGTAAACAAGTTTGTATGCAAGGTTAATATAGAGTACTAGTTCAAATTTTTATTTAAATTTTAGAACAAGCAACATTCCTAAAATCTGAAGAAAATTGCAAAGGGAAGCAAGTAAAATTGCTGAATGATGTGAAAATAAAATGTATGTTATGAAAAAAAATGATGATGAAAAGAAAAGAAAGAAAAAAATGAAAAAATGAGAAAAATGAAATAAGAAAGATGTATTGAATAGAATTAGAAAAAATAAATAAAAGTTGCTTTTTCTCAAATTTAAATAGAAAGTTGAGCTAGTATTCGTTGATTTGTGTAAAGATTAAACGGGAATTTATAGATTGTTGATTTCGAAAGACCCTGAAAGCTCCGTTGCTATTCTCAAGGGTGTAAAAACCTAGCTTCCTAAGCTTTTGCTAAAAGGATAAGCTGAGAAGAAAATCATCACATGGAGTGATCTCATTTTTGCGTCTTTAATCTATAGATAATCGTTTGTTGTTATCTATTTAAGTTTTGATTTTAATGTGTCGGGGATATTAAAAATCTTTGAATCGAAATCCCGCCAATTCCGGTACTATTCTCTGTGAGGTGTCAAAAGCCTGGTCACCTAAAACCAACTGGTTTGGGATGTGCCAAGAAGAAAGCCGCTACATAGAAAAGGCTCTCTTTGATTCTTAAATTTTTGAGGTTCTCGGTGAGTTAGAATTTGGCTTAAATAAATGACAACCATAATGAGCTCTGATTTTTGGTGGTCAAACTTTTGAAAATAAGCACACAAGCCTAAACTTGATAAATTGCGGGAGTAAAAAGTTAAGACTTGTCTTACACAGATTATTAATATAAGTAGTGTTAGCATTTTACAAAAACATTTGCGCAAGGGTTTTTTGAACTTAGTTGGGAGTATAAAAAAGAGTATGATGATTAAAATTCCTTGGAGACACCCAGTTTGTGTGAATCCCGTTCCATGATACCATTTTTGAAAATCAAGAATTTTGTTTATCTTTGTTCTAGTTTAAATTTCTTGCATTGAATAAAAGTTCTAAACGGGGTATACTTAGTATTCTTTTGATCCTTTCATTACTTCATATGATTTGATTGCTAGGAACTAGTAATAGTTTAGTGTGGGGGATTGATAAGTGTGCAAATACTCATCATTTTGTACCCATTTTGGACTCTAAAAATACTGAAAACACTCAAATATGCTCAATTATACTGCAAATATCCTTGTAGTGTGTTTTTATGTGTTTCAGGTACAAAAGGATTGAAAACAGACGAAAAACGAGCAAACTTTCCAGAATTGGCAGATTTGGTCCCTGGAAGAGTATTTTGGATGAAAAGTCAATAGCAGTCCTTCAGGAATCAAGGAATGACATTTCTGGTCCTTGGAGCATAATTTTCATGAATTGGCGAAAATGGCCCCTCAGTTTGAATTTTGGCAAAAATGGTCCTTGGGAATTCAAAAGTGGAAAAATAACATTTATGGGTCCTTGGATTATTGAAACATGGCAGGAATGACCCTTTTGATAATATTGGAAAGATGCCAAATCTAGCCCCTCCAAATTTAGAAAATGCAAAATTGGTCCTTGTATTATTTCTACAAACCAACCGGACCCCTTTGTTATTTTCATAACCCATATCTAATCCACAAAAGCATAAGCCTAATCCATAAACAAAGCCAAGGCCCAAACTTCCCAAGCCCACTACACGTTTTATTAATAAAACGTGCCCGGTCAAATGGTCAACCCTGGGTCAAACCAGGTCAAAACACCATCACCCCGTACCTCCCTTTCCCTCCTTTCCTGCAAATTTGTCCCCCCTCCTTTCAACCAACCTGTCCCCTCTTCTGCACTCTACTAACCACCCTACACCCTATCCCATGTGATATTATACAACCCCCTCCTCCAGGTCACAATTCCACCAAAAATTGTTTTCCCGCCAAAACTCAATAAAGGGCTCAGATTGAATTTTCTGATCCAATAGCTCAAATTAGAAGTGAGATTTGACCAGAAGACCAAGTGGAACCCTAAGTGTCTATTTAAAGAGAAGAAAGAAGTAGAGCAGTGATCTAAGAAGTAGTAGAATAGTTTAATTATGTCGACTTAGTGTAATTGTAGTTTCTAGTTGTAATTTCTAGTTTAAAAAGGTTGTAATAAATATTTTTAGTATAATCTCAACGTTATTTAACTTTAATTTCAAGTTCTTATTGGTGAATTCAGATTTAACATTTCTAAGTGAAATTGACATATTCACTTATATATTGTTAAAAGTTATGTTTTAGAGTTCCTTTAAGTTAATAAAAGCTTACTTACAAGTTTTTAAAAGGTTACAAAGCCTAAAAAGCAGTTTAGTTTAAAATCTCAAAAATAATAGAAAATACTAAATAAATAGCTCATAATTCAAAAATAAAGAAAGAAGAAGAAGAAAGCTGAGCATGGTAGTATTTTGGATTGCAATGGGTTTAGTAGCCTCAGGGGAGGCATTAGGTTATGGTTTGGTTCCTTGGTTACTTGATTCCCAGTTGGACACAATTGTAAGTATATTTCTCAATTTTTAGTATGGTACTTAGATTAACTTATGCATGCTTATTTGTACTATTTTATGATTATTTGATGTTTCTTAGTTGAGTTCGTGCCTAACCTTGCATTCTTTTTCATTTGAATCTTTTGTGCTCACTTTTGCTTATTTAGCTATCGTTTTAGCATTTTAGTGATTCCTAGGTGTTTGATGTTTAAATTGGTAAATCTGTGTTTCAAGTAGTTTATAGGATCATAATTTGTGCTTCTGAATCAGTCTTAAGGGTTAAATTAAGCATTTGCTTTGAAAAGTCAATAACTAGTTTGTTTAAGGGAGTGTTTGGAACAACTGTGCTCCAGGTGTTCAAGACTGTTTTTGCTGTTACAATTGGATCATGCATGTTTCTTTAGGGCATATTAGATCAGTAAAGCCATAATATCCAATGTTCTTGTGCTAAAAAAGTCAAAATCTCAATTGCTACATCATATTAGTACACTTTTAAGCATTTAGGTTCTTAATCATTCATTTCAATTCATAATTAGTTGTTATAACTTAATTTAGTCTCTAATTAGCTTATTACATCATAATTAGTCACTAGGGTTAGATCAAATTCCACTTTAGTCAACTTAGCGTTCAATCTAAAATAGTCAAAATTGCTCATCAGTGGAGAAATCCACTTTTGGCAAGAATTTTCCTGGTTTCATTTTTTAGTTTTAGCTTTGGATATTTTTGGATAATTGAAATTTGGTAGCTCAACTTGGTGGTCCCTATTTTTATTTATTTTTAGTATTTTTTTAGGCTACTTATGTGCACCATCTTTGTGGCCTGTTTGAATTATAATCCGCTGCACCAGGGGACTTGTTTGAATAAGCTTGATTTCATGAGCTTGTATAGTGCTCATTATTGAAGCTTGGCCTGAGCCCTTGGGTATTTTAGAAAGTAAAGCAGTCCCTCTTGTTGTGCATATGATTATGTTTCATTGAACTGCTTTTTTCACTGCTTAATCTTGCTTCTCACAATTGTGCCATCACTCAGATACGCTGACCCATCAGTATATCTGAGTCAACTTCTCAAGCTCCTTAAGAGCTTATCAGTTGGACTTAGCTTCAACCCTAGAGCTTTTTGCAAAGCTCAATTGCGTATCTAGCTGGTTCAAGGCTCACATTGAGGTTCCAAGCTTATTTGATAAGCTTCATTGGCCCTGCTAGTTGCTTGCAGACCTGTTGGTTTGAGCAGTGGGTTTGGATTGCTTATTTGAGCTTATAAGCTCATTCTCAGAGCTTTTCTCTTTTCTTTGACTTGATTTACACCTATCTCACTTGCTTCCATCTTATTTCTACCTTTGCTTCTAGATTGTAGCTTATTGTAGCTTTTTAATTTAAAAAAATCACTTGTTAGTTAAAAAGCTTTATCTGTTGGTCCAATAAGCTTGCATAGGGCTTAATAGTGATTTGTAAAAAAGTTGTCTTTTTAAAAACTGCTTATTTTTGTAGTTAAAGTGTGTTTGTAAAATAAAAATTCAAAAATAAAAATAATTTGCAAAAAGTGCAAGAGGTGGGATTCGAACCCTGGACCTCCTGCAGTCTAAGCATCACCACACACAACACATAACCAACTCTGCCCTTGGGTCTTTTTCGTTTAACCCTACACAAACAATGTAATTAACCTTTTTTCCCTTTTAGCTTAATTAGCTAGTTAGCTTATTTCCTGCTTATTTATAAGAATTTAAATCTTTTCCTATTTTTCTAGTAAGCTGCTATATTAAAGTTGTAGGATCGAAATATTATGTTGATTCATGTGGTTTCGGGAGGTCTAGTATGGTGGAAGAACATCTTCATCATAGTTGAGTTAGAGAGAGAAAGAGTAGAGAGAGTGGGAAGTTCTAGTGAGAGAAACACCTATGAGGTATGTGTGTATTATTAGAAACAACTAACCCTTCCCTTGTGTGGGAACGGGTATATATATATACACTTACAATATACGCCCTCCTGCGGGCTGTGGATCATGTGTATAGTGGGTAAAGACTCGTCCGTCCTCCACGGTGTGACTATATCTAATCTAATATATAATATCTAATCTAATAAATACAAAACTAAGAGCTACGCTAAGTATGCAAATATATGAGGTGACCGAACCTTTTTCTTAATCCTAACAATCTCCCCCTTAGGGAGGTCACTCTAGAAAAAATAAATTGAATCTTAGCATTCTATAAATTGATCTTTAGCTCTAGCTTGTATCCGTTGATTCTTCAAAGTCATGACTCTTTGTGCTTCCAGCAGTTGACTTTTGATGACTTGTTTTATATCTTGTATGTTCCTTGACGATTCTCTGAGTTTATCATCCAAATGTGTGTCTCCAAGTCATCTTTGTACAGTATCGTCTCCATGTGACGTGGACATCTTTGTAACGGCATGCTCACACTTTTCAGGATCATGATCTTCAGCATCAGAGTTGTGGAAGCATAGATGAAGCCCATTCAATGATCATGATTTCTTGATTAAGATGTCGAAGTGTGAGCATGGGGTGATGGATCAGTATCTTTTCAGCAATCTACTACAACCGTCAGAAATTCCTGCAAGCAAACAGTTAGCAACAAATCATCCGGTACTTACAGATTTGGAATTAGAGATCGTCTACGCCATAGTGTGAAGATTCCTTCTAACCCTTACCAAGACCTTTCCCAATCGGCAACCCCCGAGAGGATTTACACAATCTACCTAAGTAGAACAACGACTGGGTGAGTCGCTAGAGATCACTCCACGACTGTAGACCATTTGTAACTGCCACGACCACTAAGCATAATCCACAAGGAATTACCTAAGTGACCTGCTTTCAGGGCTGTTTGATGTTGACCCTGGCAGGGATTTCCACTCAATCACAGGGAATTACATATGTATATTCCCTCATAAGTGTTCTTGGCAAATTGCTAAGATCTGCGAAGGACTCAAAATATTACATCTGGTGTCCTTAATGTTGAACAACCAGTGTAGAAGAATCAAGTGTTCCTATGAGATCTTTTGATGCATCTCGTGGCTCTAGACTCAATAAGTGCACGATTTGGTTTTCCTATGCGGAGACTAGGGAGAGGTCTCCTGGTTCAATATCAACCATCTCTAAGAGATAAGTTGATAGATTACACCGGTTCCCCGTGAGAATGAAACAAGTCCTTTTAAGAGAACTTGAGTGGCTAGAAGGTTTAGTGCAGTGCATCATTGGGTCCATGACGTCTTTTCTTCAATGCCGGTGTTACCTTGGTAACCACCAGTAGCGTATGAATTGAACCCGGTTTCTGCCCTAAGGTTGAATAATGGGAGGGCTATTTCTTTTCACCCTTTCTCATTTCATTTCTTTTTAATTCTTCAACCCCTTCTTTCCCCTTTCTCACTTATCTCCCTTTTTTTCATAATCATACCTAAGGACTTTATAATACTATCTATCGGGTATTGTCCATGGGTAGATCCCTCCGGCTCTGGCGGATCATAGGACGGTTTTCCTAACCTTAGCCACCTTATAACTTCATGACTATCCTATGTTGCCATTTTAACCAAATCATTGAAAATTCTCTCAACGTGTTTATGATTAAGAAACACATTTTGTTAACACGTTGAGAGTTTTACCATTTTCAAATGCTCCCCCTTAATATGTGCTCATATGTTTTGATTGAAAAATTTGCACATGTCGGGAAGAGTTGGACTTTTGAATTGATCCACCTTTAGTGAATATGAACGGGCATTCGAGACACGCTTACATCATTAGTTAGACTAGCTTGAAGTTATTACCCGGCCCGATCAAATCCACAAAAGGTTTCTCGAAATGGTACACTCTACTTAGAAAATTCCTCTTCGAGACACGCTGATGAGGCGAAAAATGATCCGTTTTTAGGGGGTCATTTAAGCCCGAATCCGAATTTATTTGATCAAATATTGCCCTAAATCATTCCTTTTGTGATTTTAGGTGTTTGGAGAGTGAATTCTGGAAAAGAGGCTATTTTGGACGTTTTTGGAGCATAAAGTGAAGAAAACAACAAAGTACCAAATCCAAGCTGGAATTACAAGGTGACGGCGTCAAGGATTTACTCTTGACGGCGTCAGAAAGGATGAATATTTTACCGAAGGTTGTGAAGGCGTCAGATGAAGAGATGACGGCGTCAAAATGACCAAGATTAATTTACCGAGGGTGGTGACGGCGTCACATAGGCCGTCACGATTGGATCTAGGGCGTCCGAGGAAGTATATGGCGGCGAGTTGACGGCGTCAGATTTTACTCTTGACGCCGTCAGGACGATTTTCCTATATATAGTTTTCTAGTTTTTTCATTAAAAAAGAGAGAAGTTTTGGTGAAACCCTAAAGACGATTTTGGTGCCTCTTTTACAGGTTTTTCAAGGGTTCCAAACCCTTGAGACCTTGCATTGTAATTGAGATAAGTATACTCTTAATTCAATCAATATGTCTATGTGTTGGTTGTCTATCTTTTGTTCTTATCTTAATTCTACTATGCTAGGCTAAATTTCCTTTGTGTTTGCTTAGATCTAATGAAACCTAGATGTTGATTATGTGTTGATTACTTGTCTATTCTTGTTTTGAATGAATGATATTATATGTTAGGCTTAAGAAAACTGGCAGATCTCCAAATGGTAACATGCTTGAACGTCTTAAGAAACATGAACCGAGGCGTACTAGGTCTTTATTGGTTGTATTTAATGCATGAGCCACTGTTTACAATCCCTATAGTTGTGCTGGGTCATGGTGTAGGAGGAGATAAGAGCTCATAGAGTTGGGGAGTTATGTATGCCACTCCACGAATGGTATTAAGGAATACAACCCGTCATTCATACAAGTGTAACAAGTAATTAACATGTAAAAGATATCTAGGGAGTAATGAAGTCTAAGTAAACACAATTTCTCCAATTACTGCTCACAACCTTAGTTTAATTAGTTTGTTTTCATTTTTTTATTATTTTATTTTGATTGCATCTTAGTTTTGGGTTAGTTGATTAGCAACTAATTCCGCCCACTCCTTCAAAACCCGAGATTTTAATTGCTTTCATAAAAATATAAAAACACAAAAATAATCATCTTCCATCTCTAGAACTATTAATTAGGCTTTCTAATCCTAGCGACACTATTCCTAAGCTGAACAATCAATCCCCCGGTACTTGTCACTATACTATACTACAACGATCAGGTACACTGCCTGGTGGGGGTTGTAAGCCTCGCGAGATCCCTCGAGAGGTAAAGCAAGGTGCGATTCCCACGCATCAAGTTTTTGGCGCCGCAGCCCGGGGAATAGTTATTGTCTAGGTTAGGATTTCTTTTTATTAGGTCTACTTGCTAGATTCCTTTCTAGTAAGATTTTATTTTTATTTTTAGGTCTTCTTTAGTCTATCTTATTTCTTCGTGCTTTTGTTCGTAACTCTTTACCTTCCGACATCATGGAAGGAGGTAACATCCGTGAACCCATCAACCCACCGCATCAAAACCACCCACAAAACCTACCACAACCAATCCAACCACCTATAAGGACCATCCGTTTGCAATCCAGCACCGTTCGATTGGTGCAAGACGGGTGTGCATTCTATGGGTATTTTTTCGAAAACCCGACCCAACACCTCGAGAACTACCTAAAAATTACCAATTCTGTAGGATTAGGTGTTGATACTCAAGAAGGGGAGCTCTTAGTCCTTTTTCAATTCTCTTTACATGGTCGGGCTCTTCAATGGTTATGCCAACTCCCTGAAAGATCCGTCTCCTCTTGGGACGATCTTGCTTCCTATTTCTTAACTAGATTCACCTTACCCAAGGAAGTTATTTTGCAACATAACCAAATTAAGACAGAAAATGATAAAGTAAGAACGGTCGATGAGATGAATATAGGTGAAACCGAGCTAGAGAGTAACACTTGTAGGGGAGGGCCATGGGATGATGATAGAATAATTAGGAACTCCACACCAACCCTTGAGGAATTGAGGTACCATAAGTTCCTTATAAAATGCCCTTGCCCCGCAAAGTACCGAAAACAACCATGGATTAGGAAACATAATTTTATGAATCTTAAGGTTCCATGCATGATTGGTCATATGTTTAGAGAACACACCTATATCGATTTAAAGGCACCAATGAACATCATGTCTAGGCTTTATTATAATTGGATCATGAACAAAAAGTTGAAACCTAGGCGGGACCCTTACAACCCTAATCGCATGTGTAATTTTGTTGAGCGGGTTAGGGGGTTACATGTTTTCGTTGGGGATTTTGTTTATAGGTGCGACTTCATGATCTTAGAAGATGTTAGGGGAATTATTGATCAATCTTTGTGTCAGATTGTTTTAGGAGAACCTTTTGTCAAAACCTCTAAAATGACTTACAACCATGATGAGGGCATTATTACATTCGCTACTAAAGAAAAGAGCATTAGATATAGGATGCCCCATAAAGAAGAGAGGTTTAGAGAGGTTGAGGATCTCGATGTTGACAACACCCCCGTGATTAAGGTTGAAAGTGAGGGGGAGAGAGACATTGGAGGTTACAAAAAGAAAGAGATCTATTACTCGAAATGTTTAGCTTTAGGCCCCGAGTATAGGAAGGATAAGAGACTGGTTAAGATGTTTGAGACCGCATTCATTTTGCGGGATAGGAAAACGTAGTAACCCATGACTTTGAGTCTAGCTACAAGACTCGTAAATAAAGAAAAGCGCTTCTTGGGAGGCAACCCATGTTTTGTGTGATTTTATTTGTTTGATTGTTATTTGCTTCCGTATGCATGTTTTATTTTTATTGTTGGTTGATCATGTTTCTCAATTAAAATGTGGAAATACTTTATTATGTTGTTTAGCCTAGTCTTAACTTCAACCTAAAGGTATTTTTTGCAAAAGATAAGTGTAAGGGGAAACCCCAAATATTTTTTTTTTTTAAGAAACAAACCGATCATGATTCTCCACAATATTTAATGAACATGTGTATTCGTATTGTTAGAGTCAAATGCTTGTATTGAGTCATGATGTAGTTTTGCAGGATTTTCCAGGAAGTAGGACAAAGTTTTTCCAGAAATTTTCCGGAAACTTAACATAAAGATTTCTGCAGGTTCATTCTGACGGCGTCAGGCAATTGCTCTTGACGGCGTCAGGAGTCAAAAAATCTGGAAATTTTACCAGTTTTGTTTTTCTAACGGAGTCTTATAAGTTTTTGTGAATTATTAAGTTTTATAATCTCCAGGAAATCTGCAAACTTCATTCCACAAGCATTATATCTTATTTTGTTTTCTAGGATTTAGTAACTTATATAGGATGCCGTCGATTTTACGCGAGGTTGCCTTGTCTACTTTTGTCAGGATTTACAGGTTATTTGAGACAAGAAGATGATTTATATTCTGGAAGGGAAGCTTTGATTGTTCGTTTTCTTGGAGGAAGATTTAACCTGGCCAACCTAAAATACATACCGAGCGAATCAGGGGAGTATTTGAATTCATTCTCTTTACTTTTAACTTTTACATTCTTTACTTGAACATTGGGGACAATGTTCATCTTAAGTGTAAGGGGAGGGTAAAAAGATGATACCTTACATATGCACTTTCGCTTGAGTTTGTTTTGTTTGATAGTAGATGAGTAATAAAACTATGAGAAATACTTGTTAGTGTAATTTTAGCGCCAAATTTAAAATTTTTTACAACATTTAGGAGTGAAACTTTAGCCATAGCAAGCGTCTCATGGATAGGAGGTTGTATGACTAGCACATAACCGTATATTCAGAAAAATTTTCCACCCAAAATTGTGAGGTTCGCCTTTAGATTTGATAGGAAAAGCATTTATTATTGGTGCTTATGAGTGTACCGGTAGCATTTAGATTCTAGAACTTGCGTTAGTGATGCATCCCGAGACCGCTAGTGAGACTACATTCGTGTAGTAGGATTTACTACATGATAAGAGGCATTAGGATCACCCTTGTGTTAAACCCGTATTATAATTACTTGACCATTTAAGTCATATTACTTGGCTAGTTAAGTCAACTAATTTTTCCCACACCCTTAGCGTTGTACTCATTTTTAGTACACGATACCCCTAGTACACCCCTCCGAGCCTATCTTTTCGTTTCTAACTTTAAGCATCTTACTTAAAGGAAGAATTTGTTACACCCCACTTAAATGTACACCCAAATCGCCTTAGCCTTCCGTGTATGCGCTCATTTTTAGTGCATTATTGTTATTTGTTAAAACCTAAGTTAACTTTCTAATTGATTACATGGTTGCTAAGTCGAGTCATATCCTTGTACATATTGTTTTGGGACGATTGGGACTCATGGGTAAGTACTTATTTTATGGAGTAATGGGGAAGAACAACACTTATTACCCCCATATGTACGTTAATCTTAAAAGTGCTCCAAGTGTTTTGATTTTCTTAATTCGAGTCATTAGAATAGTTAATTGTAAAGTATGTAAAGATTCAAGTGTAAGGGGAATGCTCAAACCCCTATGATGTATTATTTTGGATGGTAGGGTAAGAGTGTATGTGAAAAAAAAAAAAAAAAAAAAAAAAAAAAAAAAAAAAAAAAATCAAGAAAAAGAAAAAAAAAATAGAAAAAGAAAAAAAAAAAAAAAATAGAAAAGAAAGAGAGAAAAAACATACGGACTACCATCCCGTTTTCATTCTATGTTTATTTTATGTTTTTGTTATTTTTCATTTATTAGCTTAAGTCGAGTCTAGTCTTGGCTTAGCAACGCCATCTTGTACATGTAATTAACTAAGATTGTTAACTCGCCACCAGTAAAATCCCCTTTATCCAACAAAACCGTGTAATTCATATCCCTACACCTAACATTATAACCCTTTAAAAAGACCTCTTTGATAGTTTATCCTAGGTGCTTACGCCATGTGGTGGAGGTTTGATCCTTTCCCAAGCCTATGGTAATCTATTTTGCTATGACAGGTAGTGAGAGATATCTTCCATTTCCATAATGTTATATTACTTTATTACACCCGAGAGATGTGAGTATCTAAACACTATTTGTGAGGTGCTTGTGTATGACCTCCGTGCTTGTCTATTGGTCTTTAGTGGAACGATTATTTGTTGTAATTACTTTTATATTAGTGTTAAATGACCCCTAACTTGTCTTTTGAGTAGAATAAAAGCTCATTTGCTTGAGGACAAGCAAATCTCAAGTGTAAGGGTATATGATGAGGCGAAAAATGATCCGTTTTTAGGGGGTCATTTAAGCCCGAATCCGAATTTATTTGATCAAATATTGCCCTAAATCATTCCTTTTGTGATTTTAGGTGTTTGGAGAGTGAATTCTGGAAAAGAGGCTATTTTGGACGTTTATGGAGCATAAAGTGAAGAAAACAACAAAGTACCAAATCCAAGCTGGAATTACAAGGTGACGGCGTCAAGGATTTACTCTTGACGGCGTCAGAAAGGATGAATATTTTACCGAAGGTTGTGAAGGCGTCAGATGAAGAGATGACGGCGTCAAAATGACCAAGATTAATTTACCGAGGGTGGTGACGGCGTCACATAGGCCGTCACGATTGGATCTAGGGCGTCCGAGGAAGTATATGGCGGCGAGTTGACGGCGTCAGATTTTACTCTTGACGCCGTCAGGACGATTTTCCTATATATAGTTTTCTAGTTTTTTCATTAAAAAAGAGAGAAGTTTTGGTGAAACCCTAAAGACGATTTTGGTGCCTCTTTTACAGGTTTTTCAAGGGTTCCAAACCCTTGAGACCTTGCATTGTAATTGAGATAAGTATACTCTTAATTCAATCAATATGTCTATGTGTTGGTTGTCTATCTTTTGTTCTTATCTTAATTCTACTATGCTAGGCTAAATTTCCTTTGTGTTTGCTTAGATCTAATGAAACCTAGATGTTGATTATGTGTTGATTACTTGTCTATTCTTGTTTTGAATGAATGATATTATATGTTAGGCTTAAGAAAACTGGCAGATCTCCAAATGGTAACATGCTTGAACGTCTTAAGAAACATGAACCGAGGCGTACTAGGTCTTTATTGGTTGTATTTAATGCATGAGCCACTGTTTACAATCCCTATAGTTGTGCTGGGTCATGGTGTAGGAGGAGATAAGAGCTCATAGAGTTGGGGAGTTATGTATGCCACTCCACGAATGGTATTAAGGAATACAACCCGTCATTCATACAAGTGTAACAAGTAATTAACATGTAAAAGATATCTAGGGAGTAATGAAGTCTAAGTAAACACAATTTCTCCAATTACTGCTCACAACCTTAGTTTAATTAGTTTGTTTTCATTTTTTTATTATTTTATTTTGATTGCATCTTAGTTTTGGGTTAGTTGATTAGCAACTAATTCCGCCCACTCCTTCAAAACCCGAGATTTTAATTGCTTTCATAAAAATATAAAAACACAAAAATAATCATCTTCCATCTCTAGAACTATTAATTAGGCTTTCTAATCCTAGCGACACTATTCCTAAGCTGAACAATCAATCCCCCGGTACTTGTCACTATACTATACTACAACGATCAGGTACACTGCCTGGTGGGGGTTGTAAGCCTCGCGAGATCCCTCGAGAGGTAAAGCAAGGTGCGATTCCCACGCATCACACGCTTACATCACTGGTTAGACCAGCTTGAAGTTATTACCCGTCTAGGACTAGTCTTTTCGATTGATGACAGTTTTTGTTTCGTCAATTCATTGGTTAAGTCTGAGTCGCGCTCACATGAGATGTGATTGATGCTAAACCGTCAACTTATATTGACCAAGGAATGGTCAACAAAGTCAAATAGCCTAGAGTCAATCTCCGGGTAATATAAGGTATCACCAGGTCGTTAAATCCCGACAAGGTGTGAATTGTGACTGAGCGTGCTTTGTGATCGGGTGATTATTCACAGAAAAGGGTGGTTATGAGAATTATTTGGAAATGATTACACAAAATAGCTTAGGAAAGCTATGTGAATGATTACGGGAATTAAGATTGAGAAGAAATTACTTAAAACTTAAAAACCGTACGTTTGCTGAAAACGCGAACAAACGTACGAGAGATAAAAGTGAACGAGGTGATCTGAAAAGGCTACTGGTATGAAAATAGTATTTTTACAAATCTAATGATTAAAGAAAATTTTTGGAAATTTAAAATTAATTTTTACACTAATTTTATAATTACTATTAATTAAATACTAATTTCCTAATTACTTTTAATTAATTAAATTAACCTTAATTATAAATAATTATGAAATAAACCTAGAAAAATAAAATTTAAACTTAGAAAAATCTAAAATACTATAAAACTAATTTTAGAAATGAAAATATATTTTTAAGACTTTTTAATTAATTATTACTAATTATTAACTAATTATTAATTACTTTTTAATTATTTAAATTAACCTAAATTCTAATTAATTATTAAATTACACTAGAAAATTGAAAATAAAATTTGGAAAAATAAAAAATAACTAAAAACTAATTTTAAAATTTAATTTTTATTTTTCTGATTTTCTAATTAATTATTATTAATTATTAACTATTTAATAATTACTAAAAACTAATTTAAATTAAGAAAAATAATAAATGATGCAAGAAAAATCTGAAAAAATTACAGAAATTATTTTTATATACCTGAAGCCTAAGAAAAATATAAAAATGGGAATTGCTTATTAATAAGCTGAAGAATAAGCCAATTGGCTTAAATAGAAGTTATCACTTCTATTAAATTGGGCTTATTTGGAATTTTCTTTTTCAAAACTGCTTATTAGATGATTTTAAGCAACTATTATGAAGTGAGTTTGGCTGAGAACCAATAATAAGCTGTTTGATGAGCTTATTTGAAAATAGTTGAGCTTTTTGAAGCTTATTAGGACCTGATTGATTGGCAAAATCTTCCAAATGATATTTAAAACACAAATAAGCTATAAACAGATGAACAAACACTTAAATCAAACCTAGTTGAGCAAATAAGCACAAGAAATAAGTACTAGAAAATCAATAAGCAATCCAACTCTAAACAGTGCACAATCAGGTTCAATGGGTCACTTTTTGAGGCTTGTGGGGTCCACTAGGGACTCTGGAAGCCCAAACAAAATAATAAGCCAAGAAGCTGGGATGATAAGCTAACTAAAAAGCTAGGGTGCACCCTCTGGGTCCCACAGATGAGGTCAGGGGGAGGGTTGAAAGTTGGGGGTAAAAGCTGATGACTCAGCTTTTCTCAGACAAAGGACAAACAACAAGGGACTTGCAGCCCTACTAGATGGCTTCCATACTACAAAATAAGCTCTGGGTATTAAAGCTTAGCATATTGGCTTTCCAATAAGCTAACAATCTAGGTCTGGGGCCCACTGAGTAGGCATGTGGGGTCCACTCAAGTTGGGTGAGTGAACCTGAGTCTATGCACAGGGCAAAGCCTTGCCCTGCAGCTCTCTTTGAGCTTGTGCACAAGCTGGTAAAAAAACCACTAAAATAAAACAACCATAGGATCTTGTAGCTCTACTGATACACTATCACCACAACAAGTTTCAAAGTCTAATACCAAGCACAAAAATCTAGAAAATTCATGCCATTTTTGGTTTTTCTGAGATGATGCACTTTTGACTTTTTAGAAACTTTGGTATTTGACTTTTATGAAACTCAGATCCTTTTTGTTGCTTGAATCTGTTATATTAAGCTAGAATATGATTAATTTAGGCAAAAACATAAACTTGTGAAAAGATTTGATGGGTTTTGGATCCAAAAATCACCACAGTTAACTGTAGTGATGAGCTTTCTTATGATTTTGACTTTTGGTGTATTTGTGACTCATGAAATGGTTTTCCTGAGCTTATATCCACCCAAGTAACTCAATGAAACACAGAGTTATACAATAAAGCAACTAGAACACCACAAACATGCTACAACCAAACACCCCTTATCAAAACAGGTTATGATGAAACTTGATTTGAATAAGTCCAATCTATAAACTACTGATCACAACTATTCTAATAAGCAACAAATGAGCACTTTAGACAATAATAAGCAACTAAAATACTTAGAAGAGTGCAAATTAAATAGTAAGGCTTACACAAGCCTTCCAAGCTAGCTGCCAAGTACCAAGGAACCACAAACACCAATCCTATATGGTTTCCACAAACCTCTAACCCACAGCCATCCAATATTAACTGTGCTCCAGCTTTCTTCAACCTTTCAACATTCTTTTTATTTTATTTTTATTTTTATTTATTTTTGACTAATTTTCTTAAACTAGGATAAAAACCATTCCACAACTTGAAAACTTATTTAAAACAGATACAAGAAGGTTTATATGAGTGAGCAAACAGTTATGAATCACTAAGAATCCTTAAGTAAGAAATTTGAATTTCTAAATAAACTTAAAAATTACCAATTGTGAATAAACATGAAACAGATCTTTCATTAACCTTTAAAATGATTACAGAGGTACAATTAGATATTAAAACAATAAAAACTACATACTCACACACACTAAAGGCTCATATGAGCTACAATATATATAACGAAGCAAAAATAGTACATATCTTCTCCCACATGGCTTCCCTTTGAAATCTGAGTGTCCCACTAGTGTTTGCTTTGACCTCTGACCAAATCCTCACCATCCAATTGCAATATGATCAATCCTAGCCCTTGATTGTCTTTTCCCGCCAAAAACAAAATGGGGCAAAATTAGTGTTATGGTTGGGGTGTATTTATTGTGGTGGTGGGGGTTGGTGTGGGTTGGTGTTATCATTAATTGTGGGGGGGCTATGGGTGAAAAAGGTGAGAGGAGGGGGGGGACATAGGGCTTGGTTTTACGTTGGATGTTGGGGGGAAGAAGAAGGGTCAAAGGGGTGGTTTGACCGGGGTATTTTATTAGTAAAATAGGAGTGGGCCGGGGTGGACTGGGCCTTGGGGATTGGATTTGGGTTTTTGGTTTTGGTTTGGATATTGGATTTGGTTTTAATAAGAAAAAGGGCCCGGTTGGTTGTTAGTGTAACAAGGACCAATTTTATAATTTCCCTAAAGATGAGGACTGAACTTGTAGTTTTTCCAAATTGCTTCCAAGGACCAAAAATGCCAATCATCAATAAACCAAGAACCAATTTTGCATTTTTCCAATTTTCAAAATTCCTAGGGACCTATTTTGCCATTTTTGAAATCTCAGGGGCCAAACATGTAATTTTGGAAAACTTATGACCCAAGTGTAATATTTTGTGATTTTTGATTTTCAAAACCTTGGGTTGACTTTTCCTTTCAAAATAAATGCATAGGGACTAACTTTGACAAGTTTTGAAACTTGGGGGACAGAAACTGCCAATATTGCAAACTTTGTACGTTTTTCCTTTGTTTTTGCACATTTTCATTTAAAACACATAAAACACAATCCCTAGGATAATTTAAGCATTTTTATAACTTTTTGATTGTTTTTGTATGTTTTGGCAGTTTAAATACGTCAAAAATGATGAGTGTTTGAGCACTCATCAATCCCCCACACTAAACTATTGCTAGTCCCTAGCAATCTTTTTAGAAAACTTGATGGATTTGAAAAACTCTTTACCAAAAGCCATCACTTTTGGAGTAGCCAGATGTATCGATTCAAGTAAGAACTATGGTCCACCTGATAACCATGTGATTTTTAGCAAACCACCAGCTTTCAACGGTTTTGATTAGTCTTTACCAAGAGCCGTTTGCTCCTGGACTAGCCAACTCTTGATGGACCTAGTCAACATCTTGGTGAGTAGATTACCAATTATGGATTTTCCACTGCCTTTACCACAAGCCATAATCTTGCGGGCTAGCCAACTCATTCACTTTATGGGATATGGCGAGTTGATTTACCATACAATTTTGGGCAAATTGCAAGCCGTCAACGGATTTGAGTTATCTTTACCAAGAGCCGTTTGCTCTTGGATTAGCCAATCGCTTTGTCGGTTAGACCTGGCGGACTGATTACCACAAAATTTTTGAAATAAAGTGAAAAATTTTTGAAAAATTTGGCCAAAAACGGGGGTACTAGAAGATATATTTTGATAAAATTCGCTAGAATTTCCCCCCCACACTTAGAAATGAATATTGTCCTCAATATTCAAAGTCCCTGCTTTTATGCCGACTCTTTGAACGAAAAAAGTTAATATTCGAATCTAACTGTGGAAACACCATATTTCACTTTATTTCTATATATATACACAAACGTTTTTTTTTTTTTTTTTTTTTTTTTTTTTTTTTTTGGAACTTATATACATATATACATTTTTCAAATAGCGGGGGGTGGGGGGTTGGTGGGGGGGTTGGCCATTCCCCCACACTAGGTGGTAGAAAGTAGAAAAAAATCAGAGATACGGGTGAAAACCTGTATTGTGCTATTGTTTTTGTTCATCGAGTCGCTAGCTTGACTCGATCCCCGAATTCAATTGTCCTTGGGGAAAGTTTGGAGATCCGGGACAACCATGGATGGTATGTCCTTTCCAAAGTA
This sequence comes from Artemisia argyi, assembly GCA_030686995.1. NCBI lineage: Eukaryota > Viridiplantae > Streptophyta > Magnoliopsida > Asterales > Asteraceae > Artemisia > Artemisia argyi. Next base: position 138,950,395 of record CM060703.1, on the reverse strand, counting down.
ATGATTTAAACGATGTCCATTCACTTTGAAATTTTGACCGTCATTTTGGGATAATTCGACTGTGCCATAAGGATAAACCTTAGCGTTAGTGAATGGACTAGTCCATCGGGTTTTGAGCTTTCCCGAGAAGATCTTGAGTCTAGAGTTGAAAAGAAGGACTCGATCACCAACGTTGAAAACGCGGTTCTTGATTTTTGATTCATGAATCTTCTTTGTCTTTTCTTTGTAGATCAAAGAGTTCTTGTAAGCTTGATCACGAAGTTCGTTTAATTCATTCAGTTGAACTTTTCTATGATCACCCGCTGTTTTGAGGTCAAAATTGGCATGCTTGAGAGCCCAATAGGCTTTGTGCTCAAGCTCGATCGGAAGATGGCACGCTTTCCCGTACACAAGTTTGTAAGGCGTACACCCAATGGGTGTTTTGTAAGCCGCACGGAAAGCCAAAAGTGCATCATCTAATTTATCCGACCATGATGCACGATTTTCACCTACGGTTCTTTCTAAAATTCTTTTGATGCCCCGATTGGAAACTTCGACTTGTCCACTTGTTTGAGGGTGGTACGCAGTAGAAATACGGTGAGTTACACCGTACTTTTTCGAACTTGTCATTACAGAAGTGCGTACCACGATCACTAATAATAGCACGTGGAGTTCCGAATTGGGCAAAAAGAGCTTTTAGGAATTTCACAACTACTCGGGCATCATTTGTGGGTAAAGCTTTTGCTTCAACCCATGTTGACAAGTAGTCAACTGCCACGAGTATGTATTTGTTGCCATGAGAAGACGGAAATGGCCCCATAAAGTCGATGCCCCAGATGTCAAAGATTTCACAAACTTGAATTGCATTCTGAGGCATTTCATTCTTTTGTTAAATATTCCCGTGACGTTGACAAGCGTCACAGGACTTGACCAATTCTTGGGCATCCTTGTAGATCGAGGGCCAATAAAAGCCGGAATCAAACACCTTTTTGGCGGTGTAGTTGGGATTGTGGTGGCCCCCCGTGGGACCAGCATGGCAAGCCTTTAAAATTTCCGGGGCTTCCTGACGATACACACACTGCCGGATGACTTGATCCGCGCATATTTGAACAAGTAGGGGTCGTCCCAGAAGTAATGTTTTACATCTTTGAAAATTTTATTTTTTTGTTGGGACGACATCACTTTCACAACAAAGTTACCCGCAAGGTAGTTTGCAAAGTCGGCAAACCATGGGGTAATCGAGTCTCCACGAAATGAAACCGCATTGAGGGTTTCGAGAGAAAATGTTTCATTTATTTCCTTTTTCTCGAAAGCATCTTGGTGAGGGTTTTCAAGATGGGAGAGATGATCAGCAGCTAGGTTCTCGGCTCCTTTTTTATCACGAATTATGATATCAAATTCCTGTAGGAGGAGAATCCAACGGAGGAGTCTCGGCTTTGCATCTTGTTTTGCAAAGAGGTACTTCAAAGCCGAGTGATCCGTATACACTATGCTCTTGGTCAGTATCAAGTATGGCCGGAATTTTTTGAAAGCATACACCACAGCTAATAATTCTTTTTCAGTGGTGGTGTAATGACTTTGAGCCTCGGTCATAGTTTTGCTGGCATAGTGTATAGGCTGAATATGTTTTGTTTTTCGTTGCCCCAAGACTGCCCCTATCGCATAATTACTAGCATCACACATGAGCTCGAAGGGCAAGTCCCAATCGGGAGCAACAAGAATCGGTGCCTCGGTAAGCCTTTTCTTAAGTGTTTCAAAAGCTTCGATGCACTCGGGGGAGAAGATAAAAGGAGCATCCTTCTCGAGGAGATGGGTCATAGGCCGGGCGATTTTAGAAAAATCTTGAATAAACCTACGATAGAAACCGGCGTGACCCAAAAAGCTCCTAACACCTTTTACGGTTGTGGGATGAGGCAATTTTGCAATGACGTCCACTTTGGCTCTATCAACCTCAATCCCGTTCTTTGAAATTTTATGGCCGAGGACAATGCCCTCTTTGACCATAAAGTGACTCTTCTCCCAATTTAGACATAACTTTGTGTCTTCACAACATCTTAGCATGCTGTCTAAATGGGAGAGACATGATTGGAACGAATCCCCAATGACCGAAAAATCGTCCATAAAGACCTCCATAGTTTTCCCGATCATGTCAGAAAATATGGCCATCATACATCTTTGAAACGTGCCCGGAGCATTACATAAGCCAAATGGCATACGTTTATATGCAAAAGTTCCATAGGGGCACGTAAAAGTGGTCTTTTCCTGATCTTGTGGATCAATGGGAATCTGAAAGTAACCCGAGAAACCATCGAGGAAGCAATAGTACTCATTCTCCGCTAATATCTCGAGCATCTGATCCATAAAGGGCAGAGGAAAATGATCTTTACGGGTGGCGTCATTTAACTTACGATAGTCAGTGCAGATGCGCCAACCCGTAACCAAACGAGTTGGAATCAACTCATTCTCCTCATTTGTGACAACAGTAATGCCACCCTTTTTTGGAACACAATGAATTGGGCTGACGCAAGGAATGTCCGAGATAGTGTAAATCAATCCGGCATCAAGAAGTTTTAAAACCTCTTGCTTGATAACCTCGTGAATTTTTGGATTCACCCTTCTTTGTTGTTGGACTGCATGTTTGAAGTCATCCTCCATTAAAATCTTGTGAGTACAAAATTTAGGGTCAATGCCCTTGATGTCGGAGAGTCGCCAAGCAATTGCTTGTTTATGAGACTTCAAAACCTCTATAAGAGCAGCCTTTTCCTCAACACTTAAGGCTTTAGCAATTATGACGGGCAATTTATCATCACCCTCCAGAAATGCATATTCAAGATGAGGCGGCAAGTCCTTAAGTTCAACCTCGGGGAAGTCATCAGTTTTCTCAACATTTTTGACTTCCTCTTTATGAAGTGTTTGTGGTAGAACAGGAAGAGGAGAGGGATCTTCGTTTAATAATTTCTCAAGCAGGAGAATATCCCTCTCGGGGTCAATCTCTTGGTTATCGATTCCATCGGGAATCGAATCACCTTTAAGAAAGGCCTCAATTTCTTCTAAGATGAAGTCACTTCCCTCAAACAGAGTGAGGGAAGGAGAAGAATTGGCAATGATGGGATGAGAAGATTGAGTGAGGTTTTCACTCGAAGAATCATCAATGAAACCTAAAATCTCTTGAGCATACTCCTCAGCAGCAACATCGATGACATCTATTTGATTCACCGATTCACAGTCATAATTTGAGGAGTATCTCGAAGTTTGATATAGGTTGAAGTTAATAGCTTCCGTTTCAACACGTAATGTGATATCCTGCTCAAATACATCGATAAGAGCGCGCCCAGTCCTAAGGAATCCCCTTCCAAGAATGAGAGGTACCCTAGAATCGGCATCAAAGTCAACAATCACAAAATCTGCCGGAAAATGGAACTTTCCCACTTTAACGAATACGTCCTCGGCAATGCCAAGAGGACGAGAAATCAAACGATCGGCAAGCTCTAAAGTCATGCACGTGGGAGTGAGTTCGGGAAGAGAAAGTTTCTTCCACACAGAATATGGCATCAGGTTAATGCTAGCACCTAAATCAGCTAAGGCGAAGCATTCAACCATACCCGGGAAAGTACAAGGAATGAGAAATTTCCCGGGGTCTCCAAGCTTTTTAGGAAGCTTTTTCAAGAGAACTGCTGAGCAGTGCTCATTCAGAGGAGTTCTTGCCATCTCAAAGAGTTTTTCTTTATTACTCAACAGATTTTTGATTGTCGATGCAAACTTGGGCATCAAGAGAATAGCGTCCGCGAAGCTAATATGAAAGTGCAAATCTTGGAAGAATTGGAAAAATTTATCCATTTGGTGATTAGCTTTTTCGCGGAGCTTTTGTTCATTGAGACGTGATGGATAAGGAATAGAAGTTTTGGAGTTTGGGTTATCCCATGGAGTTTCTGGTGGTTCAAAGACAACTCCAGGCTTACATCTGGTTTCAGGATTAACCTGAGGCTGGACGTATGCTGTACTTCGTGGGCTAGGAGTTTGCACCTTGTCCTTTGTTGCCTCAGGTTCACGATCCACTACCTTTGGAGGAGAAGGAGAAGAGGTAGTAGGAATCGCAGGTTCATCATATGAAGCACCACTTCGTGTTGTGATCGCCTTAGCATCACCCCTCGGGTTAGCGATCGTGTTGCTCGGTAAAGTAGTACCTGAGCCCGAGGGTCGATCATTTAAAGACTTCATGATATCAAAAATCTGGCTGACCAGCAACTTGTTCAACTCATCTTGGGACTTCATGAATTGTTTTAACAACTCATCAGATGAAGGCCCGGTTGGAACAATGGCTTGATTCAGATTAGGAAGATTTTGAGCTTGTTTGTTCATATTGGGACCTTGGTTGAAATTTCCTTGGTTTTGATGATGGAAATTCCCTTGATTCTGGTGATTGTTTCCATGAAAGTTCCCGAGATTGGAATTACCCTGACCTTGGTTCCGGTTAAAGTTTCCTTGATTTTGGTGTTGGAAACCTTGATTTTGGAAACCTTGGTTTTGATTTTGGAAACCGTGACCCCTATTGAAGTTACCTTGGTTTTGATAACCTTGGTTCACTCTATTTTGATTTTGGCCACGGTTTTGGACATTTTGGTTTTGATTAAAACCGGGAGGTCCAGGATAATGGTGAGGACGATAGTTCGGGTCCATAGGAGGGCGGTATTGATTGCCTCCTTGATTTTGGGACCCGAAAATAGCATGAGCTTCATATGGAGTACCATCAGTAGCTGTGCAATTGTAGTAGGCATGCGGCCCACCACAAGTCACACAGACTTCCCCTTTTTTAACCTCAGCAGGGGGAGGATGTTGTGGAAATGAAACTTTCTTTGTTTTAGCGAGAACCAAAGCTTGGATCTCTTCAGTGAGCTTGTCAAGCTTAGCATCCGTGCTAGATTGACCCATAGAAGATGAAGTGGAAGGACCCACATTGATTTGAGAAACAATCGGTTTGCTTCGTGTAGAGCGGACCTTAGACTTGTTTTCTATGATCTGTAAAGCTTCTTTTGTGGTTCTACTCAAGAAATTACCTCCCGCGGAGGCATTGAGAGAATCCTGATCAGCTTGGCTCACGCCATTGTAGAAAGTATCGAGTTGCATCAACTTGGAGAAACCATGATGTGGACACCTGCGAAGTAATTCTTTGAAACGATCCCACGCTTCACAAAAAGATTCATCATATTTCTGAGTGAACTTGGTGATTTCGTTCTTAAGACTCGTGGTCTTGGAAGGTGGGAAGAATTCATTCACAAATTTTTTCACAAGATCTTCCCATGTCTCAATAGATCGTGGAGGTTGTTTTTCAAGCCAAATCTGGGCTTGTCCCTCCAGGGAGAATGGGAAGAGAAGAAGTTTGATTGCTTCATAAGGGACATTCTTGTACTTGATGGTCGAAGTGATTTTATTGAACCATCGAATGTGAGCATGAGGATCGTACCTCTCAAAACCGTAGAATTGACTTGAGGTTACAAGATTGAGTAACCCGGTTTTGAGCTCAAAATTATCAGCCACGATGGCTGGGACAACAATGGCATCTCCGTAACCCTTGATGGGTGCTTGGAGAAGCTCACATATGGAGCGGTCTTCCGCCATGGTGACAGTGGGTGTGACAACAGTACGGATCTCAGATCCGACTGTTTGTGCAGAACGTCTACGAGGTCTTCGAGGTTTCCGGACAAGCTCACGTAATGGGCTAGTGGACCTTGAAGAACGAGTGCGCATGAACTAGGGATAAAAACTTTTTGGACAATATTTTTGGTATCGTCCCGTAATCTAAAATCGTTTTTCTTTAAGAATCACCTTAAAAGAAAACCGAATCAGAAAACGTTACGATCTGTTTTGTTGTTTTTAATAATTTTTTTTGGTGTTTTAACACTTTAGGAAAAGTGTTAATGACTTTTTTTTTGTGTTTTGATTTAAAATTTACAAAAGTGGTGGTATTTGTACAGTGATTGAGGTGAGATAACACTAATCTCAAAAGACGCTGCAGAAACGCGCACACCTCCCCGGCAGCGGCGCTAAAAATTGATTGATGCTAAACCGTCAAATTATATTGACCAAGAAATGGTCAAAAAAGTCAAATAGCCTAGAGTCAATCTCCGGGTAATATAAGGTATCACCAGGTCGTTAAATCCCGACAAGGTGTGAATTGTGACTGAGCGTCCTTTGTGATCAGGTGATTATTCACAGAAAATGGTGGTTATGAGAATTATTTGGAAATTATTACACAAAATAGCTTAGGAAAGCTATGTGAATGACTACGGAAATTAAGATTGAGAAGAAATTACCTAAAACTTAAAAACCGTACATTTGCTGAAAACGCGAACAAACGTACGAGAAATAAAAGTGAACGAGGTGATCTGAAAAGGCTACTGGTATGAAAATAGTATTTTTACAAACCTAATGATTAAAGAAAATTTTTGGAAATTTAAAATTAATTTTTACACTAATTTTATAATTACTATTAATTAAATACTAATTTCCTAATTACTGTTAATTAATTAAATTAACCTTAATTACAAATAATTATGAAATAAACCTAGAAAAATAAAATTTAAACTTAGAAAAATCTAAAATACTATAAAACTAATTTTATAAATGAAAATATATTTTTAAGACTTTTTAATTAATTATTACTAATTATTAACTAATTATTAATTACTTTTTAATTATTTAAATTAACCTAAATTCTAATTAATTATTAAATTACACTAGAAAATTGAAAATAAAATTTGGAAAAATCAAAAATAACTAAAAACTAATTTTAAATATTAATTTATATTTTTCTGATTTTCTAATTAATTATTATTAATTATTAACTATTTAATAATTACTAAAAACTAATTTAAATTAAGAAAAATACTAAATGATGCAAGAAAAATCTGAAAAAATTACAGAAATTATTTTTGTATACCAAAAGCCTAGGAAAAATATAAAAATGGGAATTGCTTATTAATAAGCTGAAGAATAAGCCAATTGGCTTAAATAGAAGCTATCACTTCTATTAAGTTGGGCTTATTTGGAATTTTCTTTTTCAAAACTGCTTATTAGATTATTTTAAGCAACTATTGTGAAGTGAGTTTGGCTGAGAACCAATAATAAGCTGTTTGATGAGCTTATTCGAAAACAGTTGAGCTTTTTGAAGCTTATTAGGACTTGATTGCTAGGCAAAAGCTTCCAAATGATATTTAAAACACAAATAAGCTATAAACAGATGAACAAACACTTAAATCAAACCAAGCTGAGCAAATAAGCACGAGAAATAAGTACTAGAAAAGCAATAAGCAATCCAACTCCAAATAGTGCACAATCAGGTTCAATGGGTCACTTTTTGAGGCTTGTGGGGTCCACTAGGGACTCTGGAAGCCCAAACAAAATAGTAAGCCAAGAAGCTGGGGTGATAAGCTAACTAAAAAGCTAGGGTGCACCCTCTGGGTCCCACAGATGAGTTCAGGGGGAGAGTTGAAAGTTGGGGGTAAAAGCTGATGACTCAGCTTTTCTCAGACAAAGGACAAACAACAAGGGACTTGCAGCCCTACTAGATGGTTTCCATACTACAAATAAGCTCTGGGTATTAAAGCTTAGCTTATTGGCTTTCCAATAAGCTAACAGTCTAGGTCTGGGGCCCACTGAGTAGGCCTGTGGGGTCCACTCAAGTTGGGTGAGTGAACCTGAGTCTATGCACAGGGCAAAGCCTTGCCCTGCAGCTCTCTTTGAGCTTGTGCCCAAGCTGGTAAAAAAATCACTAAAATAAAACAACCATAGGATCTTGTAGCTCTACTGATACACCATCACCACAACAATTTTCAATGTCTAATACCAAGCACAAAAATCTAGAAAATTCATGCCATTTTTGGTTTTTCTGAGATGATGCACTTTTGACTTTTTAGAAAACTTTGGTATTTGATTTTTATGAAACTCAGATCCTTTTTATTGCTTGTTTCTGTTATATTAAGCTAGAATATGATCAATTTAGGCAAAAACATAAACTTGTGAAAAGATTTGATGGGTTTTGGATCCAAAAATCACCACTGTTAACTGTGGTGATGAGCTTTCATATGATTTTGACTTTTGGTGTATTTGTGACTAATGAAATGGTTTTCCTGAGCTTATATGCACCCATGTAACTCATTGAAACATAGAGTTATACAATAAAGCAACTAGAACACCACAAACATGCTACAACCAAACACCCCTTATCAAAACAGATTATGATGAAACTTGATTTGAATAAGTCCTATCTATAAACTACTGATCACAACTATTCTAATAAGCAACAAATGAGCACTTTAGACAATAATAAGCAACTAAAATACTTAGAAGAGTACAAATTAAATAGTAAGGCTTACACAAGCCTTCTAAGCTAGCTGCCAAGTACCAAGGAACCACAAATACCAATCCTATATGGTTTCCACAAACCTCTAACCCACAGCCATCCAATATTAACCGTGCTCCAGCTTTCTTCAACCTTGCAACATTCTTTTTATTTTATTTTTATTTTTATTTATTTTTGACTAATTTTCTTAAACTTGGATAAAAACCATTCCACAACTTGAAAACTTATTTAAAATAGATACAAGAAGGTTTATATGAGTGAGCAAACAGTTATGAATCGCTAAGAATCCTTAAGTAAGAAATTTGAATTTCTAAATAAACTTAAAAATTACCAACTGTGAATAAACATGAAACAGATCTTTCATTAACCTTTAAAATGATTACAGAGGTACAATTAGATATTAAAACAATAAAAACTACATACTACACACACACTAAAGGCTTGATTGGTTCTGAACGGTCAACCTAAATTGACCAGGTGATGGTCAACAAGGTCAAATTATATAGATCAATGCTCCGCGGAAGTATAAGGTTTCCCCGGGTCGTTATGTCCCGACGAGGTGTGAATTGTTATCAAACGGGTTTGTGATTGGGTGAATTTGGACAGAAAGGGTTTGAGATTGATTTGAACTAAGGAATCTACAAGGAAATAGCTTAAACAAGATATCTGAATAAGACGGGAAAATAGGAAAAACCAGAAACATTTAAAACTAAAAACGCGTACGTTCACGTTTAAATAAAACGTAGACGTACGAAATAAAAAGTAAAAACCGAAATCTGAAAACACCCAGGGGGTGAAAATGACTTTTTTACAAACTTAAAGGTAAAAGAAAATTTTTGGAAAAAGAAAATAAATTTTTACACTAATTAATTATTTATTATTAATTAATTACTATTTAATACTTATTATTAATATTTAAAATACTTAAATAGAATACAATATTAATTAAATACTAAAAAGGTGAAAATAAAATTTCTAAAATTATAAAATAACTAAAAACAAGTTTTAAAATTAAAAATAAGTATTTTTGTCTTTTTGTGAATTTTCTATTAATTAATTACTAATTAACTAATTAAACTATTTTAAATTAAGAAAAATACTAAATGAACAGTAAAAATTCTAATAAAATTTCTAAAATTATTTTATAATATATAAAAGCTATAAAAAATATAAAAACTAGGTTTTACTTAATAAAAACTAATTATGCTATTTTAAACTTAATATTATAATAAATACTTAATGACAAAATAAAAATCTGAAAAAATTATAATAAATACTTTAAAATAAGAGGAATTTAAGAAAAATATAAAAAAGCTAAGTACTTAATAAAAATATAAAAATGAAAATTAAAATTAAATTACATTAAATAGAAACTATCCCTTATTATTAAATTTGTTTTTCTTGATTTTTCTTTTACAAACCTATTTAATACTTAAAAACAAACACTTTTTGTAAAAACAAACTTTTTGAAAATCAAAAATAAGCTGAATACAAGCTTATATGGGTGACAGTTGACCAAAGTTGACCAAAGGGTAAAATTAGCTCAAATGAGATCCAGTGGGACCCACAATGGTGAAATCAGATCTAAACAAGTTATTTGGACATGTTAAAGCAATAATAAGCCAAATAAGCTCACAAGATAAGCTGAAAAGCACCAATAAGCACCTTGGTAACTTGTGTGAACACTGAAGATGGGACAAACTTTATGGCTTGATTCAGATGGGTCCCACAAGGATTAAGGTCAAACAGATGGTCAATAATGAAAGCCTACAAGGGGGGGGGGGGGATGGAAAGGAACAAACTTTGGGTACTAAGGACCACTGAGGTGATCAGAAACCACCACCAAAGTGGTGGTGGTGGCTGTGTAACTGATGCAGCAGGGCAGATACTTGCCCTGCAAGTGTCTTTGGGGCTAAGTGGGGCCCAGGGTAAAATTCTCAAAAATCAAAGAACCATGAAATTCAATAGATGAGCTGATGGACTATGCATAGAAAGAGGTTTCAACCTTTGAAAGCAATTACAAAAATCAAAACAATTGGTTGAACTTTTGTGAAAATCTGAAATGGTGAACTTTGACTTTTTGCTTAAAACTTTGAACTTTGACCAATTTGAGTTTTGATCAGGTCTAACTAACTTAGATTGGTGTAATAAATGATACTAAGGGTGAATTAAGCTAAAATGACATCATTAAGTTAAAATGGGTAGGATTGGAAAACCACAAACCTTGACAGTTAACAGTCAAGGTGAATCAAATGGTGTTTTGACTTTTGGGTGAACAAGAACTAAATCTTATGACTAAAATGACTTACTTTTATCTACTATGAGTTAGTCACACAGAAAGTGACAACAAAACCTTCTTGGAACACAGTGAAGGGTGCTATACCAAACACCCCCTTATAAACTGAAATGAGGGTTTAATGAAGCAAAATGAGAGATTAAGCTAATAGATTGACAAAGTAACTTACACTAGGCTATTATGGAATCAAATAAACATAAATGAACAATGATCAACCATTAAAACTACAAATCACAAGGTTATGCAGTTTTAGGCTAAATGATAAGTGCTCAAACACTCATCATTTTTGGTCTAATCTGAACTGCAAAACATACAAAAACACTCAGTAATGCATCAAAATACTAAAAATATTTCAAAATTGTGTTTTATATGTTTTAGATGCAAAATGAGCAAAAACAGATGAAAAACGTACAAAGTTTGCAAAATTGGCAGTTTCAGTCCCCCAACTTTCATAAAATTACAAAACTAGTCCCTGGATATTCAAAATATGGAAAATTATCACCAAAGGTCCTTTTACAATCATAAGTTGTCATATTTTGTCCTTTGGTGAAAAATTGGAAAAGTTTTGGAAATTTACAGTTTTGGTCCCTGGAGTTTCAAATATTGGCAGAAAAGGTCCCTGGTGGGATAATTTTGAAAGAAAAATCATTTTGGGTCCTTGGGAAGTTACAAAATTCACTTTTAATCCCTGGATGAAAATTTTGAGAAAATTACAAGTTTAGTCCCCGGAGTTTGGAAATTTGCAAAATTAGTCACCGGGTATTTTATTTTGGAAAATATTAATTTTCATCCTTGTAATATTCTAATGTTATCAAATTCAGTCCTTGTGAATACTTTGTGAATTGTACATTTCAGTCCCTCATGATTAGCCAAATTACAATATTGGTCCTTGTGATTACATACTATATCAAATGGACCCTTATGTTACTAAACCTAAACCAATCCAAATACAAACCAAGCCCCATTTTATAAACCTGATCCATGAACACTCCCAGCCCACCAAATCTGGCCCAATCCACCCTTTGATAATAAAAGCCGGGTCAACACAGTCAAACCAAACACCCTCAGATTACTGTTCGTCTTCCCTAACCTTACCCTAATTACCAGGCTTGTGTTCCCTTCCCCCTCCTCCTTTTCACCAACCATCATTAATACTTCACCTATAATCTACACCAACCCCCCTCCTCATAATTACCTACACCAAACCCCACTAACTGCCATGTGGAGCTTTTCCCGCCAAATCCGTTTTGAATGGTTGAGATCACAAGAAGCTAATCCAAGGGTTCAAACTGAAGTGGGAAAAGTCAAGGAACTCTTCTGGGACCTATAAAAGAAAGAAGAAAAGCAGAAGCAGGGGAGTAGAATTTAAGTAGTTAATTTTTAGTTTTAGTTTAATTTAGGTTTAATTTAGTTCAAATTAATGTAAACTTTTAATTTCAGCTTTGTAATCTCCTGTTCAAGAGCAAATATGACCTTTTAATTCAAGTAATTCAGTCTCTTATTGCAAGTTTTCATAATCTAATTTTCTTAGTTAAAATTCAGTTGTGTTCTAAATTACTTCTTTAAGCATTAAATATTGGTACTAAGCTTAGTCAAGCTTCACACAGCTTGTTGTGAGCTTAGTTTAGCTCAAAACACCATTTTGTCACTAAAAATCCTCAGGTCAAAGAAAGTCAAATGAGTAGCAAAATTATGTTGAAGTGATTCAAAGGGGTGCTTGTGGTTGCTTTTTGTTTCAATTAAGCTTGGTGACAAGCTCTTAAGAGCTTTATGCTACTGGTTGGGGTCTTGTCTCTTTAAATTTTCCTATAGCTCAATCCTGTGGATCTAAGGTACTAGTGACTATCAAATTTTATTGCTTTTGCTTAAAGTTGTGTTTGTTTCCTGTTCAAACTAGCTTGTAACCAGCCTCCTTAGCTTATACCATTGACTAACTTCAATAGGATTGCTTGGGTTCACATTTGCCCTTAAATTCTGTCTAGACAATTAGGAAAAGGGGTGTTTGGTTCTGGCTTGTTCACTGTGTTGAGGATGCTTGATGTTGATGTTTTTACTTTTATCTAGTTGTCTTAGGTTTAGTTAGGTCCTAGGAATAATGAAAATGGTACCTTAAACATGTAAAAGTCAAAATGACTTCTTGCACCTACTAATCTGTCATCTGTTATGTTTAAAGTTTCCAAATCACATCATAAGTTGTTGAAGTAGCTTAACATCATCTCATTATAGTTTATTACATCAGTATTAGTGTGTATGATTCACTCAAAGTTCAAAAAAGTCAATAGCTCAAGTTTTTACAAAAGTCAAAGGTTTGCATTTCAGAATTTTCCAAAACTTCAAGAAATTAATTGGAATTTTGTGTTTGGATTCATGGCATAAAACTTGTTGTTATTTGCAGCCCCCCACCTCATCTTCAAGATCCATACTTTACCTTATTTTTGAGATTTTTTCTCTGGGCCTCACAGCCACCCAAAGTGGGCTGCAGGGCTGAGCCCTCCCCTGTGCAGCAGACACACCACCCACCACCACCACTTGGTGGTGGTTTTCTGGCCACCATAGTGGTCCACAGCCCCCCATATTTGTTCCTTTCCACCCCCTCCTAGTAGGGTTTATGTTTTGAACCTTTGTTTGACCTAGAACCAGTGGGTCCCACCTGAGTTAGCCCCCCTAAGTTTGTCCCATTTTTCAGTCAAAAAGCAAGACATCAAAGTGCTTATTGGTGCTTTTGGCTTATTCAGTGGGTCCCTTTTGGCTTATTCCAACTTATACAAGTTAACATAACTGATTGGAACCAGATTCAGCTAGAGTGGGTCCCACACAAGCTGGTTTAAGCTTATTTTGCCCCTTGGTCAACTGTGGTCAACTGTCTCCCTTAATAACTTATATTTTGCTTATTTTTAAGTTCCACTAAACTTGTTTTCACAAAAAGTTTTCATTTTTAGTTGTAAAGTAAGTTTCCAAAAGAAAACCCCAGAAAATCAAAAGTATTTTTAAGTGATAATTTCTATTTAATTTTATTTAATTTTAATTTTCATTTTTATATTTTTATTAAGAACTTATCTTTTTTATATTTTTATTAATTTCCTCTTAAGTTAAATTAGTTATAATAATTTTATCAGATTTTTATTTCATCATTTGGTATTTATTATATTTAATATTAGTTTTATTAGTTATTAATTAATATTAAGTTTAAAATAGAATAATTAGTTTTTATTAAGTAAAACTTAGTTTTTATATTTTTTATAGCTTTTATATGTTATAAAGTAATTTTAGAAATTTTATTAGAATTTTTACTGTTCATTTAGTAATTTTCTTAATTTAAAATAGTTTAATTAGATAATTAGTAATTAATTAGTAATTAATTAATAGAAAAACCACAAAAAGACAAAAACACTTATTTTTAATTTTAAAACTTATTTTTAGTTATTTTATAATTTTAGGAATTTTATTTTCACCTTTTTAGTATTTAAATAATATTATATTGCATTTTAGTTATTTAAATATTTATAATTAGTTTTAATTAGTAATTAATTAATAATAAATAATAAAATAATGTAAAAATTTATTTTCTTTTTCTAAAAATTTTCTTTTAACCTTAGGTTTGTAAAAAAGTCATTTTCACCCCCTGGGTGTTTTCAGATTTCAGTTTTTACGTTTTATTTTGTACGTTTACGTTTTATTTAAACGTAACGTACGCGTTTTTAAGTTTTAATCGTTTCTGGTTTTTCAAACTTTCCAGTCTTGTTTATATAGCTTCTTTAAGCTATTTCATTGTAGATTCCTTAGTTCAATCACACACAAACCCCTTTCTCATCCAAATTCACCCGATCACAAAACCTTTTGTTAACCATTCACACCTCGTCGGGACATAACGACCCGGGGAAACCTTATACTTCCGCGGAGCATTGACTCTAGGCTGTTTGATCTGGTTGACCATCCCTTGGTCAATTTAGGTTGACCATTTGGAGCCAATCAACTTTTGGCGCCGCTGCCGGGGAGGTGTGCGCGCTATTCTAAACGGTCTACTGATTAGTGACTTTGGAATTCGTTCCATTGTACATTTATCCATCTTTGTTCATATCTTTTCATAAAAACCCAAAAATATTTTTCCTTACCCTCTATCCATTTGATTCTACCTTCTTACACCCCTCTCATGTATAATTCTAAATGACATCTCTTGATGACGATTTCTTTGAAAAATGGGCCTTTGAGAGCAAAATTGAAAAACTTATGGCCTTGTCAAAAATATCGAGATGTCGTAGTGATTATGATAGACCTTCGATTCCTATTCCCTCTCCGGTGAGGGAAATGAATCAAGAAACCGAGGTGACAAAGGACCATGTACTTCCCTCTGACGATGGAAGTGCTAAATACGTCCAACCTACGGTTAACCAAAAACCTAAGCTCACAAATGATCCTAAACCTTCAAGAATCAATCCTGATCTTTCACGATATAAGGTTATAAGGTCATCAAGCAAATGTACAGAGCTTAGGGCAGTGACTGAAAAGAACGACTTGCCCAATCTTCACGTTTATCAAGAACCAAAACCCGAGACCATAACGGAAGTGGTGGAAATTGCTAGCTCTAAGAGCACACCACTTGTCCCACCTCCAGATTTTGTTCCTTGTGTCGGTTGTGGTGAGCCGCTTTTCGGTTTTCCATGTCGTTGGTGTACATGTGTACAATGTGGTAATGATATCCAAAACGGGAGTTGTTTGTTTTGTGGGTCGAGTAATTCATTTACTTATGATCCTAATCAAAACTCATTCAACGACTCTTCAAATTTTTTCGATTACCCATCACATTCATACGAGCAAGAATCATATTACCCAAATTTCAATAATGCTTCGTATCAAGATACACCAAGCCAAACTTAACAGTTTTACTGTTGTGAGTACTGTGGAGGTCCTCACTTTAGCTCGGATTGTCAAACAAGGAATCCCTTTCCTTGTAACAATTACGACTATTCGTTTCAAGAACCACCTCCACAGCACCAAATGATTCACACAACTCCTTCTGCTACTGACATTATAATAGAGGTTCTTGAGGTATTGAAAGAACTTAAGGAGTTGGGTACCACAACACTTCATAATGCACCCAGTGTTTCTTGTGTGAATTGTGGGGGTCCTCATGATGATTACCAATGTCAACCTTCTGGTTTTGACAAATCCCCACCCCCGTAATTTTCATTTACTCTTAATTCACATGAGAAATGCATGGCTAAAATATTGACGGAAGAGCAGGTTGCTAAAATTGATTCCATAGATGCTTTTGAAAAAGCTGTTAGGGAAGCATATGCAAAAGAAAAAGCAGCCAAACCTAGCTCTTTGTACCGTTTTATTCATGATGACGATGATGATGAGGATTCTATTCAAATGAAGGAATATTACAAAGATTCATCCAGTTCATCAGTTGAGATTCCTTCCGTGGAAGCACAGGGAGATAAGAGTATGCAAGAATTGCTAGTAGAAGAACACATGAAAAATATAAAATCTATGTGTGCTAGTCTTTCTTATCTCCCTCAGTCTGCTCTTATCACACCCGAAGTTCACACTCACTCTCTGATCATGGGGGATGAGCATCTTAGCACTGTTCCTAATAAGGAATCGGACGAATTAATAAAGTCTAGTGTTGAGGTCCTTGTCCCAATCCCGAGAGAGTCACAGGGGACTTTTGACCATATGTGTGATATTCCTCCTCCTCTATTCTTCCCATCTAATCATGATGAGATGTTCTCCGATTCTACTGATGACAATTCGTTATCTTGTGAGGACATCGTTTATATGGAAGAATTACCTTATGAGCTAGTCAGCTTAGAAGAAGAGAATGTTGAGATTGACACTGAAATCAAGGATGAAGCACTTCGTGCAACATTATTGAATGTCGATCTCCTCATTTCTAAAATCGAGGCTTTCAAAATGAAACCTATTTCATCTCCTATCCCCATAAAGGATAGTGACATTGTCTTTGATGATCCTATTTCGGAGTTTGAAGCCTTTACCTTTGATCATATGGGAGAGAAGATTAGTGACAGTACCACTTCTCATTCTCAAATTTCTCTCCCCGATTATGATTCATTCACCTTTGAGGAGTTCTCCGGTGAACTCGCTCATATCATATCTCCACCGGAGTATGAAAATTTTCACTTTGATCTAGACAAACTTGATCTTTGTTTTCCGGAGGGAAATATTCTCAACCATGAGAATTTGATTGATATCAAAATCCCAACCCTCCCTCCCATAATTTGTCTAGATCATACGAGCTTTACTGATGAGATTCATGATACACCAATCATGAATTCTCTTTCTGATGATGATGAATCAATCTTGATTGTCATCAAGATCTTTCTTCCCTTCTTCACCTACAGGGTGACTTCTCCTGTTCTTCACTCCTTCGGGAGTGAGGACACTATCTTTGATCCCGGCATTATCATGTATCATTATCTTGAGTCGGATACTTATCTCATCGGTGTGGAACTTTCACGTGCTTCAAATGTTTGTCCAAACATCTTGAATGAAAGTCCGATTGAGATTGTTTCTTCCACATCATGCTTCCCCAATGACAAATGAATTACGGGTCGAGTCAAGCTAGCGACTCGGTAAACAAAAACATTAGCATGCATATAGGGTTTTCACCCTAAGTGTGGGGGAGTCCCCCATGCTATGATTACAGAAGTGAAAATACAAAATGGTGTTTTCCACGCTTAGCTTGTAATGTTGCTCTTTTACGTTCAAAATGTCGGCATAATAGCCGGGATTTTGAATATTGAGGACAATATTCATGCTAAGTGTGGGGGGTATTTCGCTATTCTAGCGAGTTTTATCACATTTTACTATATAATACCCCCGTTTTTGCCAAAATTTCAAAAATTTTAAAAAAAATTTCACTGGTGCTTCAAAATTTTTGTGGTAATCAGTCCGCCTTGTCTAACCGACAAAAGGGATTGGCTAGTCCAGGAGCAAACGGCTCTTGGCAAAGACATATCAATTTCGTTTACGGCTTGCAATTTGCCCAAAATTGTATGGTTCATCAACTCCCCGAAAACAAATGAGTTGGCTAGCCCGCAAGATTATGGCTTGTGGTAAAGGCAGTGGAAAATCCATAATTGGTAATCAACTCACTAAGATGTTGACTATTCCATCAAGAGCTGGCTAGTCCAGAAGCAAACGGCTTTTGGTAAAGACTACTCAAATCCGTTGACAGCTGGTGGTTTGCTCAAAATCACACGGTTATCAGGTGTGCCACAGTTCTTACACCTGGCTACTCCAGAAGTGATGGCTTTTGGTAAAGAGTTTTTCAAATCCATCAAGTTTTCAAAACAGTATTGCTAGGTACTAGCAATAGATTAGTGTGGGGGATTGATAAGTGCTCAAACACTCATCATTTTTGGTCTAATCTGAATTGCAAAACATACAAAAATACTCAGTAATGCATCAAAATACTAAAAATATTTCAAAATTGTGTTTTATATGTTTTAGATGCAAAATGAGCAAAAACAGATGAAAAACGTACAAAGTTTGCAAAATTGGCAGTTTCAGTCCCCCAACTTTCATAAAATTACAAAACTAGTCCCTGGATATTCAAAATATGGAAAATTATCACCAAAGGTCCTTTTACAATCATAAGTTGTCATATTTTGTCCTTTGGTGAAAAATTGGAAAAGTTTTGGAAATTTATAGTTTTGGTCCCTGGAGTTTCAAATATTGGCAGAAAAGGTCCCTGGTGGGATAATTTTGAAAGAAAAATTATTTTGGGTCCTTGGGAAGTTACAAAATTCACTTTTAATCCCTGGATGAAAATTTTGAGAAAATTACAAGTTTAGTCCCCGGAGTTTGGAAATTTGCAAAATTAGTCCCCGGGTATTTTATTTTGGAAAATATTAATTTTCATCCTTGTAATATTCTAATGTTATCAAATTCAGTCCTTGTGAATACTTTGTGAATTGAACATTTCAGTCCCTTCTGATTAGCCAAATTACAATATTGGTCCTTGTGATTACATACTATATCAAATGGACCCTTATGTTACTAAACCTAAACCAATCCAAATACAAACCAAGCCCCATTTTATAAACCTGATCCATGAACACTCCCAGCCCACCAAATCTGGCCCAATCCACCCTTTGATAATAAAAGCCGGGTCAACACAGTCAAACCAAACACCCTCAGATTACTGTTCATCTTCCCTAACCTTACCCTAATTACCAGGCTTGTGTTCCCTTCCCCTTCCTCCTTTTCACCAACCATCATTAATACTTCACCTACAATCTACACCAACCCCCTCCTCATAATTACCTACACCAAACCCCACCAACTGCCATGTGGAGCTTTTCCCGCCAAATCCGTTTTGAACGGTTGAGATCACAAGAAGCTAATCCAAGGGTTCAAACTGAAGTGGGAAAAGTCAAGGAACTCTTCTGGGACCTATAAAAGAAAGAAGAAAAGCAGAAGCAGTGAAGTAGAATTTAAGTAGTTAATTTTTAGTTTTAGTTTAATTTAGGTTTAATTTAGTTCAAATTAATGTAAACTTTTAATTTCAGCTTTGTAATCTCTTGTTCAAGAGCAAATATGACCTTTTAATTCAAGTAATTCAGTCTCTTATTGCAAGTTTTCATAATCTAATTTTCTTAGTTAAAATTCAGTTGTGTTCTAAATTACTTCCTTAAGCATTAAATATTGGTACTAAGCTTAGTCAAGCTTCACACGGCTTGTTGTGAGCTTAGTTTAGCTCAAAACACCATTTTGTCACTAAAACTCCTCAGGTCAAAGAAAGTCAACTGAGTAGCAAAATTATGTTGAAGTGATTCAGAGGGGTGCTTGTTGTTGCTTTCTGTTTCAATTAAGCTTGGTGACAAGCTCTTAAGAGCTTTATGCTACTGGTTGGGGACTTGTCTCTTTAAATTTTCCTATAGCTCAATCCTGTGGATCTAAGGTACTAGTGACTATCAAATTTTATTGCTTTTGCTTAAAGTTGTGTTTGTTTCCTGTTCAAACTAGCTTGTAACCAGCCTCCTTAACTTATACCATTGACTAACTTCAGTAGGATTGCTTGGGTTCACATTTTCCCTGAAATTCTGTCTAGACAATTAGGAAAAGGGGTGTTTGGTTCTGGCTTGTTCACTGTGTTGAGGATGCTTGATGTTGATGTTTTTACTTTTATCTAGTTGTCTTAGGTTTAGTTAGATCCTAGGAATAATGAAAATGGTACCTTAAACATGTAAAAGTCAAAATGACTTCTTGCACCTACTAATCTGTCATCTTTTATGTTTAAAGTTTCCAAATCACATCATAAGTTGTTGAAGTAGCTTAACATCATCTCATTATAGTTTATTACATCAGTATTAGTGTGTATGATTCACTCAAAGTTCAAAAAAGTCAATAGTTCAAGTTTTTACAAAAGTCAAAGGTTTGCATTTCAGAATTTTCCAAAACTTCAAGGAATTAATTGGAATTTTGTGTTTGGATTCATGGCATAAAACTTGTTGTTATTTGTAGCCCCCCACCTCATCTTCAAGATCCACACTTTACCTTATTTTTGAGATTTTTTCTCTGGGCCCCATAGCCACCCAAAGTGGGCTGCAGGGCTGAGCCCTCCCCTGTGCAGCAGACACACCACCCACCACCACCACTTGGTGGTGGTTTTCTGGCCACCATAGTGGTCCACAGCCCCCCATATTTGTTCCTTTCCACCCCCCTCCCAGTAGGGTTTATGTTTTGAACCTTTGTTTGACCTAGAACCAGTGGGTCCCACCTGAGTTAGCCCCCCCAAGTTTGTCCCATTTTTCAGTCAAAAAGCAAGACATCAAAGTGCTTATTGGTGCTTTTGGCTTATTCAGTGGGTCCCTTTTGGCTTATTCCAGCTTATACAAGTTAACATAACTGATTGGAACCAAATTCAGCTAGAGTGGGTCCCACACAAGCTGGTTTAAGCTTATTTTGCCCCTTGGTCAACTGTGGTCAACTGTCTCCCTTAATAGCTTATATTTTGCTTATTTTTCAGTTCCACTAAACTTGTTTTCACAAAAAGTTTTCATTTTTAGTTGTAAAGTAAGTTTCCAAAAGAAAAACCCAGAAAATCAAAAGTATTTTTAAGTGATAGTTTCTATTTAATTTTATTTAATTTTAATTTTCATTTTTATATTTTTATTAAGAACTTATCTTTTTTATATTTTTATTAATTTCCTGTTAAGTTAAATTAGTTATAATAATTTTATCAGATTTTTATTTCATCATTTGGTATTTATTATATTTAATATTAGTTTTATTAGTTATTAATTAATATTAAGTTTAAAATAGCATAATTAGTTTTTATTAAGTAAAACTTAGTTTTTATATTTTTTATAGCTTTTATATGTTATGAAGTAATTTTAGAAATTTTATTAGAATTTTTACTGTTCATTTAGTAATTTTCTTAATTTAAAATAGTTTAATTAGATAATTAGTAATTAATTAGTAATTAATTAATAGAAAAACCACAAAAAGACAAAAACACTTATTTTTAATTTTAAAACTTATTTTTAGTTATTTTATAATTTTAGGAATTTTATTTTCACCTTTTTAGTATTTAAATAATATTATATTGCATTTTAGTTATTTAAATATTAATAATTAGTATTAATTAGTAATTAATTAATAATAAATAATAAAATAATGTAAAAATTTATTTTATTTTTCTAAAAATTTTCTTTTTACCTTAGGTTTGTAAAAAAGTCATTTTCACCCCCTGGGTGTTTTCAGATTTCAGTTTTTACGTTTTATTTTGTACGTTTACGTTTTATTTAAACGTAACGTACGCGTTTTTAAGTTTTAATCGTTTCTGGGTTTTCAAACTTTTCAGTCTTGTTTATATAGCTTCTTTAAGCTATTTCATTGTAGATTCCTTAGTTCAATCACACACAAACCCCTTTCTCATCCAAATTCACCCGATCACAAAACCTTTTGTTAACCATTCACACCTCGTCGGGACATAACGACCCGGGGAAACCTTATACTTCCGCGGAGCATTGACTCTAGGCTGTTTGATCTGGTTGACCATCCCTTGGTCAATTTAGGTTGACCGTTTGGAGCCAATCACTAAACTTGAAATGGAAACTTACAATGATTTCTGTGTATCAAAACAAAGGTTTAAACATTCACTTCTGTCCTAACATCTCCCTGAGATTCTAACCCATATGCCATTCATTATCAACCTTGCTCACTGTTCATCATCCTTCTCTATTAGTTTTCATATATTTTTCTATTTGATGTGATTTTTCAGATTTTAAAAGCAAAAAGGTTCACAGACCCTTAAAAACTATGAAATTCATTCAAATAAGCTTAACTAAACTTAAAGAAACTCTACACAACAGCTTTGAATAATTTGAGAGCTAATTATGGAAATTTGCAATTTCAACTGATATGAAATAAAATTTGTAACTTGAAATTGAAATTCTTGATTAAATTAAGTTTTCATTACACTGGAAACATAGAATACAAACTTTTTCAAACTAAAAAATTACACAAGACAATGAAAATTTAACACTAATTAGGTCTAATATTACCCTACTCTACTGCTAATACTAATGCCATTCATTCTTCACTTTTCTTGATATATATGGACCAGTGTGGGTCCCACATGCTTTCCCACTTGTAATTTTAACCAATGGATGAGTAGCTTTGATCCTGGCCTTCTATTCAGTTTTGGCGCCAAATTGGGTACACGCACTTGGGCAGGTTTCTTGGAGTAATTTAAGGGTAATAAATGGAGCTTGGATGTTTGTGGAGGTTAGGGGAGACAAAGCGTGGGAGAGGAGCAGAGTTGGTGATGGGGTGGTTTGGATTAGCAGGGTGTTTATGGGAGGGAAATGGAGGTTAGGGGTGATGGTCAAAGGGGGTTTGACCGAGGTAATTAAATAAAACGGGGTTAAGGATTTTGGGCTTGGTGGATCAGGGGTTTACATGGGCTGGGGTGATGGTTTTTGGGTTGTGTTTGTTTTGGTTTTGGGTTTTAAAATATTTACAAGGGTCCGTTTGATTTATAACTACAATTCACAAGGACCATTTTTGTAATTTACCAAAGTTGAGGACTGAAAATGAAACTTTCCCAAAGTGCTCATAAGTACCAAAATTGCCAATCACCAATATTTCACAAACCATTTTTTGCTATTTTCATTTTTCAAATATTTCCCGGGGACTAAATTTGTAAATTTCTAAACATGAGGGACCAAACTTGTAATTTCCTCAAACTTTCCTCCCAAGGACTAAAAATGGCTTTTGTGACTTTCCCAAGGACCAAAAGTGATTTTTCTTTCAAAATTATCCCACCAGGGACTGAATCTGCCAAAATCTGTAACTCTAGGGACTGAACGTGTAATTTTCAAAACTTTTCCAATTTTTCACCAAAGGACTAAATATGACAATTTATGATTTCAAAAGGACCTTTGGTGATAATTTTCTATATTTTGAATATCCAGGGACTAGTTTTGTCATTTTATGAAAGTTGGGGGACTGAAACTGCCAATTTTGCAAACTTTATACGTTTTTTGTCTGTTTTTGCTCATTTTGCATCTAAAACATATAAAACACAATTTTGAAATATTTTCAGCATTTTGATGCATTACTGAGTGTTTTTGTATGTTTTGTAGTTCAGATTTGACCAAAAATGATGAGTGTTTGAGCACTCATCAATCCCCCACACTAGACTATTGCTAGTCCCTAGCAATACTGTTTTGAAAACTTGATGGATTTGAAAAAGTCTTTACCAAAAGCCGTTTGCTTCTGGACTAGCCAGCTCTTGATGGAATAGTCAACATTTTGGTGAGCTGATTACCAATTATGGATTTTCCACGGCATTTACCACAAGCCATAATCTTGCGGGCTAGCCAACTCATTTGTTTTTGGGGAGTTGAGGAACCATACAATTTTGGGCAAATTGCAAGCCATAAACGGATTTGAGTTGTCTTTACCAAGAGCCGTTTGCTCCTGGACTAGCCAATCCCTTTTGTCGGTTAGACAAGGCGGATTGATTACCACAAAAATTTTGAAGCACCAGTGAAAAATTTTTAAATTTTTTGAATTTTAGCTAAAACGGGGGGTATTATATAGTAAAATGTGATAAAATTCGCTAGAATAGCGAATACCCCCCACACTTAGGATGAATATTGTCCTGAATATTCAAAATCCCGGCTATTATGCCGACATTTTGAACGTAAAAGGGCAACATTACAAGCTAAGCGTGGAAACACCATTTTGTATTTTCACTCTATTTGTAACCATAGCATAGGGGACTCCCCCACACTTAGGGTGAAAACCCTATAAGCATGCTACTGTTTTTGTTTACCGAGTCGCTAGCTTGACTCGACCCCGAATTCATTTGTCCTTGGGGAAGCATGATGTGGAAGAAACAATCTCAATCAGACTTTCATTCAAAATGTTTGGACAAACATATGAAGCACGTGAAAGTTCCACACCGATGAGATATACAGACCCCGGCTTAAAATAGTAATACATGAAAATGCCGAGATCAAATATAGTGTCCTCATTCCCGAAGGAATGAAGAACAGGAGAAGTCACCATGTAGGTGAAGAAAGGAAGAAAGATCTTGATGACAATCAAGATTGATTCATCATCATCGGAAAGAGAAGTCATGATTGGTGTATCATGAATCTCATCAGTAAAGCTCGTATGATCTAGACATATTATGGGTGGGAGGGTTGGGATTTTGATATCAATCAAATTCTCATGGTTGAGAATATTTCCCTCCGGAAAACAAAGATCAACTTTGTCTAGATCAAAGTGGAAGTTATCATACTCCGGTGGAGATATGATATGAGTGAGTTCACGGGAGAACTCCTCAAAAGTGAATGAATCATACACGGGGAGAGAAATTTGAGAATGAGAAGTGGTACTGCCACTAATCTTCTCTCCTATATGATCAAAGGTAAAGGCTTCAAACTCCGGAATACGATCATCAGAGAAAATGTCACTATCCTTTATGGGGATAGGAGATGAAATAGGTTTCATTTTGAAAGCCTCGATTTTAGAAATGAGGAGATCGACATTCAATAATGTTGCACGAAGTGCTTCATCCTTGATTTCGGTGTCAATCTCATCATTCTCTTCTTCTAAGCTAACTAGCTTAGAAGGTAATTCTCCCATATAAATGATGTCTCCACAAGATAACGAATTGTCATCAGTAGAATCGGAGAACATCTCATCATGATTAGATGGGAAGAATAGAGGGGGAGGAATATCACACATATGGTCAAAAGTCCCTTGTGACTCTCTCGGGATAGGGACAAGGATCTCAACACTAGACTTTATTAATTCGTCCGATTCCTTATTAGGAACAGTGCTAAGATGCTCATCCCCCATGATTAGAGAGTGAGTGTGAACTTCGGGTGTGATAGGAGTGGGTTGAGATGGAATCTCAACTGATGGAATGTCATCTGATGAATCTTTGTAAAATCCAAGGATATCAAGTGTATCCTCATCATCACTGTCATCAGGAATGAAACGAAATCGAGAGCTAGATCTGGCTGCTTTTTCTTTTGCTATTGATTCCTTAATAGATCTTTCATAAGCATCTTGGGAATTTATTTTAGCAGCCTATTCATAAGCTAACAATTCTTCCATCGATTTTTGGTTTGGATTATCTGGGGTATGTGTCATTCCTCTCAAGTCTTTCACTAAATCTAAAAGATCAATGAGAAGTCTTTGAGGAATTGGTGGAGATGGAGGTTCGTCATAATACGATGTGTCAAAATTGTCACAAGGATATGGATTACCCGTTTAACAATCTGAGCTGAAGTGTGGACCTCCACAGTAATCACAACAGTAAAACTGTTGAGGCTGTGGGTTGTACGTGCTAGAGTCATAATTGTTATCAGGAAACTGCTCATAAACAAGTGTGTTTCCCGATTGACAATCGGAACTGTAATGTGAACCAGCACAGTACTCACAACAGTAAAACTGTTGAGACTGATTGTGTGGCAGCTGGTGGAATGAATCAGTGGTGTCATGATAGGAATAGGGATTCTGGTTATAGACAGACCCGTTTCCTGACTCTACCATGCCACAACTGGGGCAATTGCCACCAATATAAGAACTACCACACCACTGGCAAACCAGAAAGTGTGGATGAGACATAGAAAGAATCAAAAGGTTTGGGAGGGGTAGGGATGAAGAATCAAAGATGTGAGAGGGTAAAGGAGAATGTTTTTGGGTTTTTGGATAAACATTTTGTACAAATTTTAAGAAAAATGTTTTTGTGCTTTTTGTGTTCGTAGAAAACTAAGTTTAAAAAGTTTTCGGGAACGGTTTTGTTTTGATAATAAGGAGATATGAACAAAGGATGGATTAATGTACAAAGAGATGAATTCCAGAATCACTAATACGCAAAACCGTTTAGAATAGCGCGCACACCTCCCCGGCAGCGGCGCCAAAAATTGATTGGTTCTGAACGGTCAACCTAAATTGACCAGGTGATGGTCAACAAGGTCAAACTGTCTAGATCAATGCTCCGCGGAAGTATAAGGTTTCCCTGGGTCGTTATGTCCCGACGAGGTGTGAATTGTTATCAAACGGGTTTGTGATCGGGTGAATTTGGACAGAAAGGGTTTGAGATTGATTTGAACTAAGGAATCTACAAGGAAATATCTTAAACAAGCTATCTGAATAAGACGGGAAAATAGGAAAAACCAGAAACGTTTAAAACTAAAAACGCGTACGTTCACGTTTAAATAAAACGTAGACGTACGAAATAAAAAGTAAAAACTGAAATCTGAAAACACCCAGGGGGTGAAAATGACTTTTTTACAAACTTAAAGGTAAAAGAAAATTTTTGGAAAAATAAAATAAATTTTTACACTAATTAATTACTTATTATTAATTAATTACTATTTAATACTTATTATTAATATTTAAAATACTTAAATAGAATACAATATTAATTAAATAATAAAAAGGTGAAAATAAAATTTCTAAAATTATAAAATAACTAAAAACAAGTTTTAAAATTAAAAATAAGTATTTTTGTCTTTTTGTGAATTTTCTATTAATTAATTACTAATCAACTAATTAAACTATTTTAAATTAAGAAAAATACTAAATGAACAGTAAAAATTCTAATAAAATTTCTAAAATTATTTTATAACATATAAAAGCTATAAAAAATATAAAAACTAGGTTTTACTTAATAAAAACTAATTATGCTATTTTAAACTTAATATTAATTAATTTCTAATAAAACTAAAATTAAATCTAATAAATACTTAATGACAAAATAAAAATCTGAAAAAATTATAATAAATACTTTAATATAATAGGAATTTAAGAAAAATATAAAAAAGCTAAGTACTTAATAAAAATATAAAAATGAAAATTAAAATTAAATTACATTAAATAGAAACTATCACTTATTATTAAATTTTTTTTTCTTGATTTTTCTTTTATAAACCTATTTAATACTTAAAAACAAACACTTTTTGTAAAAACAAACTTTTTGGAAATAAAAAATAAGCTGAATACAAGCTTATATGGGTGATAGTTGACCAAAGTTGACCAAAGGGTAAAATTAGCTCAAATGAGATCCAGTGGGACCCACAATGGTGAAATCAGATCTAAACAAGTTATTTGGACATGTTAAAGCAATAATAAGCCAAATAAGCTCACAAGATAAGCTGAAAAGCACCAATAAGCACCTTGGTAACTTGTGTGAACACTGAAGATGGGACAAACTTTATGGCTTGATTCAGATGGGTCCCACAAGGATTAAGGTCAAACAGATGGTCAATAATGAAAGCCTACAAGGGGGGGGGATGGAAAGGAACAAACTTTGGGTACTAAGGACCACTGAGGTGATCAGAAACCACCACCAAAGTGGTGGTGGTGGCTGTGTAACTGATGCAGCAGGGCAGATACTTACCCTACAAGTGTCTTTGGGGCTAAGTGGGGCCCAGGGTAAAATTCTCAAAAATCAAATAACCATGAAATTCAATAGATGAGCTGATGGACTATGCATAGAAACAGGTTTCAACCTTTGAAAGCAATTACAAAAATCAAAACAATTGGTTGAACTTTTGTGAAAATCTGAAATGGTGAACTTTGACTTTTTGCTTAAAACTTTGAACTTTGACCAATTTGAGTTTTGATCAGGTCTAACTAACTTAGATTGGTGTAATAAATGATACTAAGGGTGAATTAAGCTAAAATGACATCATTAAGTTAAAATGGGTAGGATTGGAAAACCACAAACCTTGACAGTTAACTGTCAAGGTGAATTAAATGGTGTTTTGACTTTTGGGTGAACAAGAACTAAATCTTATGACTAAAATGACTTACTTTTATCTACTATGAGTTACTCCCACAGAAAGTGACAACAAAACCTTCTTGGAACACAGTGAAGGGTGCTATACCAAACACCCCCTTATAAACTGAAATGAGGGTTTAATGAAGCAAAATGAGAGATTAAGCTAATAGATTGACAAAGTAACTTACACTAGGCTATTATGGAATCAAATAAACATAAATGAACAATGATCAACCATTAAAACTACAAATCACAAGGTTATGCAGTTTTAGGCTAAACTTGAAATGGAAACTTACAATGATTTCTGTGTATCAAAACAAAGGTTTAAACATTCACTTCTGTCCTAACATCTCCCTGAGATTCTAACCCATATGCCATTCATTATCAACCTTGCTCACTGTTCATCATTCTTCTCCATTAGTTTTCATATATTTTTCTATTTGATATGATTTTTCAGATTTTAAAAGCAAAAAGGTTCACAAACCCTTAAAAACTATGAAATTCATTCAAATAAGCTTAACTAAACTTAAAGAAACTCTACACAACAGCTTTGAATAATTTGAGAAATAATTATGGAAATTTGCAATTTCAACTGATATGAAATAAAATTTGTAACTTGAAATTGAAATTCTTGATTAAATTAAGTTTTCATTACACTGGAAACATAGAATACAAACTTTTTCAAACTAAAAAATTACACAAGACAATGAAAATTTAACACTAATTAGGTCTAATATTACCCTACTCTACTGCTAATACTAATGCCATTCATTCTTCACTTTTCTTGATATATATGGACCAGTGTAGGTCCCACATGCTTTCCCATTTGTAATTTTAACCAATGGATGAGTAGCTTTGATCCTGGCCTTCTATTCAGTTTTGGCGCCAAATTGGGTACACGCACTTGGGCAGGTTTCTTGGAGTAATTTAAGGGTAATAAATGGAGCTTGGATGTTTGTGGAGGTTAGGGGAGACAAAGCGTGGGAGAGGAGCAGAGTTGGTGATGGGGTGGTTTGGATTAGCAGGGTGTTTATGGGAGGGAAATGGAGGTTAGGGGTGATGGTCAAAGGGGGTTTGACCGGGGTAATTAAATAAAACGGGGTTAAAGATTTTGGGCTTGGTGGATCAGGGGTGTACATGGGCTGGGGTGATGGTTTTTGGGTTGTGTTTGTTTTGGTTTTGGGTTTTAAAATATTTACAAGGGTCCGTTTGATTTATAACTACAATTCACAAGGACCATTTTTGTAATTTACCAAAGTTGAGGACTGAAAATGAAACTTTCCCAAAGTGCTCATAAGTACCAAAATTGCCAATCACCAATATTTCAAAAACCATTTTTTGCTATTTTCATTTTTCAAATATTTCCCGGGGACTAAATTTGTAAATTTTTAAACATGAGGGACCAAACTTGTAATTTCCTCAAACTTTCCTCCCAAGGACTAAAAATGGCTTTTGTGACTTTCCCAAGGACCAAAAGTGATTTTTCTTTCAAAATTATCCCACCAGAGACTGAATCTGCCAAAATCTGTAACTCTAGGGACTGAACGTGTAATTTTCAAAACTTTTCCAATTTTTCACCAAAGGACTAAATATGACAATTTATGATTTCAAAAGGACCTTTGGTGATAATTTTCTATATTTTGAATATCCAGGGACTAGTTTTGTCATTTTATGAAAGTTGGGGGACTGAAACTGCCAATTTTGCAAACTTTATACGTTTTTCGTCTGTTTTTGCTCATTTTGCATCTAAAACATATAAAACACAATTTTGAAATATTTTCAGTATTTTGATGCATTACTGAGTGTTTTTGTATGTTTTGCAGTTCAGATTTGACCAAAAATGATGAGTCTTTGAGCACTCATCATGGCTCATATGAGCTACACTATATATAACGAAGCAAAAATAATACATATCTTCTCCCACATGGCTTCCCTTTGAAATCTGAGTTTCCCACTAGTGTTTGCTTTGACCTCTGACCAAATCCTTACCATCCAATTGCAATATGATCAATCCTAGCCCTTGATTGTCTTTTCCCGCCAAAAACAAAACGGGGCAAAATTAGTGTTATGGTTGGGGTGTATTTATTGTGGTGGTGGGGGTTGGTGTGGGTTGGTGTTATCATTAATTGTGGGGGGCTATGGGTGAAAAAGGTGAGAGGAGGGGGGGGGACATATGGGCTGGTTTTACCTTGGATGTTGGGGGGAAGAAAAAGGGTCAAAGGGGTGGTTTGACCGGGGTATTTTATTAGTAAAATGGGAGTGGGCCGGGGTGGACTGGGCCTTGGGGATTGGATTTGGGTTTTTGGTTTTGGTTTGGATATTGGATTTGGTTTTAATAAGAAAAAGGGTCCGGTTGGTTATTAGTGTAACAAGGACCAATTTTGTAATTTTCCCAAAGATGAGGACTGAACTTGTAGTTTTTCCAAATTGCTTCCAAGGACCAAAAATGCCAATCATCAACAAACCAAGAACCAATTTTGCATTTTTCCAATTTTCAAAATTCCCAGGGACCTATTTTGCCATTTTTGAAATCTCAGGGGCCGAACATGTAATTTTGGAAAACTTATGACCCAAGTGTAGTAGTTTGTGATTTTTGATTTTCAAAACCTTGGGTTGACTTTTCCTTTCAAAATAAATGCATAGGGACTAACTTTGACAAGTTTTGAAACTTGGGGGACTGAAACTGCCTGCAAACTTTGTACGTTTTTCCTTTGTTTTTGCACATTTTGCATTTAAAACACATAAAACACAATCCCTGGGATAATTTAAGCATTTTGATAACTTTTTGATTGTTTTTGTATGTTTTGGCAGTTTAAATACGTCAAAAATGATGAGTGTTTGAGCACTCATCAAGATGCTAGGATCCTTTTATCACAAACCATTTGCTCCCCCTCAATATGTGCATTGATGTACAAAATGAGTTTGGCACATATGGAGAGTGTTTTAACTCCAAAATAATCACATTTTAATCAGGTTTCATATTTAAATCACATTTTCTCCCCCGATCAAAAATTTCAAACCATTTGAGATTTGTGATCCCAAGTGATTTAAAGAAGTTCCAAGATTTTTGGGAGAAAAATGAGGTCAGATTTAAGAATGACTGATTTTGAGACGATACATTTGCTCCCCCTCAATCCTTGAGGGAGCATGTTATGTGTCAGAAATGATGAGTTTATAAATGATTTAGAGTTTAGCGAGAAACTCATGAAAAATTCATCTTCTCACACATAACAATTCCATTCACTGCTTTTAATGCACAAAGATCATGTTTTGATGATATAGAATTTTTGAAATCATTCTCCCCATCAATCGATGACCCATTTTAAATTTATCACTTTTTCTTTAAAAGATTAATCATTTGGCATCGATTGAGAGGCAAGTTTATATAAAATTGCAAGTTTGATTAATTCTCAAAAATCATGGTACCACCAAGTTTAGAACAAATACTTTTCCGAAGAATCATTGAAGGAAAAGTATTCGTGATGTAAAGAAGACTTCTCTTCTTTACCAAGAAATAATGCACTGAAAAGTACATCAAGTCGAGGACGCACGGATATAAAGTAATCTGTGCCCGAGTGAACATCACCCAGTGAGAGGAACAGCCGTCTTTTTGGCGACATGCTTTCCCCATTTTGAAGAGCGGGTTGCTATCTGAAGTAATAGCAAGCCATTTTGAAATAAATCTTTTGAGAAACGACATGTTTTTAGAAAACATTATTTTAAGATAGAAAAACTCTTGCTCAAGAATATGTATGAATCCGTGCCATTATTGAATGACATTTCCAGAAACGTACAAAATATTGATTATTGACTATATGAGAGACATGTCGCGAGAAGAATATTTTTTGAGTTTTTATATTTTGCAAATTTTTATGGATTTTGTCGGTTTTATATTTTTCTATTTTCTTTTTGGTTTTAAAATATGTACAAAGGATATTACGGAGTTTAATAAGATGTTGACCTCAATAACAAAAAGAGGATATCGGTCTGCACGTTGTAGAAGTCAATATTCAACATCTCTTAAACCTTCTCCACCAAAGCTTTCGAGGCTCCTGAATAGTCGTCTGAACTTGAGCCTTCTCACTGTGAAGCTTTGATAGCTCAGCAACGTATCATCTCATTCTTGACTAGTACTTCTCATCTTTCTTCCCTGCTGAAGGTTGAAGTAATGCGTACCAAAAGTATCCAGAGACCACTTCCCCCTAAGTAGTAGAAATGATGTAAGCAGTCTCATTATATGAAGCTCAGAAACACGAAGTACACACACAATCCATTGTGTACGTCTTTTGTTATCAGAAACTGTTTCTTACATCTCTTCCCCCACGTAGTTGGAATAATACATCAAGAGATACGAGTTAAAACACTGATCTTCTCTGCGGTTATGACATTTGTCTTCCCGGAATAACTTCAATTAAGTAGAATTATAAAGCTCATCACGTGTACTCGTTGTGCGTTCCGATGTATGTCTCCTTCCCCCTTGCTGGTTTTGATACCTCAGAATCAGCAACACATCTTACGCCCATATACTTGAAATTTTGTGAGAAGAACACAATAAGCTCAAATGTATTCTGTGAGAATCAACTTGCTAAAGAGCAATGTGAGCACATCTAATTAGGGATTAAATCAGACTTTTCACTCTCCCCTAATTAGTGCTCTCCTCCAAACTGACAACCTTTCTGATGAATGCCTTGAATATGAAGAAGTCTTTTGATAATTAAATGCATATAGTCTTTAGTCTTCTAACACGCAGAAGAAAATGTAGAACAGACTGTAGACTCGACCTTCTTCAAGGTTGTTCATTTGGGAATAGAATATCAACATCTTCATCTCACCAAATGCATTCCAGTTAGATTACATTGACCAAATTAGCCCATAATGCACACATGTACCCAACACAAGTCGAAACGATAACACCAAAGTAACAGGTTGAAGCACTAATCATCTCTGCGGATATCAACCCCGGAATTAATGATTAAGCCCGATCACATGAACCTGTTGTGCGTCCTTGATGTACACATTTCTCTCCCCTGACGGTTATGATTAATTAGCTCGTGATGTACACATGAAATGATAACACCAAAGTAACAAGTTGAACCACTGATCATCTATGCGGTTATCAATCCCGGAATAAGTGATTAAGCCCGATCACGTGAACTTGTTGTGCATCCTTGGTGTACACATTCCTCTCCCCTGATGGTTGCGATTAATCGGAATCATCATAATGATGTGTACATGAAGCATTAACTGAAAGCTCTTCATCACCAATAATATCAGCCCGTGAGAAGATGTCGATAAACTCTCACGAGCCCTAAACTTAAGTATTCAAGAGTCATTAGATGATGACTAATTGAGTTTTCTCCCCCTCAATTAGGTCATCTTATGTAAAGGGCTTCTTCAATAACTTGTGAAGTTTCTGAATCGGCTCCTCCTCAAACTGATCATCCCCTTTTATAGATTCAACACTTTAACGTCATGATCACGTTTGAGGGTCTTGATATTAACCATCTTCTTCTTTATCTGAATCAGTCAATCAACTGGAGTACTAAATGATAACACCAAGTTCGAATCCCAGAAGTGAAAATAGAACTCGAACAGAGTAACAAACCACGGAATACTTCGGAGTGGAAGAGACCAATCTCCCCAACATGAATAATTAAGCTCGATCCCTTCGTGATTTATAACCCCAACATACACATTTCTCCTCCCACGAAATAAGAGAAAGAACACACGCCTATTCTCCCCCTCAAAAGTGGATGCTAATGACATTTTTTCCATAGTCGAAAGGAAAAGGACATACGCTTGTTCTCCCCCTCAAAAATGGCATGGAATGACAGTTTTGCCATATTTGAGATTCCGTGATGGTTGAAATTTATCAGATGCAGCATAAATATGTGTGTAGCACCAAAAACTACTGCAAGAAAGATGATGATTAAAACACTCTTGAAGCAGCCCCTCTTTTGTTTCCTCATCAAAGGTTTAGAAAATGAATAGTTCCATGAAGCTTGTAATACGCCTAAACCACTTGTTGAAATTTGTTAAACCTTAGAGGGAGAAAATATCTGCGTATAAGAGCCGAATGACCATTCTACAAACATCAACAACATGTAGTATCTTCATCCTTTCCCTTCTCCCCCTCAAAAATTGCATATGCCTGTTTGCAATTTTTTATTGAATAAGTGAAGCACAAAAATATAATCCAGTGTATGTCGATCCACATGATGACTGTACGAACATGGGAAAAGCATGAAACTTGTTGATGAGAATGGTCATAAATAAGAAGATTTCTCTTCTTTCTATGATAAGGCGCACGGAAACGTACACCTTTCATTTCTTTGAAGAATGGGGCCTGAAGTGTTATCTGCAGATGCCATAGTTGTTGAAGACTGAGGCTTGAACCGTTGTGTTCAAATGTCATTTCTCTCTTTTCTGATTCTCTCAACTAAGTTGTTGCCAACCCCATTATCATTCTGTCGGCTCTTTGTCGTGACTACTGATGGAGAAAAACCCAATATGATTAACTTGAGACTGAAGTAAAATAACCCAAACTTGTGAATTAAGCTTGCACTAATGCGTGAGTAAGAGCGGTGTAGAAAGTTCGTGCAACATCGAATTCAACCAACCAACCATCAAGTATAAGACGTACATCACCTCTTGAATATCCACAACTTCGTGTGACACTGAGCACTACAACATAACTCCATAAAGTGATAGTTATTTTGTGGTAATAGAGAAGAAGAAATACAAAAATAACTAGATATCCAAGTCTTCGTCATTGTAATTGTTGAAAGCTCGAACAAGGATCTTGAAGAATCTTCATCCAACCACCCCGATATCTTCAGATGCTAATTACACACACCTGTGAAATTTCACTTTAACCTCAAATAAATAATATTGAATTAGCGCCGTAGTTACATCTTGTGATTTAAATGCCTAAATCTAGCTCTTTTTGATGTTTTGAATGAACTTTGATAATGGTTTCATCTTGATCTTTGTCAGAAGCGCATTTCCCCGTAAACCTTTGCTTTAACCAAAATGCCATGAAGTATATAAAGAAGAAATCATCCAATACCTGAAGTACACACTGTATCCTCTTTTCGAAGTAGAAGCCGTAGCACCATAATCAATTGAGATCCGGAAATGCACTTTTCTTTATCCAGGATAGTTCCACCATCATGGGATTTTACAAATCTATGATTTAAACCGAGAAATAGATTCTTTCGCGAGATGTTACAGAATCTAGAAGAAACCGTGAGACACTAATAAATTGAATGAGTTATGACAAATTTGGTTATGGTGAATAACTGTTTGAGGGAAGATGCAAGAGATCAACAAAAATTCTTCTCACATATGTAGAATTCTTCACAAACCCAAGCTAAGTAAAGTAGTATAAACTGCTTCCCCCTGGAGGTTGACCTTATATCATCAAAGTACACGTTTCTCCCCCATGATGGTTTCGAACTTTCGGAAGCATCACTGACGTGTACGACCATATACACGAAAAGTTTTTGTCTCAAGCAAACATCTTGAAAAATCATGAAGGATATTGAAGGATCTTGAAAGATTTAGCTTGGACTGTGAAGTATCTTTGTCGTGTTGTAGCGTTGAATATCCCATGAGAATTTTTGATCACTTCTCAATCTTTAACCTCATTGGCTAACTAACCACCCTCGAATTCTGTCGGCTTTTGCTGTGACCACTTGTTGAACTAACCATGTACCACGATCTCATGATGACGTATATTACACAAATCCCTGAACTTATACTTGTGCTAAATGCGCGACTCAAAACGGTGTATACCATATACCACAAATCCCTGAATGTATATGAGTATCCAACCACTTGAACTATCCTCAACTACGTGAGACACTAAAAGTGATAGTTATGTTGTGTATATAGAGAGAAACACAAAATTAACTAGATAGTCAAGTCTTCATCACGGACAATAAACACTCAAACAAGTTATCTTCGTGCAATAGAAAGAAAGAAACAAAGATACAGAAGCGCACGAACTTGTGAAATACAAACTCAATTCTAATCTCGTAGTATATAGAACAAGCCCCGTAGTTACATAAACGTTTCAATTTCCAAAAACTAGCCTTTGACATGTGAAATGAATCTTGATACGGATTAAGTCTCCATACGATTTTATAAAGTCCATGTCCAATCAATCTTCAGTCCAACGAGTAGTCCAAATTAAGTCAAACAACCATTTTATATCCTTAAATTCAGATAGCCATAATCCAATATATAACTAAATACAAAATTTGGCTAATTCCATTTAATACTTAAATGTTCGGCTAAAATGATTACTCATTTATCACCCTTGTTTATTACGTAAATTTCATTAGCGCCAAATGAGACTAGTAACAAAGAAGCCCAATCAACGATCAGCCCCAACCATTTTGATTACTTGTTTCACCCCAAGAGTTTGATGACACGGCCCAAACAATATAAAACCTGATCCAATCCCAACACCCCTAATTATACGGGTATAAGAATATCCTAACCCTCATTTGATAACCCTAATCCTTCTTTTATCAATACTCCGCCCCCCCACATAAACTTTTCTCTCAGCTACAACTTTTCCCATCATCTAACCGATCTCATATTTTCATCAATTAACACACGAAGCAAGCACATACAATCCCTACCGTTCGTATCAGGTAACCCAAGGAGTCATAAAATTTCAGCATCAAGATCATGGTTGACATAACGGGTAGGTTGTTGTTCACGTAAATCAAACCGAATGAAAAGAGAGAATGATAACAAAGTTGTTATTGTTCTATCTTAATTATCTTCGGATATTAACAATGAGGTTAAACCTCAACACGATCAATGATGATATTTTCTTGTACTTGAATCAGTGAGTACTAAGAGGAAATAACTGAGATCGTTGTTAGGTTAGTTTCCTTTTCATCATTTTCGTACATGATAGGATCTGTGATGAGATTGTTTGTAAACATTTACAGATTTGCTGCAAAACTTTCGAACACAAATCTGAGATCTTTGAGATTGTTCTTTGTTTTTCGTTTTAAGATCTATGATGTTGTCGTGTATTTGGATCCGGTGAGGTCTCATCTCATCTTGTTAAACACGAAACTAACTAAGATCTTGATTAAATTTCTGTCCGTTTGAGTTTGTTGACACGAATCAAGGAAAGTTTATAGCACGTTTGTTATGAGACCTTCTTTAATTTTCGGACATAAAATGAAGTTGTGCTTCAAAAGGGTCGGTGAGGATTTATCTCTTGTGGTTAACTTCTTAATGAAAATTCTGAATGCCCAAAGAGAGTCTGAGACCTTTGTATTTATCATATGTCTTTTGTTGATAGAAAAGATCTATGATGACTTTATTGATCGTGTGTCTGGATCTGTAACGATCTTGAAGTGAACATGTGGAACACGAAAAATAATTCTGAGGTCGTTTCTTGATTTGAGTAGGTTTGTTGAAGATGTTATTGATAGAGATGAGGTATAGGACAGTTGAAGGAGGAGGTTTGATTGATGTTTGATCGATGATGGTTATGGTCACACTTAAAATCGTTAAAGATTTGAGCAAGGTGGACCAAACTGAGATCATGTATTCTTGTTGTAGTTTGCTGCTAATGTTTGAGGAGTTCAAGGGATTAGGATGGAATGATGTGGCTGTTGTTGCTTGTTGTGCTTGTTTCTGGTAATCGGCTTCTTGTCTCCATCCTCTTCCTTTTCATTTTCGTTTTTTTTTTTCTTGTTTTTGAGTCATTGGACCTATGATGGTTTGAACTGAGGTCACCTTTGAGTTTGGTATTAAGGTTAGAGGTCAAGGATCTTGGTCAACGGATCTCTTCATCTTTTTCCTTTACTTTGACAACTCACTAGACGAGGTAACCGCTAGACGTGATAGTCGCTAGACGAGGTAATCGTTAGACAGAGTTAATCGCTGGAAGGAGTTAATCGCAGACAAAGTTAATCGCTAGCCAGAATGATGAACTAATCGCTAACCAAGTTAAACGCAACCAAGTTAATTGCTGTCAGAGTTAACAGATATATGGATCTGAGGTAAACGCTAGACCATTTCATAACTTAATCACTATAGCAAACTGACAAGAATGTCATTTTCAACCAGTTTTGTCTTCATCATAAAAACAAGATTTGGATTTAATCGCTATGAAGAATCAGATCTGTGTATCAATCTTTAAACCCATAAAACGTGACCAAGAACATGAACATTAAACCCAGTTATGGTTCTGACCAAAATTCCAACCAACCTTATGACCACAAATAATTAAGGTTGGTGCAAAAAGTCACCAAAGATATACCAGTTAAACATATAAGACTTTTATTTGGACAGAAAGGACACAAAAACATATATGTTGAACTATTAATTGAAAGTAGAAGACATTTTGACAATAGGATACTGATTGATGCTAAACCACCAACTTATATTGACCAAGGAATGGTCAACAAAGTCAAATAGCCTAGATCAATGCTCCGCGGAATATAGTGTTTCCCCGGGTCGTTATGTCCCGACGAGGTGTGGATGGTTAACAAACGGTTCTGTGATCGGGCGAATTTGGATAAAAAAGGGGATTGAGATTGGTTACACTAAGGATTTATACAAT
Source organism: Artemisia argyi (assembly GCA_030686995.1). NCBI lineage: Eukaryota > Viridiplantae > Streptophyta > Magnoliopsida > Asterales > Asteraceae > Artemisia > Artemisia argyi. The sequence goes on along the minus strand of CM060703.1, from coordinate 138,911,877 downwards.
GAAATAGCTTAAAGAAGCTATAAGAATAAGACAGGAAAGTGAGAAAAACCAAAAACGATTTAAACCTAAAAACACGTACGTTCACGTTTTAAATAACGTCAACGTACAAAATAAAACGCGAGTTTTGGTAAAATAAAATACTTACAAAAGTGAAAATCACATTTTTACAATCCTAATAATAAAATAAACTTTTTAGAAAATTAAAATTAATTTTTACAATATTTAAATAATTATTATCAATTAATTACTATTTATTAATTACTTAACAATTATTTAAATTAAACTAAATTATAACTAAATATGAAATTACACTAAAAATATGAAAAATAAGTTTGGAAAAATCTAAAATATTATAAAACTAATTTTCAAACTTAAAATATATTTTTAAGACTATTTAAATAATTATTACTAATTATTAACTAATTTAAACTAATTACATTACACTAATTAATAGGAAAATGTAAAATAAACTTGGAAAAATAAAATTAAAACTTAGAAAAGTCTAAAATAATATAAAACTAATTTTAAAACAGAAAATATATTTTTAAGACTATTTAAATAATTATTATTAATTATTAACTAATTATTAATTAATAAAAGCTAATATTAATTATTAAAAATACTAAATGAAAAGAGAAAAATATGAAAAATTTACAGAAATTATTTTACAACTATATGACCTTAAGAAAATTATAAAAACAGAAAGTGCTTAAGGAAAATAAGCACTTATGCAATAAGCTTCTTAAATAGAAGCTATCACTTAAGGAAAATTTGATTTTTTTGAGTTTTCTTTTTACAAAACTACTTTAATACCTAAATTATGAAACTTTAATAAAAGAACTTTGGGTGGAATGCTTATAAATAAGCAAATGGAGAGCTTATGCCATGACAGTTGACTTTGGTCAACTGTCAAGGCAAAAAGCTTGGAATTAAGCTCAAAGCTGAGACCAGTGGTGATTTTAGGTTCAAACAAGTTTAAGAAACTTTTGTGATTGCAAAACAACCAAAGTTCATCCCTGGATAAGCTGTTAAGCCAAAATAAGCAGTTCCAAAAGTCAAAAACTCAAACAGAAAAGGGACAAGCTTGAGGGGAGGTGCAACCCTATGAAACAAGCTCAATTCAATGAAATAAGCAATTGACCTTGAAGCCTGGCTATATGGCTTTCTAATAAGCCAGAAACCTAGGAGTGGGGTCCACTATAGAAAGCATGGGAGGCCATTGAAAGTTGGGGTGTGGACTGATCATCTGTGTAGCAGGGCATACCCTTGCCCTGCACCTTATTTTGGACAGCTTCAATAAGCTCAGAAAAAATGATAAAAATTAAACAAGCATGGGTTCTCAAAGACAAGCTGGTACACAACAAATGTAAACATGTTCCAACCCTTAAAAGCAATCACATAATTCAAATAAAATCCTAGAACTTTTGTGAAAATCTGAAATGGTGCAATTTTGACTATTTAGTTCTTGAATAAGGTTTGACTTATGTGAGATTCTAAGAATCCTAATCAATTGAACATGTTAAAATAAGCTGAGATGAGTTCAAAATAAGCTATATAAACAACTTATGCACAGATATGGGATGATTTGGATCAAAATACCCCAACAGTGAACAACTTAATTAGATGAAAAGCTCATTTTGACTTTTTGTTAAATGGGATTGAGTTTTTATGCTCCTAATGACCTAATATAACTTAACTAAACATGCATGAACCAGAATCCACAACCAAAAGCCAATGCACAGTGGTGACAACCACTGTGCCAAACACTCCTTAATTAGGCAGTTAAGATTGAAAATAAGCACAAGGTAATTAAATGAACCAGAGAACACATAAACACATCCAAACAACTTTAAATAAACATTACACTATAAAGACAAAACAGATATGAGTACTAATACAGTAAACAACAAAAATTGAGATTTGAGCTTACATATGAATCAAGCTGAGATGCCAAGAACCAAGGACAAAATTGACCTAATGCCTCCTTTTAGGCTCTAAACCATGAGAAATCCAAAAGCACCCAGTCTCCTTGCATCAATCACCATACACACTGATTTTTGATTTATTTCTATTTATTTTGATTTTTTGGAATTTTTTTAGTAAAACTAAATTAGAGTCCTCTAAGTTGTACAAAAGCTTCAAAAAGCTTGAAAGGGAACTGAAATGAGATAGAATAAACTGAAACAACAACAATTGACAAGATTTAAGTAAATTTGTCAAATTCACTTGAATTTGCTAATTGTGAATTTAAACTGATAATTGAAACTGAGATACTTGAACATTAAACTTTTATTAATATTAAAAAAAAAGATACAAAGTGAAATTAAACTGGAATTAAAGGATTCAAGACAGAAAATTAAAGTTACACTACGAATGGCCTAAAAACTAGTGACAACTATAATCTTCACTTTTTCTTCATCTTTATAGGTCCTGGATGTCTTCTCTCTCATTCCTACTTTGAATTATGACCCTTGGATGCTTCCTATTTGATCACAGCCCTTAAACATGTTTTGGCGGGAAAAGGACATTTGGTAGTTGTAGTGTTTCTGGTGAGGGCAATAAATGAGGGGGGGGGGGGGGTTGGTTTGGGTTGGTGAATATATTTATGATGGTTGGTGAGTATTTTGTGGGAGAGAGGAGGGGGGAGGTGAGACATGGAAGCTGGAAATGGGGGATGATGAACAGTGGTCGGGGGTTGAGGGTTGACTGGGTCAAACGGTGGGAGTTATTAATAAGGTGGGATGGGCCGGGTTTATGATTGGGCTTGGGTTGTTGCTGGATCAGACCTTTGGTTTGTTTGGTTTGGATTTAGATATTAAAAAGGGTCGTTTGTTTTATTACCCAAGAAACCACAAGGACCAATTTTGTAATAATGAAAATTGCAAGGGCTGATCATGTAATTTTCCAAAATATATTATGAGGACCAAAATTGACAAGTTTGAATAATACCAAGACCAAAGTTGCACTTTTCCAAAATTAGAAATCCCAGGGACCTATTCTGCCAAATTTGAAATCTCAGGGGCCAAACATGTAACTTTTCAAAACTTTTTACCCAAGTGTTATTTTTGATAACTTTTTATTTAAAAAGGACTTGGGTTGACTTTTCTTGCAAAATAAATGCACAGGGACTAGTTTTGTCATTTTTTGAAAGTTGGGGGACTGAAACTGCCAATTTTGCAAACTTTGTGCGTTTTTCATTTATTTTTGCTCATTTTATATCTAAAACATATAAAACACGATTTTGAAATATTTTCAGTATTTTGATGCATTTCTGAGTGTTTTTGTATGTTTTGCAGTTCAGATTCGACAAAAAATGATGAGTGTTTGAGCACTCATCAATCCCCCACACTAAACTATTGCTAGTCCCTAGCAATACTGTTTTGAAAACTTGATGGATTTGAAAAACTCTTTACCAAAAGCCATCACTTCTAGAGTAGCCAGGTGTAAGAACTGTGGCACACCTGATAACCGTGTGATTTTGAGCAAACCACCAGCTGTCAATGGATTTGAGTAGTCTTTACCAGGAGCTGTTTGCTCCTGGACTAGCCAGCTCTTGATGGAATAGTCAACATCTTGGTGAGCTGATTACCAATTATGGATTTTCTACTGCCTTTACCACAAGCCATAATCTTGCGGGCTAGCCAACTCATTCGCTTTATGGGATATGAGGAGTTGAGGAACCATACAATTTTGGGCAAATTGCAAGCCGTAAACGGATTTGAGATGTCTTTACCAAGAGCCGTTTGCTCCTAGACTAGCCAATCCCTTTTGTTTGTTAGACAAGGCGGACTGATTACCATAAAAAGTTTGAAGCACCAGTGAAAATTTTTTAAATTTTTTGAAATTTTGGCTAAAACGGGGGTATTATATAGTAAAATGTGATAAAATTCGCTAGAATAGCGAAATACCCCCCCACACTTAGCATGACTATTGTCCTCAATATTCAAAGTCCCGGCTATTATGCCGACATTTTGAACGTAAAAGGGCAACATTACAAGCTAAGCGAGGAAAACACCATTTTGTTTTTTCACTCTATTTGTAACCATAGCATGGGGGACTCCCCCACACTTAGGGTGAAAACCCTACAAGCATGCTACTGTTTTTGTTTACCGAGTCGCTAGCTTGACTCGACCCCGAATTAATTTTTCCTTGGGGAAGCATGATGTGGAAGAAATTATCTCAATCGGACTTTCACTCAAAATGTTTGGACAAACATATGAAGCACGTGAAAGTTCCACACCGATGAGATTAGCATCCAGCTCAAGATAATGATACATGAGAATGCCGGGATCAAAGATGGTGTCCTCACTCCCGAAGGAGTGAAGAAGAGAAGAAGTCACCTGATAGGTGAAGAAAAGGAAGAAAACCATGACGAAAATCATGATTTGATCTTCTTCCTCAAGAGGAGGCTCAATAGCCTGAGTTTGGATTTCAAAGGGTAAGGTCGTAAACAACCCGGGAGGGTGGGTGGGAATTTGCAAATTCTCATAATTGAGAGTATCTCCCCCCGGGCTATCAAACTCCGGAGGAGTCGTGATATGATGAGTGAGTTCACCGGAGAACTCCTCATGACGAGAATTATTCACAAGATGTGAATTTGTGAACTCATGTTCCATTGTGGACTCATCACAATCCTCGTCAAAGATTGGATTGTTAGAAATCATAGTGAATTCAGATTCGAATTCAAATAGAGGATTGGTGAGAGTCGTATTGAATGTTTCGGGAACAAAGAGATTAACATTCTCTTTTGGATTGACGGGCTCATAACTGATGTCTTGACAAGATAAAGAATGAAGAGGGTCAACATCAGAATGAGGAAGTGAAACCTCAACATACTCAATTTCTCCATAAGATGTACTATCATCGTTAGAATCGGAGAGAGTATCCACATGATCTTTTGAAAAATCAAGGGGAGGAGGGATATCACACAAATGCTCGAGAATTCCCTGTGACTAACTTGGGATTGGGACAAGGTTCTCGACACTAGACTTTATGAATTCGTCCGATTCCTTTTCAGGAATAGTGTCAAGATGCTCATCCCCCATAATAAGTGAGTGAGTGTGAATCTCGGGTGTGATAACAGCAGGTTGAGATGTAATCTCAACTGACGGGATTTCATCTGATGAACTGGATGAATCATCATCAAGGATATCTTCATCATCACTGTCATCAGGAATGAAACGAAACTGAGCGCTGGATCTGGCTGCTTTTTCTTTTGCATATGCTTCCCTAACAGCTTTTTCAAAAGCATCTATGGAATCAATTTTAGCAACCTGCTCTTCCGTCAATATTTCAGCCATGTATTTCTCATGTGAATTTAGAGTAAATGAAAATTGCGGGGGTGGGGATTTGTCAAAACCGGAAGGTTGACATTGATAATCATCATGAGGACCCCCACAATTTACACAAGAAACACTGGGTGCATTATGAAGTGTTGTGGTACCCAACTCCTTAGCTTCTTTTAATAAATCTAGGATCTTTAGATAATTATCTTGTTGGGTTTGCTGAGGAGTTGGTTGAATCATTTGGTACTGTGGAGGTGGGTCTAAAAATGAATAGTCATAATTGTTACAAGGAAAGGGATTCCCTGTTTGACAATCCGAGCTAAAGTGAGGACCTCCACAGTACTCACAACAGTAAAACTGTTGAGTTTGGCTTGGTGTATTTTGATACGAAGCATCATTGAAATTTGGGTAATATGATTCTTGCTCGTATGAAAGTGATGGGTAATCGAAAAAATTTGAAGAGTCGTTGAATGAGTTTTGATTAGGATCATAAGCAAATGAATTACTCGACCCACAAAACAAACAACTCCCGCTTTGAATATCATTACCACATTGCACACATCTACACCAACGACATGGAAAACCTAAAAGCGGCTCACCACAACCGACACAAGGAACAAAATCTGGAGGTGGGACAAGTGGTGTGCTCTGAGAGCTAGGAATTTCCACCACTTCCGTTATGGTCTCGGGTTTTTGTTTTTGATAAACGTGAAGATTGGGTAAGTCGTTCTTTTCAGTTACTGCCCTAAGCTCAGCATGTTTGCTTGACAAACTTTTAACCGTAAACCATGAAAGGTTAGGATCAATTCTTGATGGTTTAGGAGCAATTGTGAGCTTAGGTTCTTGGACAACCGTAGGTTGGACGTATTTAGCACTTTCATCGTCAGAGGAAAGTACCGGGTCCTTTGTCACCTTGGTTTCTCGTTCCATTTCCCTCACCGGAGAGGGAATATGAATCGATGGTCCATCATAATCACTATGACATCTCGATATTTTTGACAAGGCCATAAGTTTTTCAAGTTTGCTCTCAAAGGCCCATTGTTCAAAGAAATCGTCATCGAGAGATGTCATTTAAAATTATACATGAGAGGGGTATAAGAAGGTAGAATCAAACGGATAGAGGGCAAGGAAAAATATTTTTGGGTTTTTATGAAATGATATGAACAAGGATTGATAAATATACAGTGGATGTATATCCCGATTCACCATTACGCAAGACCGTTTAGAATAGCGCGCACACCTCCCCGGCAGCGGCGCCAAAAATTGATTGATGCTAAACCACCAACTTATATTGACCAAGGAATGGTCAACAAAGTCAAATAGCCTAGATCAATGCTCCGCGGAATATAGTGTTTCCCCGGGTCGTTATGTCCCAACGAGGTGTGGATGGTTAACAAACGGTTCTGTGATCGGGCGAATTTGGATAAAAAAGGGGATTGAGATTGGTTACACTAAGGATTTATACAATGAAATAGCTTAAAGAAACTATAAGAATAATACAGGAAAGTGAGAAAAACCAAAAACGATTTAAACCTAAAAACGCGTACGTTCACGTTTTAAATAACGTCAACGTACAAAATAAAACGCGAGTTTTGGTAAAATAAAATACTTACAAAAGTGAAAATCACATTTTTACAATCCTAATATTAAAATAAACTTTTTAGAAAATTAAAATTAATTTTTACAATATTTAAATAATTATTATCAATTAATTACTATTTATTAATTACTTAATAATTATTTAAATTAAACTAAATTATAACTAAACATGAAATTACACTAAAAATATGAAAAATAAATTTGGAAAAATCTAGAATATTATAAAACTAATTTTCAAACTTAAAATATATTTTTAAGACTATTTAAATAATTATTATTAATTATTAACTAATTTAAACTAATTAAAATTACACTAATTAATAGGAAAATGTAAAATAAACTTGGAAAAATAAAATTAAAACTTAGAAAAGTCTAAAATAATATAAAACTAATTTTAAAACAGAAAATATATTTTTAAGACTATTTAAATAATTATTATTAATTATTAACTAATTATTAATTAATAAAAGCTAATATTAATTATTAAAAATACTAAATGAAAAGAGAAAAATATGAAAAATTTACAGAAATTATTTTACAACTATATGACCTTAAGAAAATTATAAAAACAGAAAGTGCTTAAGGAAAATAAGCACTTATGCAATAAGCTTCTTAAATAGAAGCTATCACTTAAGGAAAATTTGATTTTTTTGAGTTTTCTTTTTACAAAACTACTTTAATACCTAAATTATGAAACTTTAATAAAAGAACTTTGGGTGGAATGCTTATAAATAAGCAAATGGAGAGCTTATGCCATGACAGTTGACTTTGGTCAACTGTCAAGGCAAAAAGCTTGGAATTAAGCTCAAAGATGAGACCAGTGGTGATTTTAGGTTCAAACAAGTTTAAGAAACTTTTGTGATTGCAAAACAACCAAAGTTGATCCCTGGATAAGCTGTTAAGCCAAAATGAGCAGTTCCAAAAGCCAAAACTCAAACAGAAAAGGGACAAGCTTGAGGGGAGGTGCAGCCCTATGAAACAAGCTCAATTCAATGAAATAAGCAATGGACCTTGAAGCCTGGCTATATGGCTTTCTAATAAGCCAGAAACCAAGGAGTGGGGTCCACTATAGAAAGCATGGGAGGCCATTGAAAGTTGGGGTGTGGACTGATCATCTGTGTAGCAGGGCATACCCTTGCCCTGCACCTTATTTTGGACAGCTTCAATAAGCTCAGAAAAAATGATAAAAATTAAACAAGCATGGGTTCTCAAAGACAAGCTGGTACACAACAAGTGTAAACAAGTTCCAACCCTTAAAAGCAATCACATAATTCAAATAAAATCCTAGAACTTTTGTGAAAATCTGAAATGGTGCAATTTTGACTATTTAGTTCTTGAATAAGGTTTGACTTATGTGAGATTCTAAGAATCCTAATCAACTGAACATGTTAAAATAAGCTGAGATGAGTTCAAAATAAGCTATATAAACAGCTTATGCACAGATATGGGATGATTTGGATCAAAATAGCCCAACAGTGAACAACTTAATTAGATGAAAAGCTCATTTTGACTTTTTGTTAAATGGGACTGAGTTTTTATGCTCCTAATGACCTAATATAACTTAACTAAACATGCATGAACCAGAATCCACAACCAAAAACCAATGCACAGTGGTGACAACCACTGTGCCAAACACTCCTTAATTAGGCAGTTAAGATTGAAAGTAAGCACAAGGTAATTAAATGAACTAGAGAACACATAAACACATCCAAACAACTTTAAATAAACATTACACTATAAAGCCAAAACAGATATGAGTACTAATACAGTAAACAACAAAAATTGAGATTTGAGCTTACATATGAATCAAGCTGAGATGCCAAGAACCAAGGACAAAATTGACCTAATGCCTCCTTTTAGGCTCTAAACCATGAGAAATCCAAAAGCACCCAGTCTCCTTGCATCAATCACCATATACACTGATTTTTGATTTATTTCTATTTATTTTGATTTTATGGAATTTTTTAGTAAAACTAAATTAGAGTCCTCTAGGTGGTACAAAAGCTTCAAAAAGCTTGAAAGGGAACTGAAATGAGATAGAATAAATTGAAACAACAACAATTGACAAGATTTAAGTAAATTTGTCAAATTCACTTGAATTTGCTAATTGTGAATTTAAACTGATAATTGAAACTGAGATACTTGAACATTAAACTTTCATTAATATTAAAAAAAAGATACAAAGTGAAATTAAACTGGAATTAAAGGATTCAAGACAGAAAATTAAAGTTACACTACGAATGGCCTAAAAACTAGTGACAACTATAATCTTCACTTTTTCTTCATCTTTATAGGTCCTGGATGTCTTCTCTCTCATTCCTACTTTGAATTATGACCCTTGGATGCTTCCTATTTGATCACAGCCCTTAAACCTGTTTTGGCGGGAAAAGGACATTTGGCAGTTGTAGTGTTTCTGGTGAGGGCAATAAATAAGGGGGGGGTTGGTTTGGGTTGGTGAATATATTTATGATGGTTGGTGAGTATTTTGTGGGAGAGAGGAGGGGGGAGGTGAGACATGGAAGCTGGAAATGGGGGATGATAAACAGTGGTCGGGGGTTGAGGGTTGACTGGGTCAAACGGTGGGTGTTATTAAAAAGGTGGGATGGGCCGAGTTTATGATTGGGCTTGGGTTGTTGCTGGATCAGACCTTTGGTTTGTTTGGTTTGGATTTAGATATTAAAAAGGGTCCGTTTGCTTTATTACCTAAGAAACCACAAGGACCAATTTTGTAATAATGAAAATTGCAAGGGCTGATCATGTAATTTTCCAAAATATATTATGAGGACCAAAATTGACAAGTTTGAATAATACCAAGACCAAAGTTGCACTTTTCCAAAAGTAGAAATCCCGGGGACCTATTCTGCCAAATTTGAAATCTCAGGGGCCAAACATGTAAATTTTCAAAACTTTTTACCCAAGTGTTATTTTTGATAACTTTTTATTTAAAAAGGACTTGGGTTGACTTTTCTTGCAAAATAAATGCACAGGGATTAGTTTTGTAATTTTTTGAAAGTTGGGGGACTGAAATTGCCAATTTTGCAAACTTTGTGCGTTTTTCATTTGTTTTTGCTCATTTTGCATCTAAAACATATAAAAGACGATTTTGAAATATTTTCAGTATTTTGATGCATTTTTGAGTGTTTTTGTATGTTTTGCAGTTCAGATTCGACCAAAAATGATGAGTGTTTGAGCACTCATCAGATACATTAAAAACAGTGCATAAACTGATCTACTAAATGATAGGATAAAAAAAATTTGGAGTGCCGAAAAAAACTTAGTAAGAGCAGCATGAACAATATGATACGAACCACAAAAATCAACAAATAACGCAACCAAGCTCTGATGCCAATTGTAGGATCGAAATATTATGTTGATTCATGTGGTTTCGGGAGGTCTAGTATGGTGGAAGAACATCTTCATCATAGTTGAGTTAGAGAGAGAAAGAGTAGAGAGAATAGGAAGTTCTAGTGAGAGAAATACCTATGAGGTGTATGTGTATTATTAGAAACAACCAACCCTTCCCTTGTGTAGGAATGGGTATATATATACACTTACAATATACGCCCTCCTGCGGGCTGTGGATCAGGTGTACAGTGGGTAAAGACCCGTCCGTCCTCCACGGTGTGACTATATCTAATCTAATAAATACAAAACTAAGAGCTACGCTAAGTATGCAAATACATGGGGTGACCGAACCTTTTTCTTAATCCTAACAAAAGTATTTTTAGAAAAAGTTTTGTAATTTTCAGAATTAGTTTAGAATTTTAATAATTAAAATTAGTTTATATAGTTTTTAATTAATAATAATTATTTAAAAAGTCTAAAAAATATTTTTCTTTTTCAAAAAATTTTCTTTTATCATTAGGTTCTTAGAAAAGTAATTTTCACATCCGTAGGGTTTGTATTTCTTAAAATTCACTTTTTATTTTGTACGGTTACGTTATTTTTAACGTAAACGTACGTGTTTTTTTTAAACACGTTATAGGGCAATATAACTTTACATTTTTGATAATTTAGTTTGTCTAACTTGTTTGCACTTTTATTTCCTTAGTGTAATAATCTCAACCCTTTTCCTGTTGAATTTCACCCGATCACAAATCCGTTTTAATACCATTCACGCGTCGCTGGGACATAACGACCTGGGGATACACTGTACTCCTGGGTTAGTTGGTCTAAGCTGTTTTGACCTTGTTGACCATTTACCTTGGTCAATATTGTCTGACTTTTTGAGACCAATCAATGTACTTCACTACCTTGACGCAAGAAATGATGCTTAGACGTGATTTACATTGCTCACCACGAACGATTAGGGTTTCGTCTTTAAGAGGGATGTGAACTACTTTCTCGTCACAAATGATTTTAGTTCGGTTCTTGGATAGCCAATCTATTCCTACGACGACGTTGAAACTACCAAGTCTAATTGGCATAAGGTCAATGACGAAAGGTGTGTTTAATAGGTATAGGGTGCAACCCCGGATTATGGTGTTAGTGCTCACTAGCTTTCCATCGGCTAGTTCAATTTCGTAAGTGGTGTCTAGTTTGGTTGGTGAAATATTAAGCAGGGGTGCAAGAGAAATAGATACGAAACTTTGATCGGCTCTGGAATCAAATAAAACTTTAACGAGGCAGTTGTTTAGGAGGAACGTACCCGTGACTACGTTCGGATCTTGCTGAGTGTTTCCTTCCCCCAGCACGTACACTCTTCCTCGTGCATTGTTGTCCTTGTTTGGGCACTGACGCCTGTAGTGTCCTTTCTCTCCACAAGCATGGCATACCACAGCCACGGGTTGCAAGTTAGCTCCTGTTGCCTTGCAATCTTGTGTCTTATGACCGGTCCTTGAACACTTTCCACACTTAGCATAACAGTATCCAGTGTGGTGCAGTTTACACTTGTTGCAGAATGGGGCAGGTCCAGCATACTCAGCATTCCTAGCTGGTGCGGCGACATAAGCATTGGCAGCTTCTTGTCGTCGGTTTTATTGGTTGTGATGGGTGTTCCTGTCATGGTGAGAGTTACGGTTGGGGTTACGGTTGTTGTTGTTGTTGTTTGTCTTACGATCAGCAAACTTCCTTTTGTGATCATTATTTCCCTGAGTAGAGTTACGCTTAATCTCCCTGTCTAGCAGTCTTTAGGCAATAGTCATTTCTTCTTCCAAAGATTGGGGCTTTGACGAGGTGACGTTTCCCTCAATACTCCTAGGTAGTCCCTCAATGTACCTTTCCAACAACTTTTCTAAATTGGGAACCTTCGAAGGGCAAAGTGTGGCAAGTTCCTGAAATCTCCTATCATAAGCCCTGAGGTCATTCCCTTTCACGACCAACAGGTGAAACTCATCTTCTAGTTTCTTGATTTCTCCTCTTGGACAGAACTTCTTCATAAGTTGATATCATTCCATGAAAACTCAAAGTATTCAGAGTTACAAAACATTTTCCAAATGTTAATTGTTTCACAAAAGAGGTGATGAGTTTGAAAAGAATGATATAATTATTGAAATAAAAGGGAGGTCCTGTGTGCCCTTTTTGCCAGCTCCGTGCCATCATGCCGCTAATTTCCTGAGATAAACATGCTAAAAAGTCAACACAACGGTTTAGTGAATTTATAGTAGTTTAAATTTTTAATAGTGTAAACATGCTAAACAAGCCAAGATGATAGGTCTTGACTAAACTGGTGTCATATTGCTCCTAAGCCTCACGAAACTCAAGCCTTAACGTGGGTGATATCAAATAATGATATAATCACCTACACCACGAGGGATGTAGATGACAAAAGGGGCCCTCGGTGTCAGAAATGTGCTAAATTTCTATGGTACCTCGAATATAGAACATCCCCTGCCAAATGATCACTTTGACAGAGATGGGTTACCGTCTCCAATAGATTTATCAACTATATTCGTGCTCACTCGCAAGTGATTAAGGTGATGAGGGACTTGCAACACGGGTGTCAACTTAGGCAATATCAGATAATAATAGCATACTGAAAATACTTGTGTTCGATTTGTAGAATGTATCTCCCCACGAGGTTAAAAAACAATTAAAAATGTGGGACCATGAACTCACCTGACGGGTGTGTGCAAAACTCAAACGGTGCTTGATGAGGCGAAAAATGATCCATTTTTAGGGGGTCATTTAAGCCCGAATCCGACTTTATTTGATCAAATATTGCCCTAAATCGTTCCTTTTGTGATTTTAGGTACTTGGAGAGTGAATTCTGGAAAAGAAGCCATTTTGGACGTTTTTGGAGCATAAAAGTGAAGAAAACGGCAAAGTATCAATTTTCCATGCTGGAAGCACTAGGTGACGGCGTTAAGAGTTATACCCTGACGGCGTCAGACATCAAGAATAAAATACCGTAGTTGATGACGGCGTCAAAAGTCATCCTGACGGCGTCAAAGTACCAAGAATAAAATACCGTAGGTGGTGACGGCGTCACACAGGCCGTCATAAGTAGATCAAGGCCGTCCGAGGAAGTATTTGGCGGCGAGGTGACGGCGTCACATGGTTGTCTTGACGCCGTCAGCCCAGTTTTCCTATATATAGTTTTCTAGTTTTTACATTAAAAAGGAGAGAAGTTTTGGTGAAACCCTAAAGACGAATTTGGTGCCTCTTTTACAGGTTTTTCAAGGGTTCCAAACCCTTGATACCTTGCATTGTAATTGAGATAAGTGTTCTTCTAATTCAATCAATATGTCTATGTGTTGGTTGTCTATATCTTGTTCTTGTCTCAATTCAATTATGCTAGGCTAGATCTCTCTTGTGTTTGCTTAGATCTAATGAAACCTAGATGTTGATTATGTGTTGATTACTTGTTTATTCTTGTCTTGGATGAATGATTTTATATGTTAGGCTTAAGAAAACTGGCAGATCTCCAAATGGTAACATGCTTGAACGTCTTAAGAAACATGAACCGAGGCGTACTAGGTCTTTATTGGTTGTATTTAATGCATGAGCCACTGTTTACAATCCCTATAGTTGTGCTGGGTCATGGTGTAGGAGGAGATAAGAGCTCATAGAATTGGGGAGTTATGTATGCCACCCCATGAATGGTATTAAGGAATACGATTCGTCATCCATGCAATTATAACAAGTAATTAACATGTAAAAGATATCTAGGGAGTAGTGAAGTCTAAGTAAACACAATTTCTCCAATTACTGCTCACAACCTTAGTAAAATTAGTTTGTTTTCATTTTCAGTATTTTATTTTGATTATATATTAGTTTTGGGTTAGTTGAATAGCAACTAATTCCGCCCACTCCTTCAAAACCCGAGATTTTAATTGTTTTCATAAAAATATAAAAACACAAAAATAATCATCCCTCATCTTTAGAACTAGTAATTTAGGCTTTCTAATCCTAGCGACACTATTCCTAAGCTGAACGATCAATCCCCCGGTACTTGTTACTATACTATACTACAACGATTAGGTACACTGCCTGGTGGGGGTTGTAAACTTCTCGAGATCCCTCGAGAGGTAAAGCCTGTTGCGATTCCCACACATCAAGTTTTTGGCGCCGCAGCCTGGGGAATAGTTATTGTCTAGGTTAGAATTTCTTTTTATTAGGTCTACTTGCTAGATTCCTTTCTAGTAAGATTTTATTTTTATTTTTAGGTTCTCTGTAGTCTATCTTTTTCTTTGTGTGTTTGTTCGTAATTTCCATTGACTCTTCCGTTCACCATTATGGAGTACGCAAATCCACCATACCACCAACCACAAAGGCCATTCTACCCTATTGACATCTCGAATTTCAAACAATATCGAAATGAACCTATATATGATGCATGGAATCGTTTTAAAATTTTACTTCGAAAATTCCCTCATCATAGTTTCTCTTTAGCATCCCTAGCCGAAACATTTTACTATCGTGTCAGCCGATGTGACCAAGTGTGCATTGATGACTTTGCCGATGGGGGCCCTAGGGAATTAAGTGCTGAAGAAGCATGGGATACCTTAGAAGACTGTGCCCAATATTATTATAGAGTAGACAACCCAACAAACAACATCACAAATCAATCAAAAACAAGTTTGAAGGAGCAAACAGGAAGTTTGTCTGGGGATGATTACTCAGGGATACCTGTGTGGATGTCACCTAAAGCCATAGTACAAAACAAACACATGGGTAATCTAGGTACAATGGAGGATGAGGTGGACAATTCAAGCCCACAAAGTACCTCACAAGTCCTACCATCATTTGAGGCACATACACCGCCCGTGACTTACCCGGAAGAAGTAGAAGAGACTATAGGAGCCCCAATTGAAGTAGAACCCTTGGACCAAGCACCACTAGAGGATATAGGTTTGAACACTTGTAGTGATAACCATACTCCTAGTTCTAGGGAAGTTCCTAGTTTTGATGAACCGGAGCCTCAACCAAAACCATTACCTAATCTTCCATCCTTGGATGAAGATTTAGGAATTGAAATAGGTCCCGATCCACCCATCAAACCATGTAGTCCGGGTAGTTTTACGTTGAAGGTAGTAGACCCCAAGCCTTGTAGAGAAGAAGCCAACATAGGAGTGAACCATGACCTTACATACTTACATCACCCATTCATGATTGATCGTAAGAAACATTATGGGTTTAAACCGGGTTTATTAGGTCAAGATAGATCCCCAACTAGGAGTCTCTTGAAGTTGATTGAAAATGATCCCTTCTTAGGAGAAAACTTCAACTCACCCATTGACCAATGTGAACTAGGTAATGTTATGATGATAGGAGCACACCCCTTTGAGCATATAATTCATCCACCACTCTTTCCTCACATGGCATATTTCCACCCTAAGGGTGTGTATCGCTATTTCCACCCGCACTTAATCCTAAGTGTAGGGAAAACCTCCTCGATTTTCGTTAAATAAGGGTAGAGTCAGGCTCGTGACTCGAACAAAAACAAGCGCTTCTTGGGAGGCAACCCATGTTTTGTTTGATTGTTTAATTGTTTGATTGTTATTTGCTTCCGTATGCATGCTTTATTTTTATTGTTGGTTGATCATGTTTCTCAATTAAAATGTGGAAATACTTTACTTTGTTGTTTAGCCTAGTCTTAACTCCACCTAAAAGTATTTTTGCAAAAGATAAGTGTAAGGGGAAACCCCAAATATGTTTTTAAGAAACAAATCGATCATGATTCTCCACAATATTAAATGAACATGTATATTCGTATTTGTTAGAGTCAAATGCTTGTATTGAGTCATAATGAAGTTTTGCAGGATTTTCCAGGAAGTAGGACCAAGTTTTTCCAGAAATTTTCCAGAAACTTAATATAAGAATTTCTGCAGGTCCATTCTGACGGCGTCAGGGGTTTACTCTTGACGGCGTCAGGAGTTAAAAATCTGGAAATTTTACCGGTTTTGTTTTTCTAACGGAGTCTTATGGTTTTTGTGAATTATTAAGTTTTATAATCTCCAGGAAATCTGCAAACTTCATTCCAAAAGCATTATATCTTACTTTGTTTTCTAGGATTTAGGAACTTATATAGGATGCCGCCGATTTTACGCAAGGTTGTCTTGTCTATTTTGTCAGGTTTTACAGGTTATGTTTGACAAGGAGATGATTTATATTCTGGAAGGGAAGCTTTGATTGTTCGTTTTCTTGGAAGAAGATTTAACCTGGCCAACCTAGAATCCATACCGAGCGAATCAGGGGAGTATTTGATTTCATTCTCTTTACTTTTTCACTTTTACATTCTTTACTTGAACATTGGGGACAATGTTCATCTTAAGTGTAAGGGGAGGGTAAAAAGATGATACCTTACATATGCACTTTCGCTTGAGTTTGTTTTGTTTGATAGTAGATGTGTAATAAAACTACGAGAAATACTTGTTAGTGTAATTTTAGCGCCAAATTTAAAATTTTTTACAACATTTAGGAGTGAAACTTTAGCCATAGCAAGCGTCTCATGGATAGAAGGTTGTATGACTAGCACATAACCGTATATTCAGAAAAATTTTCAACCCAAAAATGTGAGGTTCGCCTTTAGATTTGATAGGAAAAGCATTTACTATTAGTGCTTGTGAGTGTACCGGTAGCATTTAGATTCTAGAACTTGCGTTAGTGATGCATCCCGAGACCGCTAGTGAGACTACATTCATGTGGTAGGATTTACTACATGATAAGAGGCATTAGGATCACCCTTGTGTTAAACCCATATTATGATTACTTGACCATTTAAGTCATATTACTTGGCTAGTTAAGTCAACTAATTTTTCCCACACCCGTCGCGTTGTACTCATTTTTAGTACACGAAACCCCTAGTACACCCCTCCGAGCCTATCTTTTCGTTTCTAACTTTAAGCATTTTACTTAAAGGAAGAATTTGTTACACCCCACTTAAATGTACAACCAAATCGCCTTAGCCTTCCGTGTATGCGCTCATTTGTAGTGCATTATTGTTATTTGTTAAACCCTAAGTTAACTTTCTAATTGATTACATGGTTGCTAAGTCGAGTCATATCCTTGTACATATTGTTTTGGGACGATTGGGACTCATGGGTAAGTACTTATTTTATGGAGTAATGGGGAAGAACATCACTTATTACCCCCATATATACGTTAATCTTAAAAGTGCTCCAAGTGTTTTGATTTTCTTAATTCGAGTCATTAGATTAGTTTAATGTAAAGTATGTAAAGATTCAAGTGTAAAGGGAATTCTCACCCCCTATGATGTATTATTTCGGATGGTAGGGTAAGAGTGTATGCAAAAAAAAAAAAAAAAAAAAAAAAAAAAAAATTGAAAAAATCAAGAAAAAGAAAAAAAATAGAAAAAGAAAAAGAGAAAAAACATACGGACTACCATCCCATTTTTCATTCTATGTTTATTTTATGTTTTTGTTATTTTTCATTTATTAGCTTAAGTCGAGTCTAGTCTTGGCTTAGCAACGCCATATTGTACATGTAATTAACCAAGATTGTTAACTCGCCACCAGTAAAACTTCCTATATCCAACAAAACCGTGTAATTCATATCCCTATACCTAACGTTACAACCCTTTAAAAGACCTCTTTGATAGTTTATCCTAGGTACTTACGCCATGTGGTGGAGGTTTGATCCTTTCCCAAGCCTATGGTAATCTATTTTGCTATGACAGGTAGTGAGAGATATCTTCCATTTCCATAATGTTATATTACTTTATTACACTCGAGAGATGTGAGTATCTAAACACTATTTGTGAGGTGCTTGTATATGATCTCCGTGCTTGTCTATTGGTATTTAGTGGAATGATTATTTGTTGTAATTACTTTTATATTAGTGTTAAATGACCCCTAACTTGTCTTTTGAGTAGAATAAAAGCACATTTGCTTGAGGACAAGCAAATCTCAAGTGTAAGGGTATATGATGAGGCGAAAAATGATCCGTTTTTAGGGGGTCATTTAAGCCCGAATCCGACTTTATTTGATCAAATATTGCCCTAAATCGTTCCTTTTGTGATTTTAGGTACTTGGAGAGTGAATTCTGGAAAAGAAGCCATTTTGGACGTTTTTGGAGCATAAAAGTGAAGAAAACGGCAAAGTATCAATTTTCCATGCTGGAAGCACTACGTGACGGCGTCAAGAGTTATACCCTGATGGCGTCAGACATCAAGAATAAAATACCGTAGTTGATGACGGCCTCAAAAGTCATCCTGACGGCGTCAAAGTACCAAGAATAAAATACCGTAGGTGGTGACGGCGTCACACAGGCCGTCATAAGTAGATCAAGGCCGTCCGAGGAAGTATTTGGCGGCGAGGTGACGGCGTCACATGGTTGTCTTGACGCCGTCAGCCCAGTTTTCCTATATATAGTTTTCTAGTTTTTACATTAAAAAGGAGAGAAGTTTTGGTGAAACCCTAAAGACGAATTTGGTGCCTCTTTTACAGGTTTTTCAAGGGTTCCAAACCCTTGATACCTTGCATTGTAATTGAGATAAGTGTTCTTCTAATTCAATCAATATGTCTATGTGTTGGTTGTCTATATCTTGTTCTTGTCTCAATTCAATTATGCTAGGCTAGATCTCTCTTGTGTTTGCTTAGATCTAATGAAACCTAGATGTTGATTATGTGTTGATTACTTGTTTATTCTTGTCTTGGATGAATGATTTTATATGTTAGGCTTAAGAAAACTGGCAGATCTCCAAATGGTAACATGCTTGAACGTCTTAAGAAACATGAACCGAGGCGTACTAGGTCTTTATTGGTTGTATTTAATGCATGAGCCACTGTTTACAATCCCTATAGTTGTGCTGGGTCATGGTGTAGGAGGAGATAAGAGCTCATAGAATTGAGGAGTTATGTATGCCACCCCATGAATGGTATTAAGGAATACGATCCGTCATCCATGCAATTATAACAAGTAATTAACATGTAAAAGATATCTAGGGAGTAGTGAAGTCTAAGTAAACACAATTTCTCCAATTACTGCTCACAATCTTAGTAAAATTAGTTTGTTTTCATTTTCAGTATTTTATTTTGATTATATATTAGTTTTGGGTTAGTTGAATAGCAACTAATTCCGCCCACTCCTTCAAAACCCGAGATTTTAATTGCTTTCATAAAAATATAAAAACACAAAAATAATCATCCCTCATCTTTAGAACTAGTAATTTCGGCTTTCTAATCCTAGCGACACTATTCCTAAGCTGAACGATCAATCCCCCGGTACTTGTCACCATACTATACTACAATGATCAGGTACACTGCCTGGTGGGGGTTGTAAGCTTCTCGAGATCCCTCGAGAGGTAAAGCCTGTTGTGATTCCCACGCATCAGTGCTCAAAGGTGACAGTGTATTGCTACGACTAGCAATGAATAACCTCCGACTTGCATGATTGATGTGTGATATGTCTCGAGTACGGTGTTACCGATTTCATTTGTCTTAAATTACCCAAAATAACTTTAAATAGTTATTTATAATGTTGATACGAATAGGTGATCAATGAGCGTTGATTTATCCGTTGTAATAATAACGTTTAATAAAAATATTTATTTTAAATATTTTTAGTAATAGTGTATATTTATTTATTTTATATATGTGTATATATATTTATATATTACAAAAATAAATATGTAAAGTAATAATTAAATAATAAAATACCATTGTCAAATTTGACCCTTAACTTTAAGAAAGTTACATCTTTTACCCTTAGGTTAAAAATAATTAGTCTTTTAGTCCTTTTTAGTCTTTTTACACATTAGACCTTAAATTTAGGGTATTTACAGTTTCTACCCCTTTAGTTTCATTAAAATTTACTGTTTTCAGTTTGGTCCAAAAGTTTGGCTGTTTTGGCACTTTTGTTCCTTTAACGAGAGTTTTTGCAAAAATAGTCCTTCGTTAAGTTTTTGGAAAACGAACTTTATTTTCATGAAAACCATTCACTTTAGCTTATTTAAGCTTATAAAAATCAGATTTCTAATTTAAATGTGTCGGGTTTATTTTTATTTGTTTTTCGAAAAAAAAAAATGTTTCTCAGAAAATCCGTATGGGCTCGTTAGCCCGTTAGGCCCATTTTAGAGTTTTAAGAAACTTCTAAGGGTGTTCGAATAAGATTAGGAACAAGTTCATTTTATGTAGCGTTAGGCCTCGAAATTCATGCATGTTTGGCTAGCTTGGTCTAGTTTGGTTCGAAGAAATAAGTTGTCGTAAAATATATATATACATATATATATATACATATATATATGTATATACATATATATATATATATATATATATATATATATATATATATATATATATATATATATATATATATATATATATATATATATATATATGTGTGTGTGTGTGTGTGTTGTACGTGAGAAAACGAAAATACAAGCCCCTTTCTAAGTGGTGTCGAGGTGCTATAAGTGTTTGTGATATGTGTGACTTAGTATTTCAAAGTGTTTAGTCAAAATGTGAAATGCATGCCATGCGTGAAAATATAAACAAGTAGCGTATGAATTGAAAAAGGAGTAGCAACTTACAACACCTAATAAGGTGGTGAAGAGGTTGAGTAGTATGAGTGGTGAAACGAAGAAACACGGACAACGAGCAAACCTTGCAAAATCTTATCAAAATCTTAACCCACGTTCACGATTGTTAATTCAAATAGCTTATCCTTTGACTCGATCCTTGTGTTGCTTCCTCGTACGTAACAATGGTGAGACTGAGAGATGTTGGTTTGTGATTTTTGTGAGTTGTGAAAGTGTGGTGAGGGTGTGCATTAAATGTGGGTATTTATAGGGAGATCTTGGGAGTTTTGAAAACCTTGAGCATGTGATTCTTGTTGTACAAAAACTTGACTTGTCAATCGATTCAAGACAACATGTCCATGGTACTAGAGGTTTAGTCATGTCAAGTTTTTAAGTCAAAGAACCATGATGAATTCTTTTGATTTGTTTAAGTCTAGGTTTAGGTGAGTTGATGAGATGTGTTGGTACTAGATCGATTAAACAAAGGAGAAAAGGGGAATCATGTGACTTTTGTTTAGGATATTAGAGACATATTACTGATGCATGGGAATTGCACCAGGCTTTACCTCTCAAGGGATCTCGAGAAGCTTAAAACCCCCACTAGGAAGTGTACCTGATCGTTGTAGTATAATATAGTGACAAGTACCGGAGGATTGATCGTTCAACTCAGTAATAGTGTCGCTAGGATTAGAAAGCCTAAAAACTAGATCTAGAGGTGAGGGATGATTCTTTTTGTATTTTTATATTTTTATAAAAGCAATTAAAATCTCGGGTTTTGGACGAGTGGGCGGAATTAGTTGTTAATCAACTAACCCAATAACTAAAGATGCAATCAAAATAAAATAACAAAAATGTAAATAAAGCTAATTAAACTAGTGGTGTGAACAATAAATGGGAAAATTGTGTTTACTTAGATTTCATTATACCCTAGATATCTTTTACAGGTTGATAGTTTGTTACAGTTGCGTGGATGACGGGTTATATTCCTTAATACCATTCGTGGAATGGCGTACGTACTTCCCCAACTCTATAAGCTCCTACTTCACTCCTATGTCGAGCCTGCAAGAAGCTCCTAACATGGGATCATTAGAATTCACTCATGCATTAAATACAACCATAAAAACCTAGTACGCATTGGTTCATGTCTCTTAAGACGTTCAAGCATGTTACCCTATGGAAGTCTGCCAGTTTTCTTAAGCCTAACATCGAAATCATTCATCCGTAACAACTATAAACAAGCAATCAACCCATAATCAATTTCTAGGTTTCACTACATCTAAGCCAACACACAAGAGATCTAGCCTAGCATGTTAAAATCAAGACAAGCGTAAGATATATTCAAATAACACATAGACATATTGAATGAATTGAAAGGATACTTATCTTAATTGAACATGAAAGGTTTCAAAGGGTAAAAACCCTTGAAAATATAGTAAAAATCGTGCTAGGGTTTCTCCAAGTTATCCCTCTTAATTGTCCTCTCCTAATGAATGAAAATTACAAAACTATATATAGATTTTCCATCGTGACGGCGTCAAGAAGAAAAATCTGACGCCGTCAACTCGCCGCCCATAGTAATATCGGATTGCCTAGATCCAGATCTGACGCCGTCAAGTGCAAATTTTCTCTAGGCCGTCACGTGTAATGGGACCATGACGGCCTATGGTGATGCCGTCATGCCCCTAGTGCAAAAACTCTCTGGATCGTCACGGACTCTATCCACTTCACCTCTTGTTTTACTCTTGACGCCGTCATGAAGAACTTTGTGACGCCGTCAGGTACTGTTCCCAGCAAGGAAAATTAACACTTTACCGTTTTCTTCACTTTTATGCTCCAAAAACGTCCAAAATGCTTCCTTTTCCAGAATTCACTCCAAAAGTACCTAAAATCACAAAAGGAACGATTTAGGGCAATATTTGATCAAATAAATTCAATTACGGGCTTAAATGACCCCCTAAAAATGGATCATTTTTCGCCTCATCACATACCCTTACACTTGAGATTTGCTAGTCCTCAAGCAAATGCGCTTTTATTCTAATCAAAATACAAGTTAGGGGTCATTTAACACTAATATAAAAGTAATTACAACAAATAATCGTTCCACTAAAGACCAAAGACAAGCACAGAGGTCAAACACTAGCACCTCACAAATAGTGTTTAGATACTCACATCTCTCGGGTGTAATAAAGTATATATCACAATATGGAAATGGAAAACATCTCTCACTACCTGTCATAGCAAAATAGATTACCATAGGCTTGGGAAAAGATCAAACCTCCACCACATGGCGTAAGCACCTAGGATAAACTATCAAAGAGGTCTTTTTAAAGGGTTATAACGTTAGGTGTAGGGATATGGAATACACGGTTTTGTTGGATAAAAGCAATCTTAACTGGTAGCGAGTTAATCATCTTGGTTAATTACATGTACAATATGGTGTTGCTAAGCCAAGACTAGACTCGACTTAAGCTAATAAATAAAAAATAACAAAAACACAAAATAAACATAGAATGAAACGGGATGGTAGTCCGTATGTTTTTTCTCTTTTCTCTTTTCATTTTATATATATATATATATATATATATATATATATATATATATATATATATATATATATATATTGCATATACTCTTGCCCTACCATCCAAAACAATACATCATAGGGAATGAACATTCCCCTTACACTTGAATTTTTACATACTTTACAATAAACTAATCTAATGACTCAAATTAAGATAATCAAAACACTTGGAGTACTTTTAAGATTAACACACATATGGGGGTAATTATATGATGTTCTTCCCCATTACTCCATAACACAAGTACTTTTCCCATGAGTCCCAATCCTCCCAAAACAATATGTACAAGGATATGACTCGACTTAGCAACCATGTAATCAATTAGACAATTAACTAAGGGTTTAAACAAATAACAATAATGCACTAAAGATGAGTGCATACACGGAAGGCTAAGGCGATTTGGGTGTACATTTAAGTGGGTTGTAACAAATTCTTCCTTTAAGTAAAATGCTTAAAGTTAGAAACGAAAAGATAGGCTCGAAGGGGTGTACTAGGGGTTTCGTGTACTAAAAATGAGTACAACGCTAAGGGTGTGGGAAAAATTAATTGACTTTACTAGCCAAATAATATGACTTAAATGGTCAAGTGATTATGATACGGGTTTAACACAAGGGTGATCCTAATGCCTCTTATCATGTAGTAAATCCTACCACACGAATGTAGTCTCACTAGCGGTCTCGGGATGCATCACTAACGCAAGTTCTAGAATCTAAATGCTACTGGTACACTCATAAGCACTAATAATGAATGATTTTCCTATCAAATCTAAAGGCGAACCTCACATATTTGGGTGGAAAATTTTTCTGAATGGTACGGTTTTGTGCTAGTCATACGACTCCTATCCATGAGACGCTTGCTAAGGCTAAAGTTTCACTCCTAAATGTTGTAAAAAAATTTAAATTTGGCGCTAATATTACACTAACAAATATTTCTCATAGTTTTATTACACAATGACCATCAAACAAACAAACTCAAGTGCAATAGTATCCTATAAGGTATCATCATTTACCCTCCCCTTACACTTAGGATGAACATTGTCCCTAATGTTCAATTAAAGAATGTAAAAGTAAAACAGGTAAAAGAATGAAATCAAATACTCCCCTGATTCGTTCGGTGTGGATAGTGCGGTAACAAGGTTAGATCTTCCTCCAAGAAAATGAACAATCAAAGCTTCCCTTCCAGAAATATAAATCATCTTCTTGTCATACATAACATGTTAAACCTGAGAAAACAAACAAGGCAACCTCGCGTAAAATCGGCGGCAATCTATATATACTAACAAATCCTAGAAAACAATGTAAGATATAATGCTTGTGGAATGAATGTTCGCAGATTTCCTGGAGTTTATAAAACTAAAGATTTAACAAAAACTTTAAGACTCCGTTAAAAAAAAAAACTAGCAAAATTTCCAGAATTTTACACATGACGCCGTCCGGAATTAATTCCTGACGCCGTCAGAGGTGATCTGTAGAAATCTTTACATTAAATTTCCAGAAAATTTCTGGAAAAACTTATGTCCTACTTCCTGGAAAATCCTGCAAAACATCATTATGACTCTATACAAGCATTTGACTCTAACAAATACTAATATACATGTCCATTTAATATTGTGGAGAATCATGATCAATTTCGTTCTTAAAAACAAATTTGGGGTTTCCCCTTACACTTATCGTTTGCGAAATACCTTTGGATGAAGTTAAGACTAAGTCAAACAACAAAATAAAGTATTTTCACCATTTTATTTTTGAAACATGATCTTCCAACAATAAAAATAAAGCATGCATACGGAAGCAAATAACAATCAAACAATTAAAAATCACACAAAACATTGGTTGCCTCCCAAGAAGCGCTTTTCTTTATTTTACGAGTCTTCTAGCTAGACTCAAGGTCATGGGCAATTATGTGACCTCATCATTGGTCTCACTTTCTAGGTCATCTCCTATATTAGTTTTGTATTCCGGACCTAGTTGCAAGCATTCTTTGTAGAAACCAAGTATTCTATTCATAACATACTCTACTCCTCTATGTCTATCCTCATCATTCCTATAGTAAACCGCTTGTTTGTGATCCTTTTCTATGTTTGATAGGAGGCGGTATTGTTCAATCTTATAGGGAATTTGGTAAGCAATCTCATCATTCTCTTCCTTGAATCTAACTATCCCTAGAGTCGGATCATAACTCATCTTAGAGGCCTCAACGAACGGTTTTCCGAACACTACTTGACTTAGGCAATCATCTATCACCGGACGAGTATCCTCCACTATCACAAAGTCGGTCTCATAAGTGAAGTTTCCAAAAATCACATGCAATCCTTTCACTCTTCCTACAAAATTACTTATCAAATTCTTGCTGGGCATCATCCTATAACCAAGTTGCTTCTTCATTACCCAATTATAATAAGTCCTAGTCATGATGTTTATAGGAGACCTAGGATCGATATAAGCTTTCCATACATGCATATGCCCAATGTTGCATGGTATGTTGATGTTAGAGGGATCACCTACTTTAATAAGGGGTGAACCAAGGATATATGGTGTCTCGGGATCATTGAATAAATCCTTGTGGTATTCCCTTTCTTCCTTGGTGGGCAACTTATCAAAGTACTCTTCTACGTTTTCTACTTCCTCTAACTTTTCTCCCTTATTAACCTCAACTTCCTTAATTTGATCCCTAGTCTCGGTTTCTATTCCAACTTCATCCTTGTCACTTTCTTCTATATCCTTGTCTTTTGGCTTAACAATGACAACATTGACAAAGTGGACGTGTTTGGAAGACGAGGGGTCCTTAATTTGGATTCCGCTATTTGCGTCCCTAGTGTCCTTCCTAGGTGTAGTTAGCGCTTGGTTGTTGAGGGCTTTCAACAAGTTGTCAATCTTATTGGTCATCTCCGTTTGTTGTTGATTGAAATCGGTTTCAAACTTAGCTATGCGAGCTTCTTGAGATGCCATAAACTTGGACATAAATACTTCAAGATTACTGGTACTACCATAGTTATTAGAAGGATTGTTGTTGAAAGTGCGGTTGGGGTGGACCGTTTGGTTGGTAATGATTAGGAGGATTGGAAGAATTGTTTTGGTTTTGTTTCCACCTAAGGTTCGGGTGATTTTTCCAAGAAGGGTTGTAGGAATCACCGTAAGGGTTTGGCTCGGGTTTGAAAGTGTACAACTTGTCTCCCGCTTCGTCGGTACGCGAGGATGCGTAGTCCACAAAAGTTGTTCCGGGGAGTTCCACGCAATCACGAGTGTCATGGGGACCACTACATAATTCGCATGAAGAAGTGATTTTGTTCACTTGACTTGAAGGCTTAGGAGCTTCCTAAGATTTCATGAGAAACTTGACTTGGTCCTCAAGTTCCATGATCCTACGGTCGGGAGTGCTAGAATTATTCGAAGGCAAAGATATTGCCTTGACCTTTTTGTTCAATTCACGGGGATCATTCCAACTTTTGTTGTCATAGAGAGCAAGATCTTCTATGAGTTCCCATGATTCTTCCGCACTTAGATCACGTAGCTTACCACTGGCTGATTGGTCAATGGTCCGCCTAGTGGAGAGATCGATATGGTCACAGAAGATTTGGACTTGGAGCCAAAGATCTATGCCATGATGAGGGACTTTTTGGAGTAAGTCCTTGAAACGAGTCCATGCTTCATATAGAGTTTCACCTTGACGTTATTGGAACATCAGGATATCATTTCTAAGCTTGGTAGTTCTCCCCGATGGGAAAAATTGAGCAAGGAAACGAGTGGTGAGATCATCCCATGTGGTGATGGATCCCGCGGGTAAATGTTCAAGCCATTGACTAGCTTGATCACGTAGAGAGAATTGGCGTAATCGGGTCGACTCTCTAGTTGTAACATCAAGGTCTATAGAATCTACGATTTTAAGGAAATCCTTGAGATGTTGGTTAGGATCTTCGGAACGAAGTCCATGGAATGAACATCCGCTTTGCACCAACCGGATGGTGTCGGATCGCAAGGGGGACACATTGGCTCCTTGAGTGAGATCAATAGTGTTTCGATAGCCTTGGTGGCTAGGACGGGAATACTCTCCTAAGGTTCGGGGCCTAAGAGATTGGTTTGCTAGTGGTGAGTTTTATGGGTGGTTTTGTTGTGGTGGGTTGATGGGTTCAAAGATGTTACCACCTTCCATGATGTCGGATGGTAAAGATTACGAACAAAGACACGTAGAAATAAAATAGACTAAAGAAAACCTAAACATAAAATAAAATCTTACTAGAAAGGAATCTAGCAAGTAGACCTAATAAAAAGAAATCCTAACCTAGACCATAACAATTCCCCGGCAACGGCGCCAAAAACTTGATGCGTGGGAATTGCACCAGGCTTTACCTCTCAAGGGATCTCGAGAAGCTTACAACAGTGTGTAAATACTCATCATTTTTACCTTTTCTGAGCTGCCAAAACATCTAAAAACACTCATAATTGCATCAAAATAGTAAAAATATCCCAGGAATGTGTTTTATATCTTCCAGATGCAAAATAATCAAAAACAGATGAAAAATGATCAAAGTTTGCAAAATTGGCAGTTTCAGTCCCTCATCTTTCAAAAAGTTGTCAAATCTAGTCCCTGGTTATTCTAAAAACTTGAAAATGTCACCAAAGGTCCTTTTAAATCAAAAAGTTACATAATTAGTCCTTTGGTGCAAAGTTTCACAAAATTACAAGTTTAGTCCCTAAACTTTGAAAAATAACAAAAATGGTCCCTGGGATATTAAAACTTTGAGAAAAACAAATCTTGTCCTTGAACTTCTCATTTATGGCAGGAATGGTCCTTGGTTGCAAAGTTTGGTGAAATTACATAACAGGTCCCTGAAGTTTCAAAGTTTGGCAGATTTAGTCCCTGAGGTGTAATAAAAATGGAAAAGTCAACTACAGTCCTTGTACTATTCAAATATATCATGAAAGACCCTTTGTAACACTTTGGGAAATTTACAAATCAGCCCCTTGAAATTCAGTAAATTACAAAATTGGTCCTTGTGCTACATTTTAAACCATACGGACCCTTAATAAATATAATCCCAAACACCAAAGCCCACCCACTCCTTTTGGCCTTTTTCTTTTGCTGGCCCAACACCCACAAGCCCATTCCACCCTTTTTAATATAACCAGGGTCAAATTTTTGACCCTGTGGTAAAAACAGTCAAACAACCATCACCCCCTTCCTCTCTTTCCCTGCCCCACCTCTCCACTTGCCCTGCAAATCCATCACCTCAACCCACCATCACAATCCACCGCCCAAAACACTCACCTTATCCCCTCACCTCAACATTTAATGCCACCCCCCCTATTGCAGAAAAGTTGTTTTGTAAAAGCTTATTTTTAATCTTTTGTAAAAGTTGTTTTGTAAAAGCTTCTTATTTTCAACTTGTTTTCATTTGTCAAAAAGAAAATCCAACAAAAACCAAATATAAAATTAGTGATAGCTTCTATTCAATAGATTCTATATTTTCATTTTTCTTTTTAGCTTTTTAATAAGCACTTCATCATTTTCATAATTTTCTTAATTTCCTGTCACCTTTAAGTATTTGTAATAATTTTCTTAGATTTTTCTCTTTTAGTTTAATAATTATTAGAATTAAAAATAGTTTAAATAATTAAATAGGTAATATTAGTAATTAAATAGTTTTCTTAAATTTTCATTAACAACAATAGGTTTTTATAATTTTTCCTAGGTTTTATAAATTAGTTAAGACTTTTAGAAAATAGATTTTTAAATTCTACTGTTCATTTTCCAATTTTCTTATTTAATTTAGTTAAATTACATTTAAATTAATTAATAAGTAAATAATTAGTAAATTAGCCAAAAAATAATTTTCAGAAACTATTTATAATTTTGTAGGATTCCTGTGATGGTTAATTAGTTTTATAAATTTTTCTATAATTTTCTAAGTCATTTAGGTATTATTAGTAATTTAAATTAGTTTAAATAGTTAAATTAATATAATTAGTTTTTAATTAATAGAAAACCCATAAAAAGACAAAAATATTTCTTTTTAATTTTTATACTTTCTTCAAGTTCATTTTAAGGTTTAGAAAATATTTTTGCAAGTTTTTAGTTTAATTTGTAATCTTTATCATTTTTAGTTAAACTTAAATTAAGTTTAATTTACTTTCTAAATAGTTTTAATTAATTAAATATTATTTAAATATTAATATAATCATTTTAATAATTTCATTTTTATTTTTTATTTTCTTTTAATTTTAAGTTTTAAAAAGTTTCACTTGCACCCCCTGTAGTTTGTAATTGTTCAAATCCCATTTTTTCTGTCTGTAATCTAAATCCCAAGTTGTGAATTGGTGAATATATCTGTATATCTGTTATTGTTAATATCTTTGTCCAAATACCAAATATCAGTTGCATAATCAATTCCCAATCATCTTGGCTACTGTCCTCAGTGCCAGTCATTCTCAAAAACGTTTTCCAAAACACCATTGCAATCTCGCTGGGACTTAACGACCCGGGGACACACTATACTATCCACGAAGAATTGGAACTGAGCTGTCTTTGACTTGTTGACCTTGGTCAATAATATCTGACCATTCGACCTCAATCAAAATTTGGCGCCGCTGCCGGGGAGGTTGTTGCGTGTTTTTAAAATCTTTTTAAGTTTAGTGGTTTTCAAAACCCTCCCTGTACAAATTTCACGCATTTGTAAAAAGTTTTTGTAAAAATATCAATCATATCAAAAAGTTCATTAACACTTTTCCTGAAGTGTTAACAACACCAAAAAAATTCAAAAACAACAAAACACAATGTGAAGTTAAATTACTTCGTTTTCTTTTGTTAGCATTAAAATATTTATATATAGAAGTGATGGTCATTCTCATATTGTAACTTTGTGTCGTTTGTTAAGATTAGTAATAGTTTAGTCATTGGGCCTTGGACTTGGCAAGCTAATATGTTATGTGCTATGTTTCATAAGCCTTATTATCTTATCATGTAACCAAGTCCAAGCCCAAGCCCATAGAAAGCCCATAGGGCATCTCATGTTAAGAACTATTAAAACACCTCAAAGGCTCATTTGATGTGTGTGCTTGTATGTGTATTTGTGTGTGTTTCTTTAATAATATTCTATCATTTTCCATCTCTCTAGTTAACACATATACGATCCATATACTCTCACCAAGTCACCATCTTTCTTCTTCTAATCTTCTATATTTGTGATAAAGTTGTGATAGTTAAGGTCCTACAAGTGGTATCAATCGCCTAACAAAGATTTAGGAGGGTTTTGAGTTTGTGTGTTTCGTTTTTTTTAAGCTTATATTTCACGTTTTTTTTAGAAAAGTTCTTACTTTTCTTGTTTTTCTTGGTTTTTAACACTTTTTTTATTACAAACTAGTGTTATAAACCTTTTCTAACAAGAAAGTTTCAACCTTTTTGAAAATTTCAAGCTTAAAAAATTCGATTTGGTTTTTGTACTTGTTTTCTAGATCTCGAAAAAGTTTCATAAAAATCATCAAGTTTGGAACTTTCTTCAAGTTTTGTTGTTTTTAAGCCTAGAAGTACAAGAATCTTGGATTACAAACTTCATTTGGGAGTGCTTTTTGCATAATCAAAAAACTGCCACTATTTCGAAATCTTATGTAACTATTTTCGAAATCCTGATTGTTTTCGAGAACACAAGAATCGGCTCCTTTCGTGATCATAGTTGGATACTCGGTACTTTCTCTCTTGTATAAGAAAGAAAATACTTCGACTTTTGGCTAAATTTCGAAATTGGATTATTTCGAAATTCTCTTTGTGAGATTGTATTTTCGAAAACCTGTTTTCGAGAAAACACTTTTTCGCAAACTACTAAGTTTCACAAACTACTAAAAGTTTCGAAATCCCCTCAGTCTCATAAACCAAAGTTTC
Organism: Artemisia argyi; assembly: GCA_030686995.1. Lineage (NCBI taxonomy): Eukaryota > Viridiplantae > Streptophyta > Magnoliopsida > Asterales > Asteraceae > Artemisia > Artemisia argyi. The sequence goes on along the minus strand of CM060703.1, from coordinate 138,880,621 downwards.
GCAAACCAAAATTTCGCAATCTTCAGAATTTCGCAATCTTCAGAGTTTCGCAATCTTCAGAATTTCGTAATCTTCAGAGTTTCGCAATCTTCAGAATTTCGCAATCTTCAGAGTTTCGCAATCTTCAGAAGTTTCGCAATCTTCAAAGTTTCGCAATCCACAAAGTTTCGAGATCACAGAAGTTTCGCAAATCCATAATTTCGAGAACACAAGCAAAGTTTCGAGAATTTTGACAAAAGTGAGGTTTCTGACGACCAAACTTCAAACGGCCATAACTTTTGAACCGTAACTCCGTTTTCGACGAATCAGCTGTCAAAACGACCGTCAGACAGAGAAGAACGACACGCTAAATGATTTATCGATTTAGGCGAAGTTTCGAGGCCTAAAAACGCTCCGAGAAGAAGTTATTGAGGTTTTAAGGTTTTAGTCAAAATTTTCCCATAAAAACTTGCATCAACTCACTCTAAACTCTACTCCTATTTCATTGGAATGATCCAAGTATCAACTTTATCCATCTACACTTCATTAAATGACATCTCAGCAAGATATTCATGCAGCCGGTGCAGAAAACCGACCTCCTATGCTTGAAAAAGGTGAATATCTCCCATGGACAAGCCGCATGCTTCGTTACATCAAAACAAAGCCTGATGGTAAATTAATGATCAACTCCATTAAGAATGGTCCATTTCAGCCAAGACAAGTTCAAATTGCCGATAATCAAAACTCAACAAATCCTACTGAACCATACATGCGTTTACAAACAGAAGAAGATTACACAGATGAAGACAAGACGCAGATCAAAGCTGATGATATGGCAATGCATCTAATCCAACTTGGATTACCTCGGGAGATCTTTGCTGCGGTCGACAGCTGTGAAACTGCTCATGCTATGTGGGAACGTGTTAGAAGGATTTGTCATGGAATAGAGATTGGACAACAAGACGTTGAGAACAAACTTCTTACTGAATGGGAGAACTTCACATCCACTAAAGGTGAACAGATTGAGTCATACTACACAAGGTTTTGCACGTTGATGAATGAGTTAATCAGAAACAAGTTGACACCTCGAACAATTGCAACAAACATCAAATTCGTCAATAACCTTCCAGAACAATGGGGTCGTTATGTTACAATTGTTAATCAGACAAAGGACTTACATCAGGTGAATTATGATCAACTCTATGACTTTCTGAAGCAAAACCAAGCTGAGGCTAATGAAGTTAGGAAAGAAAGATTGGCAAAGAATCATGATCCTCTCGCACTAATTGCTAATACACCAACACCATTACAAGTGAACACTCAACAACCATCATCATCCACTCACAACTACATGCAACCATCATACATTCAACAACCATCACCGGTCTACCAACAACAATTCTACCCAAAACAACAAGAAGTTATTCCACAACAGACATACCCACAATTCCAAGAACCAGAATTCACTGACAATGATGAAGCTGCTGCAGCATTGACTCAAGCGTTTTCTTTTCTGTCAAAGGCATTCCAAGGACGCTATTCTACACCAACAAACAACAACCAAAGGATTTCATCGAATACTCGTAACAGGCAGATCGCTCAGCCGAGTTTCAATATGGGCAACGGAGGCCAAATGGTTGGAGTTTATGGGAATCAGCAAGGATATGCTACGGGATTTAATATGGGCAATCAGAATATGCAGAATGCAGGTCAGTATGCAGGAAATCAGTATGGTCAGAATGCAGGGAATCAGTTGGGTCAGATTGTTGGAAATCAGAGGGGTCAGAATGTTGGTAATCAGGCAATGGATAATCAAAATAGAAATGTTGCAGCTCCAGTAGTTGGTAATTTGGGAAATGTGAATCAGGGTAATCCGGTAAAGTGTTTCAACTGCCAGGGTGCAGGTCATATGGCAAAGAACTGTCCTACTAAGCCGAACAAGAAAGATCTAGCGTACTTGCAGAAAGCAGTGATGTTGGCACAAAAGGCAGAGGCAGGATTTCAGTTGAACGCAGAGGAGAATGACTTTATGGCTCTTATGGATGACATGGAAGATAGAGAGGATATCGATGCGAACTGCATATTCATGGCGAATCTTCAGGAAGCTAAGTATGACACGGATTCTAACACACTTCCTGTTTATGACACCAATGCACCGTCTGAGGTATCAAATTTCAACACATGTCACAACATTTTGAGAAGCAAGCACCCACTTATGATACATACCTGGACACGCCAAGTAGTAGCAATACTTCTTCAGCAACTCCAGATGTGAATCATAATGGAGGCTTCGTTTCATAACATGCTGAGAATGATGAGGAAACACATGCCTTATTTGAATCATTATTAAATAACTGTGGTATTGAAATCGAGAAAGTGAAAAAGGTCAATCGCGATGTTAAGGCCGCGAATGTTAAATTGACCGCTGAGCTTGAGAGTTACAAATCCACCGTTAAAGCTTTTGAATTTCATAACAAAAGATTGTCTGAATTAGAAACTGGTTATCAAAATTCCGTTTCAGAGAAACAACAATTGCAACTCAAGTTTGATACACTTGATGTTAATTCTTTCAAAAAGATAAAATCTTTAAACGCGGAAATTTCTGATTTACAAAACCAACTTTCTAAACAAAAAACAGCTTATACCAATCTTGAAAAAGAAATGGATGAGTTGAAAAAGGATTTTGCAAAGAAAGAAGACAAACTTTTGGAAGAAATAGTAGAGTCAGAACACATGATTGCTCATTTAGAAGAATTATTGGTTAAGTCGGGTCAGTCGAGTCAAACAATGAAAATGATTTCAAATCAAATTAATCCGATTTACCATACGAAATAGAAAATGGCTCTTGGTAACAACACCCCTCTTGTAATCTCAAGAAAGCTCAGCAAGAACAGAATGTTTTGTACAATGGCAATGTGATTTACACCAAACATGATCCTCCCGTCGTTCGGGATTCTGTGCTAACGATTGAACATGTCGAAGAGAGCATTAATAAAATGAAACAAAAGGATTTGAAACCCATTGATTAAAACAAATTGAACAAACTTTCGGGAATCACTTTTGTTCCACAAACAGAACCGTCTATGTTTTCCATTAAACGACCATTTGCGAAATTCTTGTCTAAAAAGAAAGTTGTTTCCAAATCGCTTTCAAAATTAGAACAAATGTCCTCTAACAACACTTTTAAAACAAGTGAGGCTAGAGACATTCTCGATGACGTTAAAATGAGAATTCAAGAACTTCAAAACATTGTTAAATCTAAAACTTCCATCGATATTAACAACTGGCATTCTAGTTTTCACATCGAACAGAAAAAGGTGTTTCAAAACGAAATTACTATTCCACTGAATAACATCAGCGCGAGTGTAAAAAATTTTGAACAAGTTTTCTTAAAAGAAACGGTCGACTTTGTCAAGGACCACAAATCCCTGGTAACCGAAGCTAATGATATTCGTGAAAACATGATTGTTTTGGAAAACCTAAATGATTCTCTCTTCGAAGTTGTTATGACCACTGATATTATGTCCATCATTTTACAAACATATTCTGTTCAAGACGATGAAAGACTGAGAGCTGAGACCTCCGAAATTGTTTCCAAATATGAAAATACTCTTATAAAGCTTGAAAAAGAAAATGTGTCATGTTTTAAACAACTTGATCAAAAAAAGGATGAATGCAAATATGACAAACTGTCGTATGAGCGTGCTTTCAAGAACATGAAAGAGCAAAATGATCTTTTGAGGGCTCAGCTTGAAAGTCAAAAAAGGAAGGGTGAGGAAACTAAGTTTGCAAAACCATCAACTTTGGAGAAACCAAATGTTTCAAACACGGTTCAAAAACCAAAAATGTCAATTTCACGGTTTGCTCCAAAAGTCGATGCGAAAAAGGATTTGACAAAACCAGTCACTCCAACACCCTTGCCCCAGCAATGTGAAAATGATAAGATTGTTGAAAAACAAAATTTGTTTGTTGAAAGAAACAAAAATGTGATTTCACCTGGCTCTTCTAAGTATAGTACACCAAATAAGACTACAAAAACTGTTAATGAGTCTGTTGGTTCTAATGACATGGTCCTGAATCATCATCTAGAAGAAGCTAGAAAAAAGGCACAACATCGAAAAAACGGAATTTTAGGTGCAAAACCTAGTGTGATGAATTCTACAAGATTCCAAAGCACCGCTAGTAGTAGTAAACCATTACCTAGGAACTTTCAACAAAATACTAGGGATTGGCTTGCATCTAAGAGTAGTGACACAAAAGAGTGTGCTAGGAACGTATAATGCAACACAAAGAATTCCAAATCAAGTGTCAAGACACAATCCACTAAGACACCAAATCGAAACAAACTCGTTGATAAGAAGCAAGAGGTTAAGAAACCTAATAGGTGGATATCTAAAGAATGTAGTTTTTCCAAGACTGAGACTTCCGCTGCATCTGATAAGAAAACTACATCTAGATCTTACCTTAGGGGGATTCCTACCGGGAAAGTTTTTAAAACAGTTGGTCTTAGATGGATTCCCACAGGGAAGATTTTTGATAGTTGCACCAAGACAAATAATAGTGATAATCTTCAGGATAAGGAAGTAGAAACCACAACAACCGTTGATAGTCAACACCCGCAGAGTGATGCTTCATGTACTTCTAACACTGTTATTTTTGAAACCTCTTCGTCTTTGGTTGCAGGTGCTTCAACTATCTCAGAACCCAGTTCTTCAGAGGGTTCAAATTCTGTAAATTCTATAAAATCATTCTTTCAATCTTCTATTTTTGATTTTCCATTTCTTTTATAAAAACAAAAACAAAATACAAAAATATAAAATTTCAAAAAATTCAAAAACATTATAAAATAAAAAAAATCCAAAAAATATTCTTCTCACGACATGTCTCTCGTATAAATCAATATTCTGTACGTTTCTAGAAATGTCATTCAACAATGATACGGACATGTACAGATGCTTGAGCGGGAGTTCCTTTTAATGTTTTTTCTAAAACATGTCGTTTCTCAAATGTTTCTTCACAATGGCTTTCGTATACATCAGTACGAAACCCGGACCCGAATGATGACTTCTGATTATTTCAAATCAAGGACTCGTACGTTCAAAGATGAAATCATTTTCAAAAAGTTCGAGTCTAAACAAACGAAAATGATTTCAAGCATAAACTCGTTTTCAAACTGAATTCTTGAGCACTTTTTCAAGTTTGTTCAAAAGATTTCTCAAAATGAGTGCTCAAGAAAACTCCCTCTAAACCCTTAAAATTGATTTTAAAATATGCTATCATTAAGGGGGAGTACAAAAATAAAAATGTTCCGATTTCATGCAAAATCAAATCTGTCTATCTCTCCAAAAGCTTTTTATTAATCAGTTGATATCAAAAATATCACGATATGCTATTTTTGAGGGGAGAAGACATGATTAAATGTGATCAAAGATGTTTTAAGATTGTGGCAGAATCTCAGAAGAGCTCGACTCAGTAAGTACCAATGAATTGACGAAGCTTAAAATGTCAGTAATCGAAAAGTTTTGTCCTGGACGGGTAATAATTTTAAGCTAGTCTAACTAGTGATGTAAGCGTGTCTCGAATAGGACTTGTCTGAGTAGAATGTACCATATCGAGAGACTTTCTTTGGACTTGACCAGGACGGGTAATAACTTCAAGCTAGTCTAACTAGTGATATAAGCGTGTCTCGAATCAGTCATGTTCACTGAAAGTGGATCAATTCAAAAGTGCAAACTCCTCCCGCATGTGCAAATTTCTTAAAATTTCATGAGCACATGTGAAGGGGGAGTCCTTCAAAAGAATTGCAAAACTCTCAAAGTGGTAACTACAATGTGTTTTATTATCATAAACACTTTGAGAGACTTTCAGAAAAAGGTTTCATGGCAACGATAGGATAGTCATGGAGTTATAAGGTGACTAAGGTTAGGAAAAACCGTCCTATGATCCGCCAGAGCCGGAGGGATCTACCCAAGGACAATTCCAATAGAGTAGAATCAGAAGTCCTTAGGTATGATTGAAAAAAGGAGAAAATGAGAAAGGAGAAAGAAGGGGTTGAAGAATTAAAAAGAAAAGTTATGAAAAAGGGTGAAAAGAAATAGCCCTCCAAATGTTCAACCTTAGGGCAGACACCGGGTTCAACTCATATGCTACTGGTTGTTACTAAGGTGACACCGGTATTGAAGACAAAGACGTCATGGACCCAGTGACGCACTGCACTAAACCTTCTTAACCACTCAAGTTCTCTTAAAAGAACTTGTTTCATTCTCACGGGGAACCGGTGTAATCTATCGACATGTCTCTTAGAGATGGTTGATATTGAAGCAGGAGACCTCTCCCTAATCTCCGCATAGGAAACCAAATGTGCACTTATCGAGTCTAGAGCCCCGAGATTCATCAAAAGATCTCATAGGAACACATGACATTTCTACACTGGTTATTCAACATTAAGGATGCCAGATGTAAACTTAAGAGTCCTACGCAGATCTTAGCAATCTGCCAGAACATTTATGAGAGGATTCACATTTGTGATTCTCAATGATTGAATGGAAATTCCTGCCAGGGTCAACATCAAGCAGCCCTGACAGCAGGTCACTTCGGTAATTCTTTATGGGTTACGCTTAGTGTTCGCGGTGGTTTCAAACGGTCTACAGTCGTGGAGTGATCCCCAGCGACTCACCCAGTCATTGAGCTACTTAGTAGGTCTTGTAAGCTCTCTCGAGAGTATCTGACATGGGAACGGCCTTGGTAAGGGTTAGAAGGAGTCTTCACACTATGTTGTTGACGATCTCTAATTCTTATCTGTAAGTACCGGATGTTTTATTGCTAACTGTTTATATGCAGGGACACTTCATCTCCATGGCGACAGATTCCGCATGCTCATACATACATTTGGAAGTTAAAGAAAGCTCCCTCAAAGACTATACAACACAAAGTTCAAAGACAGATTCTACGCAAAAAAGAAGAATCTACAAAATATATAGACTAAAGATCAAAGTGAAAGAAAGGGAACTACGTGCATATGAATATCAAAGTCCAAAGATGTATGAGCATGTTGGAATGGCAAACAACCACCACAGACGCAGAAGTGACGAAAGGCAGATAACTCCACATCACAAAGGAACAAAGAACAATGAAAAATCAGTTATCAAAGATCACAAAGCATGAAGGAACAAAGACTAAAGACTATTCTACAACGACACACAAAGTTAAAGACAAAGAACACGGAAGATCCACTCACGTGGAGCATCATTCGATTGACCACCCCTTAGGGGGAGATTGTTAGCATTAAAATATTTATATATAGAAGTGATGGTCATTCTCATATTGTAACTTTGTGTCGTTTGTTAAGATTAGTAATAGTTTAGTCATTGGGCCTTGGACTTGGTAAGCTAATATGTTATGTGCTATGTTTCATAAGCCTTGTTATCTTATCATGTAACCAAGTCCAAGCCCAAGCCCATAGAAAGCCCATAGGGCATCTCATGTTAAGAACTATTTAAACACCTCAAAGGCTCATTTGAGGTGTGTGCTTGTATGTGTATTTGTGTGTGTTTCTTTAATAATATTCTCTCATTTTCCATCTCTCTAGTTAACACATATACGATCCATATACTCTCACCAAGTCACCATCTTTCTTCTTCTAATCTTCTATATTTGTGATAAAGTTGTGATAGTTAAGATCCTACATCTTTAAGATTACAACCTGAAACAGTTGGTATAAGGTAAGTTCTGACATTAAATTGCGAACTGAAGAGGAATCCATTCTTTCCTCCTGCCAGCCTGCGAGTAATCTTAAAAGAACGATTTCGGTTAACGAATCAGTTCCAAAAATATTTCCCAAAGTTTTCTGCACACACACCCAAAAGCCCAAAAACAATTTTTCTGTTAATAAATACATAAAATCTTACCACCGCAAACCAAGGCAGAACACCTACCAACTAGGGGTGTGGACATAGTAAGTTCCCAAACTTAAGATTAAAACTTGCCATTATATCTGATGAGGCGAAAAATGAACCACTTTTAGGGGGTCATTTAAGCCCGGAATTGAATTTATTTGATCAAATATTGCCCTAAATCGTTCCTTTTGTGATTTTAGGTACTTTGGGAGAGAAATCTGGAAAAGGAAGCAATTCAGACGTTTTTGGAGCATAAAAGTGAAGAAAACGTCAAAGTCTTAATTTTCCTTGCTGGGAACAGTAGGTGACGGCGTCAAGAAGGAATTTCTGGCGGCGTCAAGAGTAATTTCCATGACGACCCAGTACAGAATTGAAGGCGTCACGAAGTAGGGCGTCAAGAGTAAAATGCATGACGGCCTGGAAACACATAACACATGACGGCGTCAAAAGTAGGTCAAGGCAGTCCGAGAAGTATTTTGGCGGCGAGATGATGGCGTCACCAAATTGGTCTTGACGCCGTCAGACCGTATTTCCTATGTATAGTTTTCTAATTTTTTCACATAAAGGAGAGAAGTTTTGGAGAAACCCTAAGGCCGAACTTAGTACGAATTTTACAGGTTTTTCAAGGGTTCTCAGCCCTTGAACCCTTTCATGTGTAATTGAGATAAGTGTTCTTTTAATTCAATCAATATGTCTATGTGTTGGTTGTCTATATCTTGTTCTTGTCTTAATTCCATCATGCTAGGCTAGATCTATCTTGTGTTTGCTTGGATCTAATGAAACCTAGATGTTAATTATGTGTTGATTACTTGTTTATGGTTGTATTGGATGAATGATTTCGATGTTAGGCTTAAGAAAACTGGCAGATCTCCAAATGGTAACATGCTTGAACGTCTTAGGAAACATGAACTGACGTGCACTAGGTTTTATTGGTTGTATTTAATGCATGAGTAAATTCTAATGATCCCATGTTAGGAGCTTCATAGCCGGCTCGACATAGGAGTGAAGTAGGCACTCATAGGATTGGGGAATTAAGTGCGCCACCCCATGAATGGTATTAAGGAATACAATCCGTCATCCACGCAACTATAACAAGTAATTAACGTGTAAAAGATACCTAGGGAGTTGTGAAATCTAAGTAAACACAACTTCTCCACTTATTGCTCACAACCATAGTTTAATTTAGTTTATTTTCATTTCTAGTATTTTATTTTGATTGCATCTTTAGTATTGGGTTAGTTGACTAGCAACTAATTCCGCCCAAATCCTTCAAACCCGAGATTTTTACTTGCTTTCTAAAAAAAATATAAAAATACAAAAATAATCATCCCTCATCTTTAGAACTAGTATTTAGGTTTTCTAATCCTAGCGACACTATTCCTAGCTGAACGATCAATCCCCCGGTACTTGTCACTATACTATACTACAACGATCAGGTACACTGCCTTGAGAGGTAAAGACTGGTGCGAGATCCCTTGAGAGGTAAAGACTGGTGCGATTCCCACGTATCAAGTTTTTGGCGCCGCAGCCCGAGGAATAGTTAATGTCTAGGTTAGAATCTCTTTTTATTAGGTCTACTTGCTAGATTCCTTTCTAGTAATATTTTTATTTTTATTTTTAGGATTTCTTTAGTCTATCTTATTTCTTTGTGTTTTTGTTCGTAACTCTTCACCACCCGACATCATGGACGATGGGAACATCTTTGAACCCATCATCCCACCACAACAAAACCCACCACTAGAACCTCTTAGGCCCCGAACCTTAGGAGAGTATTCCCGACCTAGCCACCAAGGCTACCGAAACACCATTGAGCTCACCGGAGGCAATGTGACCTCCTTGCGATCCGACACCATCCGGTTGGTGCAAAGCGGATGTGCATTCCATGGACTTCGTTCCGAAGATCCAAACCAACATCTTAAGGACTTCCTTAAAATCGTAGACTCCATAGACCTAGACGTTGAAACTAGAGAGACAACCCGATTACACCTATTCCAAAGCTAGTCAATGGCTTGAGCATTTACCCGCGGGATCCATCACCACATGGGATGATCTCACCACTCGTTTCCTTGCTCAATTTTTCCCACCGGGAAGAACTACTAAGCTTAGAAATGACATATTGATGTTCCAACAACGTCAAAATGAATCTCTTTATGCAGGATGGACTCGTTTCAAGGACTTACTCCAAAAAGTCCCTCATCATGGCATAGATCTTTGGCTCCAAGTCCAAATCTTTTATGACCATATCGATCTCTCCACGAGGCGAGCCATTGACCAATCGGCCGGTGGTAAGCTACGTTATCTAAGTGCGGAACAATCATGGGAACTCATAGAAGATCTTGCTCTCTATGACAACGAAAGTTGGAATGATCCCCGTGATTTGAACAAAACGGTCAAGGCAATATCTTTGCCTTCGAACAATTCTAGCACTCCCGACCGTAGGATCATGGAACTTGAGGATCAAGTCAAGTTTCTCATGAAATCCTATGAAGCTCCTAAGCCTTCAAGCCAAGTGAACAAAATCACTTCTTCATGCGAATTATGTAGTGGACCCCACGACACTCGTGATTGTGTGGAACTCCCCGGAACAGCTTTTGCGGACTACGCATCCACGCGTACCGACGAAGCGGGAGACAAGTGGTACACTTTCAAGCCCGGGCCAAACCCTTACGGTGATTCATACAACCCCTCTTGTAAAAATCACCCAAACCTTAGGTGGAAACAAAATTAACCCAATTCTTCCAATCCACCTAATCGTTACCAACCAAACGGTCCACCCTCCAACCGTACTTTCAACAACAACCCTTCTAACAATTATGGTAGTACCAACAATCTTGAAGGATTGATGTCTAAGTTCATGGCATCTCAAGAAGCTCGCATAGCTAGGTTTGAAACCGAATTCAACCAACAACAAACGGAGATGACCAACAAGATTGACAACTTGTTGAAAGCCCTCAACAACCAAGCGTTAGCCACACCTAGGAAGGACACTAGGGACACCAATAACGGAATCCAAATAAAGGATCCCTCATCATCCAAACATGTCCACTTCGTCAATGTTGTCACCACTAAACCAATAAATAAGGAGATAGAAGAAAGTGACAAGGATGAAGTTGGAGTAGAAACCGAGACTAGGGATGAAAGTAGGGAAGTTGAGGTTAATAAGGGAGAAGAATTAGAGTAAGTAGAAGCTATAGAGAAATACTTTGATAAGATGCCTACCAAGGAAGAACGGGAATACCATAAGGATTTATTCTATAGTCCCGAGAGACCATATATCCTTGGCACACCCCTTATCAAAATGGGAGACCCCTCTAACATTAACATACCATGCAATATCGGGCACATGCATATATGGAAAGCTTACATAGATCTTAGATCCCCTGTAAACATCATGACTAGGACTTATTACAATTGGGTGATGAAGAAACAACTTGATTTTAGGATGATGCCCAATAGGAATTTGATAAGTAATTTTGTAGGAAGAGTGAAGGGATTGCATGTGATTATAGGTAATCTCACCTATGAGATCAATTTTATGATAGTGGAAGACACTCGTCCGATGATAGATGATTTCCTAAGCCAAGTAATATTTGGAAAACCATTTGTTGAGGCCACTAGGATGAGTTATGACCCGACTCTAGGGATAGTTAGATTCAAGGAAGAAAATGATGTGGTTGCCTATCAAATGCCTTACAAAATTGAGCAATACCGCCTCCTCTCTAATATAGAAAAAGAACACAAGCAAGCGGCTTATTATAGGAATGAGGAGGATAGACGTAGAGGAGTTGAGTATGTGAAGAGTAGGATGTTTGGTTTCTACAAAGAATGCTTACAACTAGGTCCGAAATACAAAACTGGTTTAGAAGACGACCTAGAGAGTGAAACCAATGATGAAGTTACGTAGTAACCCATGACCTTGAGTCTAGCTACAAGACTCGTAAATAAAGAAAAGCGCTTCTTGGGAGGCAACCCATGTTTTGTGTGATTTTATTTTGTTTGTTTGTTATTTGCTTCCATATGCATGCTTTATTTTTATTGTTGGTAGATCATGTTTTTCAATTAAATAGTGGAAATACTTTACTTTGTTGTTTTGGCCTAGTCTTAACTCCACCTAAAAGTATTTTTGCAAAAGATAAGTGTAAGGGGAAACCCCAAATATGTTTTTAAGAAACAAACCGATCATGATTCTCCACAATATTAAATGAACATGTATATTCTTATTTGTTAGAGTCAAAGGCTTGTATTGAGTCATAATGAAGTTTTGCAGGATTTTCCAGGAAGTGAGACCAAGTTTTTCCAGAAATTTTCCGGAAACTTAACATAAGAATTTCTGCAGGTCACTTCTGACGGCGTCACGAGACAACTCTTGACGGCGTCACGTGTAAAAATCTGGAAATTTTACCGGTTTTGTTTTTCTAACGGAGTCTTATGGTTTTTGTGAATTATTAAGTTTTATAATCTCCAGGAAATCTGCAAACTTCATTCCACAAGCATTATATCTTATTTTGTTTTCTAGGATTTAGTAACTTATGTAGGTTGCCGCCGATTTTATGCGAGGTTGTCTTGTCTATTTTCTCAGGATTCACAGGTTATGTATGACAAGAAGATGATTTATATTCTGGAAGGGAAGCTTTGATTGTTCATTTTCTTGGAGGAAGATTCAACCTTGCCACCTTATTATCCATACCGAGCAAATCAGAGGAGTATTTGATTTCATTCTTTATACTTTTTCACTTTTACATTCTTTACTTGAACATTGGGGACAATGTTCATCTTAAGTGTAAGGGGAGGGTAAAATGATGATACCTTACATGCACACTTTCGCTTGAGTTTGTTTGTTTGATGGTAGATGTGTAATAAAACTATGAGAAATACTTGTTAGTGTAATTTTAACACCAAATTTAAATTTTTTTACAACATTTAGGAGTGAAACTTTAGCCATAGCAAGCGTCTCATGGATAGGAGATTGTATGACTAGCACATAACCGTACTTTCAGAAAAATTTTCCACCCAAATATGTGAGGTTCGTCTTTAGATTTGATAGGAAAAGCTTTTACTATTAGTGCTTATGAGTGTACCGGTAGCATTTAGATTCTAGAACTTGCGTTAGTGATGCATCCCGAGACCGCTAGTGAGACTACATTCGTGTGGTAGGATTTACTACATGATAAGAGGCATTAGGATCACCCTTGTGTTAAACCCGTATCATAATTACTTGACCATTTAAGTCATATTACTTGGCTAGTTAAGTCAACTAATTTTTCCCACACCCTTAGCGTTGTACTCATTTTTAGTATACGAAACCCCTAGTACACCCCTCCGAGCCTATCTTTTCGTTTCTAACATTAAGCATCTTACTTAAAGGAAGAATTTGTTACACCCCACTTAAATGTACAACCAAATCGCCTTACCCTTCCGTGTATGCGCTCATTTTTAGTGCATTATTGTTATTTGTTAAACCCTAAGTTAACTTTCTAATTGATTACATGGTTGCTAAGTCGAGTCATATCCTTGTACATATTGTTTTGGGACGATTGGGACTCATGGGTAAGTACTTATTTTATGGAGTAATGGGGAAGAACATCATTTTATTACCCCCATATGTGCGTTAATCTTAAAAGTGCTCCAAGTGTTTTGATTTTCTTAATTCGAGTCATTAGATTAGTTTATTGTAAAGTATGTAAAAATTCAAGTGTAAGGGGAAATTTTGGATGGTAGGGTAAGAGTGTATGCAAAAAAAAAAAAAAATAAATAAAAAAAAAAAAAAAAAAAAAATTAATAAAAAAAGGGAAAAAGGAAAAGAGAAAAAACATACGGACTACCATCCCTTTTTATTCTATGTTCATTTTTATGTTTTTGTTATTTTTCATTTATTAGCTTAAGTCGAGTCTAGTCTTGGCTTAGCAACGCCACATTGTACATGTAATTAACCAAGATTGTTAACTCGCCACCAGTAAAAACTTCCTTTATCCAACAAAACCGTGTATTTCATATCCCTACACCTAACGTTACGACCCTTTAAAAGACCTCTTTGATAGTTTATCCTAGGTGCTTACGCCATGTGGTGGAGGTTTGATCCTTTCCCAAGCCTATGGTAATCTATTTTGCTATGACAGGTAGTGAGAGATATCTTTCGTTTCCATATTGTAATTTATACTTTATTACACCCGAGAGATGTGAGTATCTAAACACTATTGTGAGGTGCTTGTGTATGACCTCCGTGCTTGTCTATTGGTCTTTAGTGGAACGATTATTTGTTGTAATTACTTTTATATTAGTGTTAAATGACCCTTAACTTGTATTTTGAGTAGAATAAAAGCGCATTTGCTTGAGGACAAGCAAATCTCAAGTGTAAGGGTATATGATGAGGCGAAAAATGAACCACTTTTAGGGGGTCATTTAAGCCCGGAATTGAATTTATTTGATCAAATATTGCCCTAAATCGTTCCTTTTGTGATTTTAGGTACTTTGGGAGAGAAATCTGGAAAAGGAAGCAACTCGGATGTTTTTGGAGCATAAAAGTGAAGAAAACGCCAAAGTCTTAATTTTCCTTGCTCGGAACAGTAGGTGACGGCGTCAAGAAGGAATTTCTGACGGCGTCAAGAGTAATTTCCAAGACGACCCAGTACAAAATTGAAGGCGTCACGAAGTAGGGCGTCAAGAGTAAAATGCATGACGGCCTGGAAACACATAACACATGACGGCGTCAAAAGTAGATCAAGGCAGTCCGAGAAGTATTTTGGCGGCGAGATGATGGCGTCACCAAATTGGTCTTGACGCCGTCAGACCCTATTTCCTATATATAGTTTTCTAATTTTTTCACATAAAGGAGAGAAGTTTTGGAGAAACTCTAAGGCCAAACTTAGTACGAATTTTACAGGTTTTTCAAGGGTTCTCAGCCCTTGAACCCTTTCATGTGTAATTGAGATAAGTGTTCTTTTAATTCAATCAATATGTCTATGTGTTGGTTGTCTATATCTTGTTCTTGTCTTAATTCCATCATGCTAGGCTAGATCTATCTTGTGTTTGCTTGGATCTAATGAAACCTAGATGTTAATTATGTGTTGATTACTTGTTTATGGTTGTATTGGATGAATGATTTCGATGTTAGACTTAAGAAAACTGGCAGATCTCCAAATGGTAACATGCTTGAACGTCTTAGGAAACATGAACTGACGTGCACTAGGTTTTATTGGTTGTATTTAATGCATGAGTAAATTCTAATGATCCCATGTTAGGAGCTTCTTAGCCGGCTCGACATAGGAGTGAAGTAGGCACTCATAGGATTGGAGAATTAAGTGCGCCACCCCATGAATGGTATTAAGGAATACAATCCGTCATCCACGCAACTATAACAAGTAATTAACGTGTAAAAGATATCTAGGGAGTAGTGAAATCTAAGTAAACACAACTTCTCCACTTATTGCTCACAACCTTAGTTTAATTTAGTTTATTTTCATTTCTAGTATTTTATTTTGATTGCATCTTTAGTATTGGGTTAGTTGACTAGCAACTAATTCCGCCCAAATCCTTCAAACCCGAGATTTTTACTTGCTTTCTAAAAAAAATATAAAAATACAAAAATAATCATCCCTCATCTTTAGAACTAGTATTTAGGTTTTCTAATCCTAGCGACACTATTCCTAGCTGAACGATCAATCCCCCGGTACTTGTCACTATATTATACTACAACGATCAGGTACACTGCCTGGTGGGGGTTGTAAGCTTCTCGAGATCCCTTGAGAGGTAAATCTTGGTGCGATTCCCACGTATCAATATCCCTATGAGTGGTGTACCTTTTTCATAGAAGCCATTCACTTGTGATTATTGGATTTAAGTTCACTGTGGTTTTGCCTCAATCTTGTTTTGAAAAATTGTTTTTAGTGCATGCGCACTCGTTCACAAACAAAGCGTAAAAATCAGAAAAACGTACCCGAGCTACGTACTGTTATTGAAGAACCAAAAACCGAAATGGCCGATGGGCCACCACCACCACCCCCTGACCCTCCCAGGGATGAGCCAGCTCCCGATCTCCGAACGATGGAGAAGTTGTGCCAGCCTACCATGCAAGGGAGGGGCGGACCTATTGCACCACTCACTATTGAGGCTACGGACTTTGGCCTCAATCACCACATGATCCAACAAGTCCAAAATTCGTGTCAATTTCACGGATTACCGGGTGACGATGCTAACAAGCATCTTGATAAATACCTTACCGTCACCCAAAGCATGAAACAGCATGGTATCACCGATGATGCCCTCCGGCTGTATCTCTTCCCCTGTTCTCTCACCCATCATGCCACTGCATGGTTTGACCGACTCCCAAAGAATTCTATTCGTACCTTTGATGAAATGGTAACCAAGTTTTTAGCAAAATATTTTCCACCTTCCATGGTTACCAAGTTACGAAATGATATCAGCAACTTCCGGCAGTGTCCCGATGTGTCTCCATTTGAGGCTTGGGAACGTTATAAGCTAGCTATTGATCGGTGCCCTAACCACAATATGTTACAAGTTACCATCATAGATACCTTCTCTAATGGTCTGACATTGAGGCACCGGGATATTCTCAATGCTGCTGCTGGTGGGACCTTTATGAAAAGGCGTCCCGAAGAATGCTATGATCTGATTGAGAACATGACTGCCCACCATAACTTTTGGGATTCCTCTGCGGAGAGGGATGAGTCATGTAAATCAATCATTCCTTCATCATCATATCCTGAAATAATTGCTCTCACTAAAAAGATGGATGATATCTCTACGGCTGTGTTGAGAATGAACCAAACTATGCAAAATCAGGTTCAAAATCAACAAGTGAGAGCCGTGGCCCAAAGTTGTGAAACTTGTGGAGGCCCACATCTTTATTCCGAGTGTACAGCCACTGCTGGTTTTCCTCAAGAGAACGTTTATGCTTCTCAAGGTTCCTACAACATGGGGGGTAATTCTTACCAACAACAAGGGGACCGTAATCTCTTAAGCTATCATTCCAACAATTTTCTCGGACCTCCCGGTTTTAACCGAAATCAAAACCGTAACTCGAATCAGAATCGAGGAGATTTTAACCAAGGTCAAAACTCAAATTTCCAAAACCGGAACCAAAATCAAGGTCATTTTAATCAAAACAATTTCAAAATGGCAATCAAAATCAAGGTTTTCAAGGAAATTTTCAAAGAAACCAAAATCAAGGGAATTACAATCAGGGTAATTTCAATTAGAGAAACAATTTTCAGGGTAACAACAATCAAAACCAAGGGAATTTTCAAAACAACCGTGTTCAAAATTTTCCTAATCAAAATCAGAACGCTGTTCCACCCTCGTCTTCCTCCGATGAAGTGCTAAAACAATTCATGAAAGCACAAGAGGAAACGAATCGGTTACTGATCAGCAAGATCTCTGAGCTTCAGAAGTCTTTAAATGATCGACCCTCAGGCCCGGGTACACTACCGAGCCACACGATCGCTAACCCGAGGGCGATGTCAAAGCGAGCACTACCCGAAGTGGGGTATCATACAATGGACCCACGATTCCCTCTACTTCTTCTTCTCCTCATACCAAGGTAGCGGCAAGTGAACCTGAGGTTACCATGGACACGGTACTTCCTACTAATAACGGAGGTACCAACAACGTCCACCCTCAAGTTGTCCCAGTCTCGACTCGTAAGTCAAAAGTTGTATTTGATCCTCCTGAAAGTTTTGATGAAATTCCAAAGAACGATCCTAAGCCTTCAATTTCATATCCTTCATGTTTGAATGATCAAAAGAACCGCGAAAAAGCTAATCATCAGATGGAAAAATTTTATCATTTCCAAGAGTTACATTTCAATATTAGCTTCGCGGATGCTCTTCTTCTCATGCCTAAATTTGCTTCAACAATCAAAAATCTGATAAGCAACAAAGAAAAACTCTGTGAGATGGCTAAAAGTCCACTTAATGAGCATTGCTCAACAGTGCTCTTGAAAAAGCTTCCCGAAAAGCTTGGAGATCCCGGGAAATTTCTCATTCCTTGCATTTTCCCTGGGATGGTTGAATGCTTTGCCTTGGCCAATCTTGGTGCAAGCATTAACCTTATGCCGTACTCAGTCTGGAAAATACTCTCTCTTCCTGCTCTCACTCCTACCTGCATGACTCTCGAGCTTGCAGACCGTACTATATCTCGTCCTCTCGGCATTGCCGAAGATATCTTTGTGAAAGTAGGAAAGTTCCATTTTCTGGCAGATTTCGTGATTGTTGATTTTGATGCTGACCCAAGAGTTCCTCATTCTCGGGAGGGGATTCTTAAGAACGGTTCGTGCTCTAATCGATGTATACGAAGAAGAAATCACACTACGTGTTGGCCATGAAGCCGTCACATTCAATCTTGATCAGACTTCAAGATACTCCTCAAACTATGACGCTGAAATGGTAAATCGAATTGACATCATCGATGTTGCGTCAGAGGAGTATTCTCAAGAAGTACTCGGTTTCTCATCAAGTGGCAGCACCACTCTTTCTTCTGAGCCTATCATATCCGACTCTTCCCCTTCTCTCACTCCATTTGAGGGAAGTGACTTCCTTCTGAAAGAGGTCAAGGCTTTTCTTGCTCAGGATAGTTCAATCCCTCATGAGATTGATGAAAACTATCTTGACCCGGAGGGGGACATTCTTCTTCTTGAAAGATTGTTAAATGACGATCCTTCACCCTCTCCGTCTCCAAAAATACTTCATAAAGAGGAAATCAAAAATGTTGAAATAACTGAAGACTTTCCCGAGGTTGAGCTCAAGGACTTGCCTCCTCATCTAGAATATGCATTTCTGGAGGGTGATGATAAATTACCCGTCATTATTGCTAAAGACTTGAATGATGAGGAAAAGGCTGCACTTCTAAAGGTTCTTAAGTCACACAAGCAAGCAATTGCTTGGAAACTCTCCGACATTAAGGGTATTAGCCCTGACTTTTGTAGACATAAAATCTTAATGGAGGATGACTTTAAGCCAGCAGTGCAACAACAGAGAAGGGTAAATCCCAAAATCCACGAAGTTATCAAACAAGAGGTTCTAAAACTTCTTGATGCGGGATTGATTTATCCTATATCTGACAGTCCTTGGGTTAGCCCAATTCATTGCGTTCCTAAAAAGGGTGGCATAACCGTTGTCACCAACGAGGAAAGCGAGTTGATTCCAACTCGTTTGGTCACGGGTTGGCGAGTATGTATTGACTATCGTAAGTTGAAAGAAGCCACCCGTAAAGACCATTTTCCTCTGCGTTTTATGGACCATATGCTCGAAAGACTTGCGGGGAATGAATACTACTATTTCCTCGATGGTTTCTCGGGTTACTTCCAAATCCTCATTGATCCACAGGATCAAGAGAAAACTACCTTCACATGCCCCTACGGAACTTTTGCTTACAAACGTATGGATTTCGGCTTACGTAATGCACCAGGCACGTTCCAAAGGTGCATGATGTCAATCTTTTCCGACATGATCGGGAAGACCATGGAGGTGTTTATGGATGACTTTTCAGTCATCGGGGATTCATTCCAGTCATGTCTCTCCCACTTGGAACAAATGCTTAAACGTTGCAAAGAAACGAATTTAAGTCTCAACTGGGAGAAGAGCCATTTTATGGTTAAAGAGGGCATTGTCCTCGGCCATAAAATTTCAAAAAACGGGATTGAGGTTGACAAAGCCAAAATTGATGTCATCGCTAAATTACCTCATCCCACCACCGTTAAAGGTGTTTGGAGCTTTTTGGGTCACATCGGCTTCTATCGTAGGTTTATCCAAGATTTCTCTAAAATCGCTCGGCCTGTGACCCATCTCCTAGAGAAGGATGCTCCTTTCATCTTCTCTCCTGAGTGCATCAAAGCTTTTGAAACATTAAAGAAAAAGCTTACTGAGGCACCGATTCTTGTTGCCCCCGATTGGGACCTACCTTTTGAGGTTATGTGCGATGCCAGTGATTTTGCCATAGGTGTGGTCTTGGGGCAACGAAAAGCAAAATACTTTCAGCCTATACACTATGCAAGCAAAACTATGACCGAGGCTCAAAGTCATTACACCACCACTGAAAAAGAGCTATTGGCTGTGGTGTATGCCTTTGAAAAATTCCGGCCATACTTAATCCTGACCAGATGTGTAGTGTATACGGATCACTCGGATTTGAAGTACCTATTTGCAAAGCAAGATGCAAAGCCGAGGCTACTCCGTTGGGTTCTCCTCCTCCAAGAATTTGATATCATTATCCGTGATAAAAAAAGGAGCTGAGAACCTTGCTGCTGATCATCTCTCACGATTAGAAAACCCTCACCAGGATGTGTCTGAGAAACAGGAAATAAATGAAATATTTCCTCTCGAGACACTCAATGCGGTTGCTTTTCGTGGTGATTCTACTACCCCATGGTTTGCCGACTTTGCAAATTACCATGCGGGTAACTTCATCGTGAAGGGGATGACGTCCCAACAGAAAAACAAATTCTTTAAAGATGTCAAATATTACTTCTGGGACGACCCCTATCTCTTTAAAATATGTGCCGATCAAGTCATCAGGCGATGTGTTTACGGACACGAAGCCGCTGATATTCTTAAGACTTGCCATGCTGGACCCACCGGGGGCCACCATAGTCCTAACTACACCGCCAAAAAGGTGTTTGATTCCGGTTTCTATTGGCCCACAATTTATAAGGATGCCCACGAGTTAGTCAAAGCTTGTAACGCTTTTCAGCGTCACGGGAATATTTCACAAAAAAATGAAATGCCACAAAATGCCATTAAATTTGTGAAATCTTTGACGTCTGGGGCATTGATTCTATGGGGCGATTCCCATCTTCTCGTGGAAACAAGTACATTCTCGTGGTTGTTGACTACTTGTCAAAATGGGTTGAGGCAAAAGCCTTACCCACCAACGATGCCCGAGTTGTTGTGAAATTTTTGAAATCCCTCTTTGCTCGTTTTGGAACTCCCCGTGCCATCATTAGTGATCGAGGTACACACTTTTGCAATGATCAATTTGCAAAAGTCATGCTTAAGTACGGTGTTACTCAGCGTCTTTCTACCACGTATCACCCACAAACAAGTGGGCAGGTGGAGGTTTCAAATCGTGGTATTAAACGGATTCTTGAAAGGACCGTAGGTGAAAACCGTGCTTCCTGGTCGGATAAACTAGATGATGCACTCTGGGCCTTCCACAAAGCTTACAAAACACCCATCGGGTGTACTCCCTACAAGCTTGTATACGGGAAGGCATGTCATTTACCGATCGAGCTCGAGCACAAAGCCTACTGGGCCTTGAAACATGCAAACTACGACCTTCATAAAGCGGGTGATCACCGTAAGGTTCAACTCAATGAATTAAACGAACTTCGTGATCAAGCCTATGAGAACTCTTTAATCTACAAAGAAAAGACAAAGAAGATTCATGACTCCAAAATTAAGAACCGCGTTTTCAACGTCGGTGACAGAGTTCTTCTTTTCAATTCAAGGTTAAAGATCTTCTCGGGGAAATTAAAAACCCGATGGACTGGACCATTCACTATTGCAAAAGTATATCCATACGTGACTGTTGAGCTATCTAAACCCGAAGGTCCCAACTTCAAAGTGAATGGTCATCGTTTGAAACACTATTTTGGAAAGGACATACCGTCCATGGTTGTCCCAGATCTCCAAACTTTCCCCATGGACCAATGAATTCGGAGATCGAGTCAAGCTAGTGACTCGGTGAACAAAAATTAGCAAAATATGGGTTTTCACCCATATCTCTGACTTCTTTCTACTTTCTACCACTCTAGTGTGGGGGAGTGGCCGTCCCCCACCTTTTGGAAAGTAAATATGTATATAAGTTTCAAGTCTCAAAAAAAAAATGTTTATATTTACATATAAACAAAGTGAAAAATAAAATCAATATTTCCACAGTTAGCTTCGAATATTTTCTTTTTCTTTTCAAAGAGTCGGCATAATAGCCGAGACTTTGAATATTGAGGACAATATTCAATTCTAGTGTGGGGGGGGGGGGGGGGGGAATTCTTGCGAATTTTATCACAAAATACTTTCTAAGTACCCCCATTTTGGCCAAATTTTTTCAAAAATTTTTCACTTTATTCGAAATTTTTGTGGTTATCAGTCCACCATGTCTAAATGACAAAAGGATTGGCTAATCCAGGAGCAAACGGGTCTTGGTAAAGATATCTCAAATCCGTTGATGGCTTGCAAGTTGCCCAAAATTGTATGGTAAATCAACTCGCCATATCCCAAAAAGTGAATGAGTTGGCTAGCCCGAAAGATTATGGCTTGTGGTAAAGGCCGTGGAAAAACCATAATTGGTAATCAGCTCCCCAAGATGTTGACTTAGTCCATCAAGAGTTGGCTAGTACAGAAGCAAACGGCTTTTGGTAAAGACTAATCAAATCTGTTGACAGCTGGTGGTTTGCTCAAAATCACATGGTTATCAGGTGGACCATAGTTCTTACTTGAATCCATACATCTGGCTTCTCCAGAAGTGATGGCTTTTTGTAAAGAGTTTTCAAATCAATTAAGTTTTTCTCAAAAGATTGCTAGGGACTAGCAATGTTTTAGTGTGGGGGATTGATGAGTGTGTAAATACTCATCATTTTTACCTTTTCTGAGCTGCCAAAACATCTAAAAACACTCATAATTGCATCAAAATAGTGAAAATATCCCAGGAGTGTGTTTTATATGTTTCAGATGAAAAATAATCAAAAACAGATGAAAAATTATCAAAGTTTGCATAATTGGCAGTTTCAGTCCCTCATCTTTCAAAAAGTTGTCAAATATAGTCCCTGGTTATTCTAAAAACTTGAAAATGTCACCAAAGGTCCTTTTAAATCAAAAAGTTACATAATTAGTCCTTTGGTGCAAAGTTTCACAAAATTACAAGTTTAGTCCCTGAACTTTAAAAAATGACAAAAATGGTCCCTGGGATATTAAAACTTTGAGAAAAACAAATTTTGTCCTTGAAATTCTCATTTATGGTAGGAATGGTCCTTGGTTGCAAAGTTTGGTGAAATTACATAACATGTTCCTGAAGTTTCAAAGTTTGGCAGATTTAGTCCCTGATGTGTAATAAAAATGGAAAAGTCAACTACTGTCCTTGTACTATTCAAATATATCATGAAAGACCCTTTGGAACACTTTGGGAAATTTACAAATCAGCCCCTTGAAATTCAGTAAATTACAAAATTGGTCCTTGTGCTACATTTCAAACCATACGGACCCTTAATAAATATAATCCCAAACACCAAATCCCACCCACTCCTTTTGGCCTTTTTCTTTTGCTGGCCCAACACCCACAAGCCCATTCCACCCTTTTTAATATAAACAGGGTCAAATGTTTGACCCTGTGGTCAAAACTGTCAAACAACCATCACCCCCTTCCTCTCTTTCCCTCCCCCACCTCTCCACTTGCCCTGCAAAGCCATCACCTCAACCCACCATCACAATCCACCGCCCAAACCACTCACCTTATCCCCTTACCTTAGCATTTAATGCCACCACCCCCCCCCCCTATTGCAGAAAAATGCCAAATTGGTATCAAACCAATTTTGGCGCCAAAATTACGTGGAGGGCTAAGATCATCTCTCTCTCATCCAATGGCTCAGATTATCAATAGGAATTACTCAGGAGCTCACATAAACCCTAGAAGATCCCTATATAAAGAAGGAGATGAAGAAGAGAAGGCTATCTAGTGTAATTTAGCTAAATTAGTGTCGACTTGTAATTTTCTTAAATTCTAGTGTAATTTCAAGCTTTCCAATTGTAATTCTAGTATTCTCAGTGTATTTGAAACCTTTTATGATAATCAATTTCAGTCCCATCTTCTTGAATTTAGTTTATGCATTTTCAAAGATTCAAAAATCTCAAATATGTTTAAAGTTATTTGTAGTTGTGTTAATGGACTTTTAGATCACTTAAGCTCCCATAAGCTTAGTGAAGCTTGTAGAAACTATTAAAAGGCAATAGAATTATAAAACAAGAAAAATAAAAATAAAAAAATCAGAAAAACAAAGAAAAAATAAAAATTGCAGGTTAAAGATGGAAGATTGCTGGAGCATGGTTAATATTGGATGGCCATGGGTTTAGTGGCTTGTGGAAGCCTGCAGGTTTGGTTCTTAGGTTCTGTTCTTGGTACTAGCTTGGATTGCACATTGTAAGATCACATTTCAATTTTAGCATTATATTATAAAGTTGCTTAATAGTGTAACTTTCTATGTTTCTAGGTTGGATTTGTGTTCTGTAGTGATTATATTTGTGGAAAACTAGAAGGGGGGCTGAATAGTTTTACGTCCTTTTTAAATTTATTACCAAAATATTTTGAGGGTTATTAAAAACTTTCGATTCGATCTCAAGTGAAGTCAAGTAACAACCAATATAAGCAATTATAATCTAATAATGAAAGTATTGAAATATAATGAGGAAAAGATAGAGTTAGAAAGATCAAACCACAACATACGAATTTATAGTGGTTCGGCTACAAGGACACCTTCCTTGCCCTACTCCACTTCCCGAGTACCACACTCGAGAGTTTTCTTCACTATGTCAACAAACTCCTTACGGTGGAGAAACCTTACACACCTTGGCTTACAAGAGTTAACGACACTAAGCTAAATGTCGAGTTCTAATCGTAGCTAAAACCAATCTCACAACTTCTTCAAGGCTTCACACCTTCTTCACACCTTCACAACTTCTTCAAGACTTCACACCTTGTCAACTTCACACCTTCTTCTATGCACAACTAAGTCACAACTACTAAACTACTTTACAACACACATAGTTTCTACAATAAACAAATTTACACTACACTTTTACAAATATCTAGCACTACTACAATATGAAAATAGCTAATCACAACACTACTACAATTAGATGGATGTAGAGGAGTGTTCTTCTTCTTGCACTTGAGTGGAGGAAGCTTTGGATCACTTGGAAACAAAGACTTATGAGTTATATGATCAAAGGATTTTTTATATAGAAATGGAGGTTGGATCAGAAAGTTTATAGTGCAAAAAGGTGAGAAAAATATGTGAAATGATCCAGTATTTAAAGGGCCAGAAAATACTGTTCTGGAGCGTGCCGGTCCCCTTAATTAGTGGGCGGTCCCCTTAATGATTAAGGGGGCCGCCTAGTAAAATTAAGGGGGCCGCCCTATTGAACGTTTGAAAAGTTTTTCTGGATAAAATTTGCCCTTTTTGGTTGGAAATTTGAAATTATATCTTTGTAGTTTAATATAACAATACCAAAAATGATTTACAAATATATATAAAATGTTAATATCATTTAATAAAATGTTATGTCTTAAGACAAGGTCTCCTTTGATCATGTAATGCATAAGATGCTAAGTTTATGCATACCTTAAGTGATATTTGATGTGGAGGTAAATATTTGTTACTAAATACTTGTTTACGTCTTAATCTTGACTTAATTTGATTTGAGTTTTGTGATTATCAAAACATAGGTTTATTGAGAAATATTAATAACGTTTTTAAACATTATTTATATCAACAATCTCCCCCGTTTTGATGATTACAAAACTTAAACTCATTAACTCAAAAATTAGTTTTTAAACAAGTATTTTAGTGAGTTTATATTTACTTCTCCCCCTTTTTGTATAATCAAAAATGTTATGACGACAATTTTTCAAACGTGAAAATTTGATGGGAAGACATCTCCCCCTTGATGTGTACTCCCCCTCGTTTGGGGGCACCAAGAGAACGAGCTATGGAATGCTTTGCAAAACAAAAATATTAGAAGTACAAGTATATACATGCAAACATATATAAGGTGACAAGAAAATAATTAAGCATGTTTGAAAAGAAGCATTCATATTAAAGCAATGGTTGTGTCAAGACACAACAATACAAGTAGCACTAATAAGGATTACAAGTAGGAAAGCTAGTACATAAACTAACAACTAGAAAAATACATCATCATGCAAAGAGTACATGGTCTTCATAGAGCTTGCAAGCAAAAGGGTGATAAAGGCTTTATTTATTAAGCATATCATATGCTTAATTTGGAGAGCATGATGGTGATGGTGGATGAATGGGTGAGAATTGTAGTGGAGGAATTATTGGAGAGGATGGTAGAGTTGGTGGTCATGGTGGGTTGGTAAGCAAATGTTCAATATATGAAAACATATATTGAATTTCATCTCTAAGACCAAAGATTACGGTTCGGTTGTGGATGCAACAAAGACAAGTATCTCCATGGGATTCAAGTAACCTCCAAGGCACGGGATTGACAAAGAATGGTGGTGTAATTGGTGGAGATGAGAGATGAGCATCAAGTGGTGTTATTGGTGAAAGTGAGCTGGTAAGATGGGTGGAAATAGGTTCTTGTGTAGGAAGTGGTGATGATACTTGTGGTGACAAGTGTGAATTGATGTAGTCATTGATTGATGAGGTTGAGGGTATGGAGGATGAGGAAGTTCCATGAGTGGAAGGTGTTTTGGATGGAGCATTAGGTGCACTTGGAGATGAGCATTTTGGTGGAGGTAATGGGGTTTTGTTGTCTTCATTTGTTAAGTCAATGAAGAGTTGTTTTGGAGGGATGATCACAAGCTTTTGTTTCTTGGAGGCTTTGGAGTTTGAGGTGCTTGGTGGAGTCATGATGATTTAGATGATGAATGATGAGATGAAGAATGGTGATTATGGAGGGAATTTATAGTATGGAAATGGTTGATTTAAGTATGTATTTGAAATGGTTGAATGAGATTATAAAATTAGTTGGGTTAAAATGGGAAATGGTAGCTGATACTAGAGAAAGGGTTCACAAGATGCAAAAGAAAACAGTGAACCCAGTTCCAGATGGCCGGTCCCCTTAATTGTAAGCCGACCCCCTTAATGATTAAGGGGACCGCCTAGGGAATTAAGGGGGCCGCCCATCTGGTGTTTTCCCAGATGACCAGAAACCCAAAATTTGCAGAATTGGGTGATTTTTCAAGTGTGTTTTTCCAGCAAGCTCTATTAGAAGTATATACTCTAGGAATGATGATATATAAATATATATATATAACCAAATTATGCATGCAAACAAACATATTATATTTCACTTTTAAAAAGAAGCATAGCATAACATTAAAATATGATGAAGATAGTACCATGATAATATTTAAAGTCTAAGCATCATCCAAGAAATAGAAAAGAGATAACATAAGTATTTCCGAATAAATCGGACAAATAACAAACCATACAAATGTCTAATAGGAACTAATAATAATAGGTAGCAATACATCAACATCATCTACTTCTTCTTCTTCCCAATCATCTTCCTAAACATCTTTCCAACGGATTTGAATCCTCCTCGAATCTCTTCATGCATTTGTTGTTGTCGGTTGATAACGGACGTTTGACGAGTGAAGAGAAGTTCATCGGTACGTTCATGAGGAAGAGGAACTTGATACTCGGTTTCGTCAATATCAGAAAGATTTTCAACAAAGGTCGTGGGGGATGGAGTACTAACACATGAGGTGTTTTCCTCCTCATCATTATCATCGTCACGATGAGATGTAGACCCACGAGGCCTAGAATACAAAGGAACACGAGATTTTCCTTTGTCACTTCGAGAACGACGAGTACGAACAAGAGTGAGTTCGTTCAAAGTAGGAAGGATTTGAACGTAGTAATCTCTTTGAAGATGTGGGTAATGTTCCATGACATAACGATAAAGTCATGTAAGGAACATACCGTAAGGAAGATTGGCATTTGGGGTGTTTTTGGCGGACATGATTCAAAGAACAAAAAGATAAGCCAAATTGTATTGCTCTTCAGCAATTACACAATACAACATGTGGGCAATGCTCGCCGTGACATGATCACGGTGACCACCAGTACCAAACGCATTCTCACAAATGAGTTCTTCCCACTTTTTCATATCTTGGCTTAGCTATTTGAGGAGGATTTGATTTGCGTGAATATCGACATTCTTCGACTTGATTACTCGACTAGTCGTATGACGTTCTAGTTCGAGCAGTTGACGAATGTCATCAGGACTAGGAATCTCAGAATAGTATGGACCATCCTGAGGATGATTTATTACAAGAGAAGAAAGATCCCATTCATTTGAGAATACGGCTTGGTCGTTGTATGGGATTCTAAGAATTTGTCCAAATTGAGCAAGAGTAAGAGTGATGAATTGATTTTGGATCATGAAGGAAATAAGGAGATGACCATAGGGATCGGTTTGCACCGTCACTTGGCTATAGAAGTCGAGGATAAAATGAGGAATGATTGGTTCTTTGATTTGGTAAAGACATTCAAAACGAATATTGGAGAACATTCGTTCGGTTTGATCAGAGTCGTAGAAAGATGGATCGACAATTCTTCCTTCGTGAATGTTTCTATTTTCAATGGGACAATAGAAACATGCAACTGAAGGAGACATGCCGGGAGTAGAGGAAACTTTTGGAATGTATTGTTTGGTTTTGGAGACATCACCAACCGTGGTCTTTGGCATTTTCACCTAAACAATATAACAACAAAAATAAAATTAAGATAAAAACAACTATAATGCATATGTTATATATATATATATATATATATATATATATATATATATATATATATATATATATATATATATATATATATACATATATATATATATATATATATATATATATATATATATATATATATATATATATATATATATAATTATATGCAATATAGGTGGAACGAAATTCTACTTCGACACAAAAAAATATTCTATGAAGTAGTTTCACAATGTTCCTTTTATTTTGATTTTAAACTCGTTTAGAATATATGATGTCAAAGAGTATGATATCATAATTCATTTCGAAGTAAGGCTAGATATGTATTAGATTATATATCTTGCTTTTTTATAAGATTTTGACACAACATAAGCATGTTTAAAAGGTTAAAATGCGAATTTTTGTTTTCAAAATATCTTTTTCGAGATAAACCAAATGCTCCCTTAACCAGATAAAAATATCCTAAAACATCAATATATATATTGATTATATATCTTGATGACATCTATTGATTTTAATAGTTTTAACAAACTTTATGAGCTAGTTTTAAGTTTCAAATAACTACATATAATTATAATTTGTTCATGAACCAAACGCCCATGTTGTCTTCATGAACCATTTTATAACGAATTGAGAAGTATGTTTTGATTGTGTACAACATTGAACCAATGTAATGTAGTAAGTTTTAACTAGTTTTTAAGAGTTATATCAACAATGTGCCTTTTGAAAAATGAAATTCAACAAGGGTTTATGGGCGATTAACGATTTTGACAAAATGATATGTTATACTAAGTTTGAGTTGCAACACATCATCCAAATCCTATGGGAAGCATTTGGTTGTTCAATTCCTAGCTTCTATTTCACTAAAATTCGAATTAAAATAAATTTTAATAAAATGCCTAATTATTGATTAGACACCAAATTGAATGAAATGTGATGAAATGTATGTTGGAAAACTTACAAAAGATGTTGTTATACGTTTGGTTAACGTTTGCCCCTTGCGAAACAACCCCGGATTGGTGATTTGGTGAAGGATTTTGGTGGTTTTGGTTGTTTTGGTTCGTTCACAGCAGTGGTGAGGGAGGAATATATGAACAAATGGAGTGTTTGGGAATGGATTTAAGGTGGAAAATGAATTTGGGAGTGTCACAAGCCGGTCCCCTTAATCTTTAAGGGGGCCGCCCATTAAATTTTTGAATTTTCGCGGAATAAGTTTCTGGAACAAATATATTTATGCGTATATAATTAGATTTATAATATATCAAAAATACGTAAGCGTTTATTGGCACGACAATAAAATACTTAACAATTTTTAATTACCGTTTCGATAATTAAAATGTACCTTTGACAATTTTGAATAAAATGATCAAAGTGTTAAGTTGATGAGGGGTTTGAGGTGTGTTCGGGAATTTGTGAATATGTGTATATATATATATATATATATATATATATATATATATATATATATATATATATATATATATATATATATATATATATATAAGTATAAATGTGAGTGGATGATGGGTTGATAGGTGAGGTTTGAGAGATGATAACGGAGATAGAATATAGTTGGCAAAAGGAGTTTGTTTCATACATAGTGTTCATGTGCGAAGGCGTTCTTACATGATAATAGTCCACTTGACTCATATCTCTTCATCATCATGAGTCTTCTAAAAGTAGACATAATAGAATTTCGCGAGGGGGAAGGAAAGGGTTCGATAACGAACAATTTCCTGGAGTTCTAGAAAGTCAACTAATGACGTATCTAGGTTATGTGCGAGTATGTATATATATGTAATATAATAAGTATGAGAATATATATATATATATATATATATATATATATATATATATATATATATATATATATATATATATATATGAACGAACAAATAGAGGAAAATAGCAAGCTATATCTATACAAACAAGGTAATCAAACAAAGCATATTTATCTAAGCATGGCAATGAGTTGTGAAAGAATGGCGTACCCGGCGGTCTTCAACAAAAATTCTTCAAAATCTTCAAGATGACATATAGACTTTGAACAAGTCTATGGTGAGAAAACTTCAAGATTGCCTCAAGGAGTGTTCATCTAGCTATTCGGTCCCCATTACCTCTTTGGTCCAAAGTTGTTTGGTCCAAACATGTTTAACATTTAACTAGGATGCATGAAAGGTGGTAGTATACCCCAAGGATTGTAGCTTTGTTGATAGTTCCACATTTGATTACTATTGTTATTGTAGTTTTGCCTATTTTGGTTTCTTCTTGGTTGAGGTGTTTTAGGCCTAGGATGAGGGTTATTTGGTTTTCTAGGTGGTGGAGTTTTAGATCTTGTCTTCGGTTTAGAAGATCCTACTTCGGTTTTTAAAGACGGTTTATAAAAAGCTTTAACTTCTTCATTGTTGGCAAGAGGTATTTTTCTATCATTAATGAGTATATACATAGGATTAGATTTTAGAGGTTTTTGTTCATTAAGTTCATTTTGGAATTTGACATTTTTAATCTCGCTTGTTGAAGTTTCGTTTGAGTTAAATCCTAAACCGGTTTTATCTCCGGATACTCTTTGAATGCTTATTATTTTACTAACTGAGTGACTACTATTTTCAAATTTATCAAGTTTGCGAATTTCTTTTCTAAGTATTTCGTTTTCACCTTTAATCTCTTGACATGATTTACATTCTTCAAAAATTTCTTTACCTTTGTCAAGTTGATGTATTTTAATTTTTAGTTCTAGTACTTCATTTTCTAATTGATTATTTATGTATTTTAGTGATTTGTTTTTCGCCATTACTAGTTGTCCTAATTTGCATAGCCTATTATATTCATTATCTAGGTCTTTTTCATCTAATGATAAGCTTTCATCACTAAAATATTCGGTTTCGGAACATACCTCATTTGATGTATTCGCCATAAGACACTTCTCTTCTTTTGTCGTTTCTTTCTCATCTTCATCACTATCACTCCAAGCTCCTCCAACAAATGCTCTTTGATTTTGATCTCTTGTCATCATTGGACATTTTCCAATAAGGTAATTTGGATCACCACTCTTGAAACTTTTCCTTTCATTCTTGTTGTTCTTATTATCCTTAATTTTTTGAAATGTTTTCTTTTCATCATGTGGTTGTCTTACGAATCTTCCTTGCCTTTTGAAGAATTTCTTGAAATCTCTTACGGCCATGGCGTATTCTTCGTCATCACTTTCGGAAGATGAGCTATCTTCGATACTAGATTCCTTTCTAGCTTTCAAGGCGATTGACTTGCTTTGCTCTCGTTTTCCTTTGACCATTTCGGAATCCTTCTTTATAATTGCTTCGTAGACTTTTAAATTTCCAATTAATTCATCAAGTTGCAATGTTGACAAATTCTTTGATTCTTCAATAGCCGTCACTTTAGCTCACCATTTTGGGTGAAGAGCCCTAAGAAACTTCCTAACAAAATTCTTACTAGAAAAATTCTCATTAAGTGCTTTTAAACTTGTGATGATGGTGTTAAATCTAGCAAAAGCATTATCAATTGATTTCTCTTCCGGAATCGTGAATTGCTCATATTGTTGACCAAGTAGATCTATCTTATTATCTTTGACTTGACTATTACCTTGGTGAGTTATTAGTAAAGAGTTCCAAATTTCTTTTGCGGTTTCACACATAAAGATCCTTTCGTACTCTTTACGTGGTAACGCATTATAAATAACCTTTTTTGCTTCATTATTTTTAGCAAGTTTTCTTTTTAAATCATCATTTTGTTTTTCAAAAGGTACGATTTCATCTTTCTTTGTTTCGGGGTTATTTTGAATAGGTAAAAAATCACCATTAGTAATAACATGCCAAAGATCTAGATCTTTTGACTTCACATAAGTTTCGAATCGATTTTTCCAAAATAAAAATCCATCACTTTCAAATAGTGGTGGTCTTTGCATAGATTGCCCTTCTAAATATTTTTCAGATTCCACAGATCGTTACAAGTTTTAAAATACAATATATTTTAAAGATCTTGCTAGACGTGGCTCCTGATACCAATTGTGGAAAACTAGAAGGGGGGTTGAATAGTTTTACGTCCCTTTTAAATTTATTACCAAAATATTTTGTAGGTTATTAAAAACTTTCGATTCGATCTCAAGTGAAGTCAAGTAACAACCAATATAAGCAATTCTAATCTAATAATGAAAGTATTGAAATATAATGAAGAAAAGATAGAGTTAGAAAGATCAAACCACAACACGCGAATTTATAGTGGTTCGGCTACAAGGACACCTTCCTTGCCCTACTCCACTCCCTGAGTACCACACTCGAGAGTTTTCTTCACTATGTCAACAAACTCCTTATGGTGGAGAAACCTTACACACCTTGGCTTACACGAGTTAACGACACTAAGCTAAATGTCGAGTTCTAATCGTAGCTTGAACCAATCTCACAACTTCTTCAAGGCTTCACACCTTCTTCACACCTTCACAACTTCTTCAAGACTTCACACCTTCTTCACACCTTGTCAACTTCACACCTTCTTCTATGCACAACTAAGTCACAACTACTAAACTACTTCACAACACACCTAGTTTCTACAATAAACAAATTTACACTACACTTTTACAAATATCTAGCACTACTACAATATGAAAATAGCTGATCACAACACTACTAAAATTAGATGGATGTAGAGGAGTGTTCTTCTTCTTGCACTTGAGTGGATGAAGATTTGGATCATTTGGAAACAAAGACTTATGAGTTATATGATCAAAGGATTTTTGATATAGAAATGAAGGTTGGATCAGAAAGTTTATAGTGCAAAAAGGTGAGAAAAATATGTGAAATGATCCAGGATTTAAAGGGCCAGAAAATACAGTTCTGGAGTGTGCCGGTCCCCTTAATTAGTGGGCGGTCCCCTTAATGATTAAGGGGGCCGCCTAGTAAAATTAAGGGGGCCGCCCTACTGAACGTTTGAAAAGTTTTTCTGGATAAAATTTGCCCTTTTTGGTTGGAAATTTGAAATCATATCTTTGTAGTTTAATATAACAATACAAAAAATGATATACAAATATATATAAAATGTTAATATCATTTTATAAAATGTTATGTCTTAAGACAAGGTTTCCTTTGATCATGTAATGCATAAGATGCTTAGTTTATGCATACCTTAAGTGATATTTAATGTGGAGGTAAATATTTGTTACTAAATACTTGTTTACGTCTTAATTTGATTTGAGTTTTGCGATTATCAAAACATAGGTTTATTGAGAAATATTAATAACGTTTTTAAACATTATTTATATCAACAATATTGCTTAATAAGTAGCACTTGTTAGTTAGAAACCATATTTGCTTAAAATTCATTAGTATCATTTAAATTAGCATAATCTATGTTCTGTGGTATTTGTTGAACTTAACTGTGTTTCTTAGCAACTAGAAGTTAATTACATCATATTAGAGTGAAATAGATCATTATCGCACCTTAAATCAGTTTAAAATCTTGAAAATCACACAACTAGTCCACATAAGGGACTGTTTGGCATTGATGGGTTAGGGGTGAATTTGGTAGTTTCATTTGTTGTTCCCTGTTCTCACATAGTACAATAGGTTCTACTAGGCTAAGTAAACCATAAAAACTAGTGGTAGTTTGTAAAAAAGTCAAAAATACCTTTGATTTGGCTTAGATTGTTGTCTGTCAAGAGTATTGAGTCCAAAAACCTTCATAATCACCTCATAAGTAGTTAAAATAGCTTAAACAAGTTGTATTACATCTTATTATATCAAGATTAGTTGGTTAGAAAGGATCAAAAGTCATCAAAGTCAAACCTTAGTGATTTTTCAAAAGTCAAAATCTCTTGTCTGTCAAAAATGGTCAAACTTTCTTAAGCCTCCACAGTGTTTGATTTAGATTGGAAATAAAAAGTTTTTGTTGTTCTGAGTTATTTTGTTGCTTGTTTCCCTGTTTTAAAAAGAAAATTGGAGTTTGGAAGTTTTTTGCTTATAAATAACCACTCTCTAAGTTGACTAGTTGCTCAGTCACGTCCCCTGCTCCAGGGGTGTGACCCTGATTTCATAGGCTCACCAAGAGCTTTCTATGAGCTTTAGCCTTCACACCTTAGCATTTTAGGAAGCTTGTCAACCCATCTCACTATTTCAGTTGTTAGTTTGGACCCTAGAAGCCTTGCCCCTAGCCTGCTTGTCCCCACAAGTCACCCACACCATACTGAGTACACTGAGTACTCAGTATTGGCATCAATTTTCATAAGCTTTCCAAAAGTTCAATAGTGAGCCATAAGCTCTGTTTGTTGGCTTATTTGATAGCTTACCAGACTAGCTTTCAGGAACCATTCTCAGTTTGGACCCTTGTGCTCATTTGTGGGTCCCACATAGGCCTGCAATTGCCCTCTTGGGACTGCAAGTATCATAGGGTGTTGATTTTGGCTTATTTGTTTGTTACAGCTTATTGTTCATATCTTTTGCTTATTCTAGCTTATTTTTAGTTCACTCAAGTTGGTTATAGCTTATTGTACCTTCTGTGATCAGTGTTTAACTTATTTCACTTGAAAAATCCAAAATTAAGCTAATAAGCCAACTGTTTGGATAAAGGGGGTGCACACAACTTATTTTTAAGCTTTTGTAAAATTTGTTTTGTAAAAGTTTCTTATTTTCAACTTGTTTTCATCTGTCAAAAAGAAAATCCAACAAAAACCAAATATAAAATTAGTGATTGCTTCTATTTAATAGATTCTATCTTTTTCATTTTTCTTTGTAACTTTTTAATAGGCACTTCGTCATTTTCATAATTTTCTTATTTTCCTGTCACCTTTAAGTATTTGTAATAATTTTCTTAGATTTTTCTCTTTTAGTTTAATAATTATTAGAATTAAAAGTAGTTTAAATAATTAAATAGGTAATATTAGTAATTAAATAGTTTTCTAAAATTTTCATTAACAATAGTAGGTTTTTATAATTTTTCCTAGGTTTTATAAATTAGTTAAGACTTTTAGAAATTAGATTTTTAAATTCTACTGTTCATTTTCCAATTTTCTTATTTAATTTAGTTAAATTAGATTTGAATTAATTAATAAGTAAATAATTAGTAAATTAGCCTAAAAATAAATTTCAAAAACTTTTTATAATTTTGTAGGATTCCTGTGATGGTTAATTAGTTTTATAAATTTTTCTATAATTATCTAAGTTATTTAGGTATTATTAGTAATTTAAATTAGTGTAAATAGTTAAATTAATATAACTAATTTTTAATTAATAGAAAACCCATAAAAAGACAAAAATATTTCTTTTTAATTTTTATGCTTTCTTCAAGTTCATTTTAAGGTTTAGAAAATATTTTTGCAAGTTTTTAGTTTAATTTGTAATCTTTATCATTTTTAGTTTAACTTAAATTAGGTTTAATTTACTTTTTAAATAGTTTTAATTAATTAAATATTATTTAAATATTAAAATAACGATTTTAATAATTTCATTTTCATTTTTAATTTTCTTTTAATTTTAAGTTTTAAAAAGTTTCACTTGCACCCCCTGTAGTTTGTAATTGTTCAAA
This sequence comes from Artemisia argyi, assembly GCA_030686995.1. Classification (NCBI taxonomy): domain Eukaryota; kingdom Viridiplantae; phylum Streptophyta; class Magnoliopsida; order Asterales; family Asteraceae; genus Artemisia; species Artemisia argyi. Next base: position 138,844,739 of record CM060703.1, on the reverse strand, counting down.
TCTCACTTTTTCTGTCTGTAATCTAAATCCCAAGTTGTGAATTGGTGAATATATCTGTATATCTGTTATTGTTAATATATTTGTCCAAATACCAAATATCAGTAGCATAATCAATTCCCAATCATCTTGGCTACTGTCATCAGTGCCACTCATTCTCAAAAACGTTTTTCAAAACACCATTGCAATCTCGCTGGGACATAACGACCCGGGGACAGACTATACTATCCACGAAGAATTGGAACTGAGCTGTCTTTGACTTGTTGACCTTGGTCAATAATATCTGACCGTTCGGCCTCAATCAAACCCCCACCAGGCAGTGTACCTGATCGTTGTAGTATAGTATAATGACAAGTACCGAGGGATTGATCGTTCAACTTAGGAATAGTGTCGCTAGGATTAGAAAGCCTAAAAACTAGATCTAGAGGTGAGGGATGATTCTTTTTGTATTTTTATATTTTTATAAAAGCAATTAAAATCTCGGGTTTTGGAGGAGTGGGCGGAATTAGTTGCTAATCAACTAACCCAATAACTAAAGATGCAATCAAAATAAAATAACAAAAATGTAAATAAAGCTAATTAAACTAGTGGTGTGAACAATAAATGGGAAAATTGTATTTACTTAGATTTCATTACTCCCTATATATCTTTTACAGGTTGATAGTTTGTTACAGTTGCGTGGATGACGGGTTATATTCCTTAATACCATTCGTGGGGTGGCGTACGTACTTCCCCGACTCTATAAGCTCCTACTTCACTCCTATGTCGATCCTGCAAGAAGCTCCTAACATGGGATCATTAGAATTCGCTCATGCATTAAATACAACCATAAAAACCTAGTACGCATTGGTTCATGTTTCTTAAGACGTTCAAGCATGTTACCCTATGGAAGTCTGCCAGTTTTCTTAAGCCTAACATCGAAATCATTCATCCGTAACAACTATAAACAAGCAATCAACCCATAATCAACATCTAGGTTTCACTACATCTAAGCAAACACACAAGAGATCTAGCCTAGCATGTTAAAATCAAGACAAGCGTAAGATATATTCAAACAACACATAGACATATTGAATGAATTGAAAGGATACTTATCTTAATTGAACATGAAAGGTTTCAAAGGGTGAAAACCCTTGAAAATACAGTAAAAATCGTGCTAGGGTTTCTCCAAGTTATCCCTCTTAATTGTCCTCTCATAACGAATGAAAATTACAAAACTATATATAGATTTTCCATCGAGACGGCGTCAAGAAGAAAAATTTGACGCCGTCAACTCGCCGCCCATAGTAATATCAGATTGCCTAGATCCAGATCTGACGCCGTCAAGTGCAAATTTTCTCTGGGCCGTTACGTGTAATGGGACCATGACGGCCTATGGTGACGCCGTCATACCCCTAGTGTATAAAATCTCTGGATCATCACGGACTCTATCCACTTCACCTCTTGTTTTACTCTTGACGCCGTCATGAATAACTTTGTGACGCCGTCAGGTACTGTTCCCAGCAAGGAAAATTAAGACTTTGCCGTTTTCTTCACTTTTATGCTCCAAAAACGTCCAAAATGCTTCCTTTTCCAGAATTCACTCCAAAAGTACCTAAAATCACAAAAAGAACGATTTAGGGCAATATTTGATCAAATAAATTCAATTCCGGGCTTAAATGACCCCCTAAAAATGGATCATTTTTCGCCTCATCATATACCCTTACACTTGAGATTTGCTTGTCCTCAAGCAAATGTGCTTTTATTCTAATCAAAATACAAGTTAGGGGTCATTTAACACTAATATAAAAGTAATTACAACAAATAATCTTTCCACTAAAGACCAAAGACAAGCACGGAGGTCATACACTAGCACCTCACAAATAGTGTTTAGATACTCACATCTCTCGGGTGTAATAAAGTATATATCACAATATGGAAATGGAAAACATCTCTCACTACCTGTCATAGCAAAATAGATTACCATAGGCTTGGGAAAGGATCAAACCTCCACCACATGGCGTAAGCACCTAGGATAAACTATCAAAGAGGTCTTTTTAAAGGGTTATAACGTTAGGTGTAGGGATATGGAAAACACGGTTTTGTTGGATAAAGGAAATCTTTACTGGTGGCGAGTTAATCATCTTGGTTAATTACTTGCACAATATGGCGTTGTTAAGCCAAGACTAGACTCGACTTAAGCTAATAAATAAAAAATAACAAAAACACAAAATAAACATAGAATGAAACAGGATGGTAGTCCGTATGTTTTTTCTCTTTTTCTTTTTTTTTTTTATTTTTTTATTTTTTTTTTTTTGCATACACTCTTGCCCTACCATCCAAAACAACACATCATAGGGGATGAACATTCCCCTTACACTTGAATTTTTACATACTTTACAATAAACTAATCTAATGACTCGAATTAAGATAATCAAAACACTTGGAGTTCTTTTAATATTAACGCACATATGGGGGTAATGATAATAGCAAACCTAGTGCTTCATCCAACTTATGATTTGGTGCAATGGCTCTCTCCATAATTCCTTGGCAAACTAGGTCGCATTTCCTATTGGCCTCACTAAAACTAGATCTTAAACATGGAGGTTGTTCATAAGAATCTATCCTAGGTGAAGGCTCATATGATTCATAGGTGTCTCTAAATGAGGTATTTTGAACTCTTTGGTGTGTTAGCCGCTCAACCCTATCTTGTAATCTTAGAAGTCTAAGTGTAAAGTCCATTTGAAGCAAATTACAAACAAAATCACAAAGAAAAGATAGACTACAAGAAAGCTACAAAGTAAAAAGAAAAAATCTCACTTGATTGGAATCTAATGAGTAGACCTAATAAAAAGAAAAAATCTCACTTGATACGTGGGAATCGCACCAGGGTTTACCTCTCAAGGGATCTTGAGAAGCTTACAACCCCCACCAGGCAGTGTACCTGATCGTTGTAGTATAGTATAGTGACAAGTACCGGGGGATTCATCGTTCAGCTAGGAATAGTGTCGCTAGGATTAGAAAACCTAAATACTAGTTCTAAAGGTGAAGTATGATTATTTTTGTATTTTTATATTTTTTTAGAAAGCAAGTAAAAATCTCGGGTTTGAAGGATTTGGGAGGAATTAGTTGCTAGTCAACTAACCCAATACTAAAGATGCAATCAAACTAAAATACTAGAAATGAAAATAAACTAAATTAAACTAAGGTTGTGAGCAATAAATGGAGAAGTTGTGTTTACTTAGATTTCACTACTCCCTAGATATCATACACGTTAATTACTTGTTATAGTTGCGTGGATGACGGATTGTATTCCTTAATACCATTCATGGGGTGGCGCACTTAATTCCCCAATCCTATGAGTGCCTACTTCACTCATATGTCGAGCCGGCTAAGAAGCTCCTAACATGGGATCATTAGAATTTACTCATGCATTAAATACAACCAATAAAACCTAATGCACGTCAGTTCATGTTTCCTAAGACGTTCAAGCATGTTACCATTTGTAGATCTGCCAGTTTTCTTAAGCCTAACATCGAAATCATTCATCCAATACAACCATAAACAAGTAATCAATACATAATTAACAACTAGGTTTCATTAGATCCAAGCAAACACAAGATAGATCTAGCCTAGCATGATGGAATTAAGACAAGAACAAGATATAGACAACCAACACATAGACATATTGATTGAATTAAAAGAATACTTATCTCAATTACACATGAAAGGGTTCAAGGGCCGAGAACCCTTGAAAAACCTGTAAAATTTGTACTAAGTTCGGCCTTAGGGTTTCTCCAAAACTTCTCTTTTTTTGAATGAAAATTAGAAAACTATATATAGGAAATTGAGGCTGACGGCGTCAAGACCAAATTGGTGACACCGTCATCTCGCCGCCAAAAGAATTCTCGGACTGCCTTGATCTACTTTTGACGCCGTCACGTTATAACATTTTCCAGGCCGTCACGTATTTTACTCTTGACGCTCTACCTCGTGACGCCTTCAATTCTGTACTGGGTCGTCATGAAAATTACTCTTGACGCCGTCAGAATTTCCTTCTTGACGCCGTCACCTACTGTTCCCAGCAAGGAAAATTAAGACTTTGGCGTTTTCTTCAATTTTATGCTCCAAAAACGTCCGAATTGCTTCCTTTTCCAGATTTCTCTCCCAAAGTACCTAAAATCACAAAAGGAACGATTTAGGGCAATATTTGATCAAATAAATTCAATTCCGGACTTAAATGACCCCCTAAAAGTGGTTCATTTTTGGCCTCATCATATACCCTTACACTTAAGATTTTGCTTGTCCTCAAGCAGATGCGCTTTTATTATACTCAAAATGCAAGTTAGGGGTCATTTAACACTAATATAAAAGTAATTACAACAAATAATCGTTCCACTAAAGACCAATAGACAAGCACAGAGGTCATATACTAGCACCTCACAAATAGTGTTTAGATACTCACATCTCTCGGGTGTAATAAAGTATAAATTAGAATATGGAAACGGAAGATATCTCTCACTACCTGTTATAGCAAAATAGATTACCATAGGCTTGGGAAAGGATCAAACCTCCACCACATGGCGTAAGCACATAGGATAAACTATCAAAGAGGTCTTTTAAAGGGTTGTAACGTTAGCTGTAGGGATATGAAATACACGGGTTTGTTGGATAAAGGAAGTTTTTACTGGTGGCGAGTTAACAATCTTGGTTAATTACATGTACAATATAGCGTTGCTAAGCCAAGACTAGACTCGACTTAAGCTAATAAATGAAAAATAACAAAAACATAAAATAAACATAGAATGAAACGGGATGGTAGTCCGTATGTTTTTTTCTCTTTTCCTTTTTCTATTTTTTTTTTCTTTTTCTTGTTTTTTTTTTTCGATTTTTTTTTTTTTTTTTTTTTTTTTTTTTTTTTTTGCATACACTCTTACCCTACCATCCAAAATAATACATCATAGGGAATGAACATTTCCCTTACACTTGAATTTTTACATATTTTACAATAAACTAATCTAATGACTCGAGTTAAGAAAATCAAAACACTTGGAGTACTTTTAAGATTAACGCACATATGGGGGTAATAAATGATGTTCTTCCCCATTACTCCATAAAATAAGTACTTTACCCATGAGTCCCAATCGTCCCAAAACAATATGTACAAGGATACGACTCGACTTAGCAACCATGTAATCAATTAGATAATTAACTTAGGGTTTAACACATAACAATAATGCACTAAAGATGAGTGCATACACGGAAGGCTAAGGCGATTTGGGTGTACATTTAAGTGGGGTGTAACAAATTCTTCCTTTAAGTAAAATGCTTAAAGTTAGAAACAAAAAGATAGGCTCGGTGGGGTGTACTAGGGGTTTCGTCTACTAAAAATGAGTAAAACGCTAAGGGTGTGAGAAAAATTAATTGACTTAACTAGCCAAGTAATATGACTTAAATGGTCAAGTAATTATGATACGGGTTTAACACACGGGTGATCCTAATGCCTCTTATCATGTAGTAAATCCTACTACACGAATGTAGTCTCACTAGCGGTCTCGGGATGCATCACTAACGCAAGTTCTAGAATCTAAATGCTACCGGTACACTCATAAGCACTAATAGTAAATGCTTTTCCTATCAAATCTAAAGGCGAACCTCACATATTTGGGTGGAAAATTTTTCTGAATATACGGTTATGTGCTAGTCATACAATCTCCTATCCATGAGACGCTTGCTATGGCTAAAGTTTCACTCCTAAATGTTGTAAAAAAATTTAAATTTGGCGCTAAAATTGCATTAACAAGTATTTCTCATAGTTTTATTACACATCTACCATTAAACAAAACAAACTCAAGCGAAAGTGTACATGTAAGGTATCATCATTTTACCCTCCCCTTACACTTAAGATGAACATTGTCCACGATGTTCAAGTAAAGAATGTAAAAGTTAAATAAGTAAAAAGAAAGAAATCAAATACTCCCCTGATTCGCTCGGTATGGATAATAAGGTGGCCAGGTTAAATCTTCCTCCAGGAAAATGAACAATCAAAGCTTCCCTTCCAGAAAAATAAATTATCTTCTTGTCATACATAACCTGTAAATCCTGAGAAAACAAACAAAGCAACCTCGCATAAAATCGGCAGCAATCTATATAAGTTACTAAATCCTAGAAAACAAAGTAAGATATAATGCTTGTGGAATGTAGTTTGCAGATTTCCTGGAGATTATAAAACTTAATAATTCAACAAAAACCGTAAGACTCCGTTAGAAAAACAAAACCGGTAAAATTTCCATATTTTTACACGTGACGCCGTCAAGAGTTAACTCATGACACCGTCAGAAGTGACCTGCAGAAATTCTTATGTTAAGTTTTCAGAAAATCTCTGGAAAAACTTCGTCCTACTTCCTGGAAAATCCTGCAAAACATCATTATGACTCGATACAAGCATTTGACTCTAACAAGTACTAATACACATGTCCATTTAATATTGTTGTGGTTCATGCTCAATTTCGTTCTTATAAACAAATTTGGATCTCCCTTACACTTATCTTTTGCAAAATACCTTTATATGCAATTAAGACGAAGTTAAAAACAAAATACAGCATTTTCACAATTTACTTTGAAACATGAGCCACAAACAATAAAAATAAAGCATGCATACGGAAACAAATAAAATCAAATAAACAAACAAATAAATAAAGATTGGGTTGCCTCCCAATAAGCGCTTGTTTTTGTTCAAGTCACGAGCCTGACTCTACCCTTATTTAACGGAAATAGGGGAGGTTTTCCCTACACTTTGAATTAAGTGCGGGTGGAAGTAGCGATACACACCCTTAGGGTGGAAATATGCCACATGAGGTGAAGGGGGTGAGTGAATGGCTTCCTTCATCCTAAAACTACCCGGATAATATTGGTTGATGGGTGGGTCGGTTCCTCTTTTGTCTCCTAGAAATATATCTAAGGATGGAAAGTTATGTAAAGGTTGAGGTTCCGGTTCATCAACATTAGGAAATTCCCTAGAACTAGGAGTAAGGTTATCACTACAAGTATTCAAACCTATATCCTTAAGTGGTGCCTGGTCCAAGGGTTCTACCTCCATCGGAATTCATAAAGTTTCTTCTACTTCTTCCGGGTAAGTCACGGGCGGTGTGTGTGCCTCAAATGATGGTTGAGTATTTTGTGGGCTTATGTTACTTACCTCATCATTCCATGTGTTAATATCACCTATATCCTCAACATGTGTTTTATTATAATCTAACCCTAACATTCTCCCAAGTATCTCACGTGCTTCTCTAGGCATCTCAACTTCTATGTCCGAATCATAAGGACCATCCTCAATATTCTGACTGCTATATACAAATTGCCCAAAAGATTCATCATCTGTTTCTTGAGATTCATCATCATCGATCATAAAACCTAGGTCTTTTTTATCAATGTGATCATGCTCGGCTAAATCCTCCTCAATTGTTTTCTTAGGTAGTGATAATAGCAAACCTAGTGCTTCATCCAACTTATGATTTGTTGCAATGGCTCTCTCCATAATTCCTTGGCAAACTAGGTCGCATTTCCCATTGGCCTCACTAAAACTAGATCTTAAACATGGAGGTTGTTCATAAGAATCTATCCTAGGTGAAGGCTCATATGATTCATAGGTGTCTCTAAATGAGGTATTTTGAACTCTTTGGTGTGTTAGCCGCTCAACCCTATCTTGTAATCTTAGAAGTCTAAGTGTAAAGTCCATTTGAAGCAAATTACAAACAAAATCACAAAGAAAAGATAGACTACGAGAAAGCTACAAAGTAAAAAGAAAAAATCTCACTTGATAGGAATCTAATGAGTAGACCTAATAAAAATCAAATTCAACCTAAACAATAACTATTCCCCGGGCTGCGGCACCAAAAACTTGATACGTGGGAATCGCACCAGGCTTTACCTCTCAAGGGATCTTGAGAAGCTTACAACCCCCACCAGGCAGTGTACCTGATCGTTGTAGTATAGTATTGTGACAAGTACCGGGGGATTGATCGTTCAGCTAGGAATAGTGTCGCTAGGATTAGAAAACCTAAATACTAGTTCTAAAGGTGAAGGATGCTTATTTTTGTATTTTTATATTTTTTTAGAACGCAAGTAAAAATCTCGGGTTTGAAGGATTTGGGCAGAATTAGTTGCTAGTCAACTAACCCAATACTAAAGATGCAATCAAAATAAAATACTAGAAATGAAAATAAACTAAATTAAACTAAGGTTGTGAGCAATAAATGGAGAAGTTGTGTTTAGTTAGATTTTACTACTCCCTATATATCTTTTACACGTTAATTACTTGTTATAGTTGCGTGGATGACGGATTGTATTCCTTAATACCATTCATGGGGTGGCGCACTTAATTCCCCAATCCTATGAGTGCCTACTTCACTCCTATGTCGAGCCGGCTAAGAAGCTCCTAACATGGGATCATTAGAATTTACTCATGCATTAAATATAACCAATAAAACCTAGTGCACGTCAGTTCATGTTTCCTAAGACGTTCAAGCATGTTACCATTTGGAGATCTGCCAGTTTTCTTAAGCCTAACATCGAAATCATTCATCCAATACAACCATAAACAAGTAATCAACACATATTAACATCTAGGTTTCATTAGATCCAAGCAAACACAAGATAGATCTAGCCTAGCATGATGGAATTAAGACAAGAACAAGATATAGACAACCAACACATAGACATATTGATTGAATTAAAAGAATACTTATCTCAATTACACATGAAAGGGTTCAAGGGCTGAGAACTCTTGAAAAACCTGTAAAATTCGTACTAAGTTCGGCCTTAGGGTTTCTCCAAAACTTCTCTTTTTTGAATGAAAATTAGAAAACTATATATAGGAAATTGAGGCTGACGGCGTCAAGACCAAATTGGTGACACCGTCATCTCGCCGCCAAAAGAATTCTCGGACTGCCTTGATCTACTTTTGACGCCGTCACGTTATAACATTTTCCAGGCCATCACGTATTTTACTCTTGACGCTCTACCTCGTGACGCCTTCAATTCTGTACTGGCTCGTCTTGAAAATTACTCTTGACGCCATCAGAATTTCCTTCTTGACGCCGTCACCTACTGTTCCCAGCAAGGAAAATTAAGACTTTTGCGTTTTCTTCACTTTTATGCTCCAAAAACGTCCGAATTGCTTCCTTTTCCAGATTTCTCTCCCAAAGTACCTAAAATCACAAAAGGAACGATTTAGGGCAATATTTGATCAAATAAATTCAATTCCGTGATTAAATGACCCCCTAAAAGTGGTTCATTTTTCACCTCATCAATATATATATATATATATATATATATATATATATATATATATATATATATATATATATATATATATATATATATATATATATATAGTTCGGTGTCATTTCTAAGTGTCGCGTCACAAGTGGGAGTTACCGGTGTTAACCTCATTGGGTGACATCCAAGAGTGACTAATGGTGATACCAGGTGATATACATACGGTGACTAAAGGTGTTTCAGGTGACATGCAATCGGATGACTAACGGTGATAAGGGTGTCATGCAAATGGTGTCTCATGTGTAAAAAAAAATTAACCCGCAAAAATGGCTTTGATTAGAATAGATTCGGTGATTAGCGTTAATAAATGACATGGGATTTTACGGAGTATTACAGCAAATAAAGATATAATGCTTGTGGAATGAATATTTGCAGATTCCTGGAGTTTATAAAATACAGATTTTACGAAACTTTACAATTCCGGCTGAAAAACAAAACCTGCAAAATTTCTAGAAAATTACACCTGACATCGTCAGGTGATGCCTGACGCTGTCAGAATTGATCTGACAGAATTCTTATATTTTGTTTTCGGAAAATTTCTAGAAAAACCTATGTTCTAATTCCTGGAATCCTGCAAAACACTCATTATGACCAGATACATGTAACAATTCGCAATTTCAGGTTAACTTTTATTCCCGAAAATTTCACTATTCACTTTTACTATTCATCTTAGAAATTTTTATTTCATATTCTCGTAAGTTAAACTATTTTAACGATAATCCGAGAGTTTGACGCTCGTCGGATCATTTCTGCAAAAATCACAAAGCCGTGTCCGAGATTTACTTTTAGGTTTAAACGTCCTTCCAGCATCCCGATAAGTCCATAAAACATTATAAACAATAGAAATATGATTTTCTCTCATTTTAGGACAATTCCAAAAGTTTCGGAATTTTACGTTTTCCAGTTCTGCGTTTTACGCGAATTACGCGTTTTAGACCCGTGTTTCCAGTTTTTAGCAGGGTTTAAGCACCCGATAGATCCTACCACTCATTTTATATTTTATTATGGACTATATTTACATGTTAACTATACTTTCAAGTTTCATATTTTTAGGATACCCGGTTTTACGTTTCGTGGCCTAAAAACTTACGGTTAGCGATTTACGGAGTCAAAACTAGCTACATACTTAGGGTATTATCATCCAAAGACCATGACTACTCATCTAGTCATCCTATCCATATACAAACCGACTTAGGGGGGGGGGGGGAGTCACCATGTGTGGTTAAATCTTGACCATTGATTCTTTAGATCATACTTAATTACAACTTTGTCACCAAGTTATAGCACTTTCCTAGCAAGCTTCCTAACCTCCTCATTCATAGTATAAATACAAGCTCATTTGCTTCCTTTCTTCATCACCAAAAACGCCACAACATATGTACCTAGCACTATGATCCTTTGATCTTCAATATACAAGTTACACTACAAAGTTCAATGTCTTAGTATTCTCTACCTAGTTCTTAAGTTTGTTTGGTGATTCCATGGTTGAATTAAGAGCTACACAAGGTTACTAGGGCTGAAGTTAATAGGTTTTCACAAGGGTTCTATCAAGGCTAGCAAGGGTTACAAGAGTTATGGTGAAGGGTTTACAAGCTTCGGTTTAGTGTCCTAGTTCTATACTTGACTTCCTTTCTTTAGAAAGCCAAAAGTTGTAAGCAAACCCTTATACACTTTCTTGCTCAATATCATTTTCATGCGTATTATGGTTCTTTCATGCTATATATGTTCTTGTTATTGTGTTCATGATGTTTAAAATCGGATAAAACGAGTATTGGTATACATATGTTAACTTATGACAAGTAAACAAGCAAACTAGTGATTTTTATGGAGAACCACGACCAAAATAGTATAACTTTGATATTTGACACTTACTTACTGTTAAAGAGGACTTAACAAGGAAAACATAGCAATTTGAATCACCCAAAACGAGTACACGAGTCAAAAGTTATGACCATTTGAAGTTAGCGAAACCAAAACGGCAAAACTGCCTAAATAGCATTCTGATCAAATTTTGATTTTGAAAGTCCCACTTCTGGTCCAATTCATCAAAAAGTTAAAACATGAAAGTTGTCCGTAACGACGTTTTCGTTCAGGAACAAAGAAGCTCGAGACCTGAAAATGCTTTCTGAGTGATAATTTTCTTCAAATTCTTAACAGCCCATTTTAGACCAAAGTAACTAAATAATTGTTATAATTAGATGAAACCAAGAGGTCTAATGACCTAAAGCCAAGACCACAACCATGGCTAAAGCCAAGGTTGAGTCTCAAGAACATATAACTTTTAAAGATCAAAATGCTTATATATATATATATATATATATATATATATATATATATATATATATATATATATATATATATATATATATGTTATCAAATACTACAATAGTAGGGAGCCTCATGTGTGGAGTTCATTAAGTAAGCCGTCGAGATGAGTTGTGGATTTACGAATTAAAGTGTCCTGGCTCCTCGAACGTTTACTCCATGACTTCTGAATTATGTCGGCCCGAACGGTAGTAAGAGATGTACAAACTATACATGTTTCATAAACGACTTATATTCAAAGACTTACACTATATACTAAGTACTACATCATGAACATTATACAAGACATATATTGGCAATTCTTCGTATTCTTAGACGTTACTCCAAACCTAAGTCGCAACGTTCTATTATAGGCTGCTCTTAGAGACTTTCGCGATTCGACTACCACTTTCATTTCTCATTACATAAGCTTAAGGTGAGTCATAGCCCCTACTCTTTTCGTACTTGTTTTAACTCTTGGGGGGGATACATGCTCAACTACTTGCTTACTTGTACAAATACTCAAAACATTTATACTTGATTGTTATATACTTGACTGTCTTATACTTGATGGCATTATACTTGATTTCATACATACATGACTGTCTTATATCTTTGGGAAGTGGCTCCCAGTAAACTTATATCTTTGGGAAGTGGCTCCCGGTAATCTTTGGGAAGTGGCTCCCAGTTGTCTTTGATACATCCTAACATTTGCGAATGTTTGGATACATCATAAAAGTGAGGTCTTCGGAGATGAAGTAGAGACTCACTACTAATTGCTTAATTGTCTTGATGAACTTATACATGTCTTTATTATACTATATGTTAGCAGTGGGTTGTGAACACATAGGTTACAAGTCTCTTATGGCGGGACTTGTAACTGAGTGGATTCTCAATGCCTTTGCTATGTGAATATTCTTTTAAGGCTTTTCAACTGTTTTAAGACAAACTCTATGAACTCACCAACCATTGTGTTGACACTTTAGCATGTTTATCTCAGGTTAGTAAGGCGATAGCTAGTGCGTGGAACTTAGAGTCAAGCTGCATATTCTGAAGACTTACGCTTTTATCATTTACCATTCAAAACATTTTGTATACATTTATGTATCATACTTTGGAATCTCATGTTTGTAACTTTGAATTCATTAATCGAATGGTAACTTTTCAAAACGTCTCATTTAGAGTTCGTTTTCTATAACTTGTACTTTGTATTATGAAGTAGCACCCTCAGTGACACAGTCTTCCGCTGCGGTATTTTGGGGGTGTTACAGATTGGTACCAGAGCCTTGGTTATAAAGAACTAGGTTGCATTTAGTGCCTAGACTATAACTGCTATATACGTTGGGACCTTCCTCTTTATTTGCCTTACACACAATACATACACATATGCTTTTTGGTTAGAGGTTTGCTTAGTTCCACGCTATTAGATGATGTGACTTTAGTATTATAAGGAGCCCCAGAGATTAGCCAGGTCATTAAAAACATGGAGCTCAGTAATAACTAATTATTTAACTTGATCTTGTGACAGTTCTTGTTTGATGAGACACAAGATTTGAGTTAAATAATATTATTGCTTAGCTTTAGGGATTTGATGACTTGATTATCTTACTATCGGCCTCAGAAGGCGGATTTTGTGTCGGAAATTCTTAAGTAGGATGTTTTAGAATCTCCTTATTAAAATGGATTGGGACGCCTCTTCATTTAAATAAAGAAATTGTAGATCACCGAACCATAAGTTTATGAGACCTTACTTACATAAATTTGGACACTTCTTTATGTAAGTAATGTGTTATAAATAAGTGGGCTTAATTGTGGCCGATATAACTCCTTAACCAGAACCTTAGACGAATCAGAGTGAACACCACTATATTAGAGATCCCGAATTCTCTTAGACACACCGTAAGTAGTTAACATCAACAGAACTTCGGGTCGAAGTTCTCCTTAAGGGGTAGAGACTGTAACAATTCGCAATTTCAGGTTAACTTTTATTCCCGAAAATTTCACTATTCACTTTTACTATTCATCTTAGAAATTTTTATTTCATATTCTCGTAAGTTAAACTATTTTAACGATAATCCGAGAGTTTGACGCTCGTCGGATCATTTCTGCAAAAATCACAAAGCCGTGTCCGAGATTTACTTTTAGGTTTAAACGTCCTTCCAGCATCCCGATAGGTCCATAAAACATTATAAACAATAGAAATATGATTTTCTCTCATTTTAGGACAATTCCAAAAGTTTCGGAATTTTACGTTTTCCAGTTCAGCGTTTTACGCGAATTACGCGTTTTAGACCCGTGTTTCCAGTTTTTAGCAGGGTTTTAGCACCCGATAGATCCTACCACTCATTTTATATTTTATTATGGACTATATTGACATGTTTAACCATACTTTCAAGTTTCATATTTTTAGGATACCCGGTTTTACGTTTCGTGGCCTAAAAACTTACGGTTAGCGATTTACGGAGTCAAAACTAGCTACATACTTAGGATATTATCATCCAAAGACCATGACTACTCATCTAGTCATCCTATCCATATACAAACCGACTTAGGGGGGGGAGTCACCATGTGTGGTTAAATCTTGACCATTGATTCTTTAGATCATACTTAATTACAACTTTGTCACCAAGTTATAGCACTTTCCTAGCAAGCTTCCTAACCTCCTCATTCATAGTATAAATACAAGCTCATTTGCTTCCTTTCTTCATCACCAAAAATGCCACAACATATGTACCTAGCACCATGATCCTTTGATCTTCAATATACAAGTTACACTACAAAGTTCAATGTCTTAGTATTCTCTACCTAGTTCTTAAGTTTGTTTGGTGATTCCATGGTTGAATTAAGAGCTACACAAGGTTACTAGGGCTGAAGTTAATGGGTTTTCACAAGGGTTCTATCAAGGCTAGCAAGGGTTACAAGAGTTATGGTGAAGGGTTTACAAGCTTAGGTTTAGTGTCCTAGTTCTATACTTGACTTCCTTTCTTTAGAAAGCCAAAAGTTGTAAGCAAACCCTTATACACTTTCTTGCTCAATATCATTTTCATGCTTATTATGGTTCTTTCATGCTATATATGTTCTTGTTATTGTGTTCATGATGTTTAAAATCGGATAAAACGAGTATTGGTATACATATGTTAACTTATGACAAGTAAACAAGCAAACTAGTGATTTTTATGGAGAACCACGACCAAAATAGTATAACTTTGATATTTGACACTTACTTACTGTTAAAGAGGACTTAACAAGGAAAACATAGCAATTTGAATCACCCAAAACGAGTACACGAGTCAAAAGTTATGACCATTTGAAGTTAGCGAAACCAAAACGGCAAAACTGCCTAAATAGCATTCTGATCAAATTTTGATTTTGAAAGTCCCACTTCTGGTCTGATTCATCAAAAAGTTAAAACACGAAAGTTGTCCGTAACGACGTTTTCGTTCAGGAACAAAGAAGCTCGAGACCTGAAAATGCTTTCTGAGTGATAATTTTCTTCAAATTCTTAACAGCCCATTTTAGACCAAAGTAACTATATAATTGTTATAATTAGATGAGACCAAGAGGTCTAATGACCTAAATCCAAGACCACAACCATGGCTAAAGCCAAGGTTGAGTCTCAAGACCATGGTAACATGACCAAAGTCACGGCAAAGCCACGGCTAAAGACCATATAACTTTTAACGATCAAAAAGCTTATATATATATGTTATCAAATACTACAATAGTAGGGAGCCTCATGTGAGGAGTTCATTAAGTAAGCCGTCGAGATGAGTTGTGGATTTACGAATTAAAGTGTCCTGGCTCCTCGAACGTTTACTCCATGACTTCTGAATTATGTCGGCCCGAACGGTAGTAAGAGATGTACAAACTATACATGTTTCATAAACGACTTATATTCAAAGACTTACACTATATACTAAGTACTACATCATGAACATTATGCAAGACATATATTGGCAATTCTTCGTATTCTTAGACGTTACTCCAAACCTAAGTCGCAACGTTCTATTATAGGCTGCTCTTAGAGACTTTCGCGATTCGACTACCACTTTCATTTCTCATTACATAAGCTTAAGGTGAGTCATAGCCCCTACTCTTTTCGTACTTGTTTTAACTCTTGGGGGGGATACATGCTCAACTACTTGCTTACTTGTACAAATACTCAAAACATTTATACTTGATTGTTATATACTTGACTGTCTTATACTTGATGGCATTATACTTGATTTCATACATACATGACTGTCTTATATCTTTGGGAAGTGGCTCCCAGTAAACTTATATCTTTGGGAAGTGGCTCCCAGTAATCTTTGGGAAGTGGCTCCCAGTTGTCTTTGATACATCCTAACATTTGCGAATGTTTGGATGCATCATAAAAGTGAGGTCTTCGGAGATGAAGTAGAGACTCACTACTAATTGCTTAATTGTCTTGATGAACTTATACCTGTCTTTATTATACTATATGTTAGCAGTGGGTTGTGAACACACAGGTTACAAGTCTCTTATGGCGGGACTTGTAACTGAGTGGATTCTCAATGCCTTTGCTATGTGAATATTCTTTTAAGGCTTTTCAACTGTTTTAAGACAAACTCTATGAACTCACCAACCATTGTGTTGACACTTTAGCATGTTTATCTCAGGTTAGTAAGGCGATAGCTAGTGCGTGGAACTTAGAGTCAAGCTGCATATTCTGAAGACTTACGCTTTTATCATTTACCATTCAAAACATTTTGTATACATTTATGTATCATACTTTGGAATCTCATGTTTGTAACTTTGAATTCATTAATCGAATGGTAACTTTTCAAAACGTCTCATTTAGAGTTCGTTTTCTATAACTTGTACTTTGTATTATGAAGTAGCACCCTCAGTGACACAGTCTTCCGCTGCGGTATTTTGGGGGTGTTACAATACAAGCATTTTACTCAAACAAATACTAATATGCATGTTTATATCTCATTGTTATCGTTCATGCTCAATCCGTTCTTAAAACAAATTTAGGGCCTGTTTGGTTTGTTGTCATGAATCACAATAGGTATGGGTATTGATATAATGTGGAATGACAATGGATATATCATTATAAATTGTTAAAAGTAGAAGAATTAAAAAAAAGAAATAAAAATACAAAACCTTTTTCAAGTTGTGGCTCTATTTTCACCATCCAATTGTTCCAGTAGTGGGTCCCCATATATACTGCCAAATGATATTTATTAATTAAATACAAATTGAGGGAATGGTTTGTTCAAACCTACCTTTTCATCCGATTTGGGGAAACCTCCATTTTATGGGTTTTCAAATACCCATAGTTACCAACCAAATAAGTTTAATGAGTCTGACACCCATTCCATCATGCAAAAACCCCCAACCAAACTGGCCCTTAGATTTCCCTTACACTTATCTTTTGCAAAATACCTTTATATGTAATCAGGACGAAGTTAAAAACAAAATAAAGCATTTTCACAAAATGTTTGATACATGAACAATAAACAATAGAAACAAAACACACATACGGAAGAAAATAAAATCAAATAAACAAACAAACAAACAAATAAAGCTTGGGTTTCCTCCCAAGTAGCGCTTTTCTTTATTAACGAGTCTTGTAGCTAGACTCAAAGTTACGCCCTATTACGTGACCTCGTCGTTGGTCACATTGTCTAGGTCATCCTCTAGTTTGTTTTTGTATTCCAGACCTAGTTGCAAGCATTCTTTGTAGAAACCAGGTATTTTCTTCATTACATGGTCTACTCCTCTACGTCTATCCTCATCATTCCTATATTAGACCGCTTGCTTATGCTCCTTCTCAAGGTTCGATAAAAGTCAGTATTGCTCTATCTTATAAGGCATTTGGTATGCTATTTCATCGGTCTCCTCCTTGAACCTAACTATCTCTAGAGACGGGTCATAATTCATTTTAGAGACTTCAACAAATGGCTTCCCAAACACTACTTGAGCTAAGCAATTATCTATTACCGAATGAATATCTTCTACTATCACAAAATAGGTAACATACGTGAAGTTCCCTACTAAAACATGCAATCCCTTAACTCTTCCCATAAAGTTACTTATCCTACATATGTTAGGAAATATCCTAGGTCCAAGTTTCTTTTTCATTATCCAATTATGATGGATCCTAGTCATAATATTTATGAGAGATTTAAGATCGATGTAAGCTTTCCATACATGCACATGCCCAATGATGCATGGTATGTTGATATTAGATGGACTGCCCCCTTTGATTATTTGTGAACCTAGGAAGTATGGTGTCTTGGGGTCATCGAATAAATCCCTATGGTATACACGTTCTTCCTTAGTTGGTAACCTATCAAAGTAGTCTTCTACATCCTCTACTCTTTTCTCCTTATCCTCCTCAACTTCCTTAACTTCATTCTTAGGATCATTTTCAACTTCAGTCCTATCCCTATCATTCTCGTCCTTATCCTTATCGATTGGCTTAATAGTGACAACGTTGACAAAGTGGACATGTTTGGATGTTGAGGGGTCCTTGGTTTGGGTTCCGCTACTTGTGTTCCTAGCATCCTTATTTGGCGGTGTCAACACGTGGCTGTTGAGAGCACTCAACAAATTGTCAATTTTGTTGGTCATCTCCGTTTGTTGTTGGTTGAATTCGGATTCAAACCTAGCTATGCGGGCTTCTTGAGATGCCATAAAATTGGACATCAATCCTTCAAGATTATTGGTACTATCATAGTTATTAGAAGGATTGTTATTGAAAGTACAGTTTGAGGATGAACCGTTTGATTGAAACGATTAGGTAGATTGGAAGAATTATTTTGGGTGTTTGGGTTTTGTTTCCACCTAAAGTTTGGGTGATTTTTCCAAGAGGGGTTATATGAATCACCGTAAGGGTTTGGTTTGGGTTTGAAAGTATACCACTTGTCTCCCGCTTCGTCGATACGAGAGGATGAGTAGTCTGCAAAAGCTTGTTCGGAGAGTTCCATGCAATTACGTGTTTCGTGGGGACCACTACAATACTCACATGAAGAATTGATTTTGTTCACTTGGCTTGAAGGTTTAGGAGCTTTGTAGGATTTCATGAGAAACTTGACTTGGTCTTCAAGTTCCATGATCCTACTGTCGGAAGTGCTTGAATTATTCGAAGGCAAAGATATTGCCTTGACCGTTTTGTTCAAATCACGGGGATCATTCCAACTTTCGTTGTCATAGAGAGCAAGATCTTCTATGAGTTCCTATGATTCTTCCGCACTTCGATCACGTAGCTTACCACCGGCCGCTTGGTCAATGGTTTGTGTAACAACCCACAAAATCTCATTACTATCATTACCATTACAAATACCTATAGTAGGTATTTCACATGCAAATTTTTGCTTTTTATGTGTATTTATTACTTACATGACTCACTAGACCTGCTCACGTACCCACACAAGCCAAATAACTCAATACTCACATCATATAAACCCCTGGTATGTTAGGCATAAGATCACAACAACACCATAATAAGTAATCTACCAATGTAATGTACTAAATATATCACAAAACCCTAATAAACCTTAATTAAACCCTAATTAGGTCTATGTGCTTACTAAACCTTATATGCTTAACTAAACTAGTTTGAAAGTTTACAAGGCTTAAGTATGAGTTACCTTAGAAACATTAGGATACCTTAGGACCATTAGACACTAGTACAACCCCTTAGAACTTAGGTATAAGTCCCTGAAGCACAAAACCATAACTAGGTCATAACTTCTTAGAATTAGGTCTAAACTATACCAAAACTTCACCATAGGTTACCACCACTTAGTATAAGCCTCTTAGGACCTAGGATTAGTCATTAGGCACTCATATGACACTAATCTAGGCACTAAACCATAGGATAAACCCTAATCTCTTTCTAAACACAATTAGGTTTGTTAGGTCACAAAACTAGGTCAAACCTTCCTAAACCTTTCCCATAAGTTACCATCACTTAGTATAAGCCCCTTAGGACTTAGGATTAGTCACTAAACACTCTTAGGAACCTAACCTAGGCACTAAAACTTAGGTAAAATCTTGAACTCTTACTAAGTAAAACTAGGTCTAAACTTAACCTAAACTAGTAAAACCTAAACATAAGCACCTCAACCTAGCACCCTAACACCTTAGTCACCTTAAGCTAGCATCCTAGCATCTCACAAGCTAGAACACAAGTAGGTGCATCACCTACTTGTGTCCTCCTTGTTCCGCGGCTTCATCTCCACTACAAACCACCCTATAACCGCCAAAAGCTTGTCCTTGTCACTCCATAGCCTTGGTTAGTCACCATGTAACTATGGTGAGTCATATCCCCCCCCCCTCGACACCTCTTTCTTCCCTTACTTGGTCGCTACTCCAAACTACCCTATAAATACCCCCCGCTCCCCCTCCATTTCATTCACACCTATTATCTTCTTTTCACCTCATACCTTTTGGTCCCAAGGGTAGTAGTAGTGGCCTAGTTACCTTAGAAGTTGAGTGCTATAGGTCTAAGACCTTGTCAAGTTTAGTTTTTGCCTAGAAAACCCTAAACCCTAGCTTAACCTCTCGTTAACCATTCCCTAGCCAATTAAGCCTTCATTTCTTATTCTATTAGCTTTAGTTTAGTATTAGGATAATATTAGGATGCCTTAGATCCCCTAGGAACCCTTGCCTAAGCCTTGAACCATTTCATTTACTCGTTTTCTTTTTAAAACCCTAATTATAGATAAAACCCTAAATACATGCTATAAGCCCTTTTCATAAGCCCTAAGCTAGTTTAGATAACTTAAATAAGCTAATATTAGTTAAACATAAGCTAGGAACTTAGTTGTTACCTAAAAATATAGTTTACATGCATTTAGGACTATTTTTGCGAAACTTTACATGTATAATGGTATATATCATAAATTCCTGAAACTATAAAGTCTATGGATTGTTTTTGACTCCTAAAAGTTATAAGTGTAAGGACTCATTTTGCAAAGTATTAAAACCTTAGGATAGAAACTAAAATAAGTTATAAATTAAAAAGGACTAGTTATGCAAATATTATAAAGTTAAAGGTCTAAATGGTAAATATAGAAAACTTATGAGTCCAAGGGTAAATTATGTCATTTTCTAAATAATATAAGTATTATAAGTTTAGGGTAGAAAATGTGAATATATAAACTATAAGGGTATAAAGTGAAAATATATATAAATATAAAATCTAAATAAATTTAGAAGCATAACACAATAGTAGGGAGCTTCATGTGAGGAGTACCATGTGGATATTTCATTTTGATGAGTTTGCTGGGTTTACGAATTAAAGTACCCTGGCTCCTCAAACGATTATTGCATGTACTTCGGGAGTATGATTGCCCGAACGGTGTTATGGTTATAACTTAACTTAATAATAATATAGCTCAATAGTAGGGAGCTTCACGTGAGGAGTATTAACTTCTGAATTATGATGGCCCGAACGGTATTATTTTGATAACATAATACAATACTAGGGAGCTTCATGTGAGGAGTCATATACTTCTGGATTGTGATGGCCCGAACGGTGCTATATTATATCTAATACATTAACAAACCTAAGAAAAAATAACTTAAGAAACTTAAACAAGATAACTAAAGCTTGATATACATCCAAACCTACATCACACTAGGATACGTGAGTAAGGCAGTCTACTTCCCAAGTCACTTTTTGCATCAATTAGATTTCCCTAAGCCCAGGTGAGTTCAAAGCCTCATACTCTTTTTAAAATTTTCACTCTAAATGCTTTACAAACCATGTGAGGGGGATACATGCTACTTGCTTTACTTAAAACCGAATACAAGTCTTTTCTTTGGTTGTTACACGAATAAACTAATTACCACCACTACATAACCAAAATTCATGAATCTAATCGTTTGGGATATTTTACCCACACGAACGCGAATATAGTTGATAGATCTATTGGAGTTTGACAACTCCCGTTGGTATTAACATCTTTCTGGATGGTACCAATAAGTACTATATTTTAACCCACTAAAGGATTAACTTTGGCAAGTTATCCTTCCCATCCTCTCATGGTTAGGTCTGCAGCCCCCATGACCCGGATTGTTAACGTGTTGGTCATAAGCTTATGTTGATCCCAGTTGAGCAAACGATCTTATAGAAGTTGACTTGAATTAAAACTTAAGCAATAACGCGGAATATTAAAGCTTAACTTAAGAAGATTAGTTTAAACACTTTCAACACTTCAATATATTAATATACGAGCACTTGACAATGCTAGGGTTTTACAACCTTGAAGTGAAACGAGAATAATAATGATACGTACATATTCAAACCCTAGGCACCTCCTTTTATAGACCAAGGAGTCCTAGTCGGTTTACAATAACTTTACATGCAAGACAATATCTTTTCCTAAAGTATCTAACCGTGTATACAATCTTATCCTTTAAGAAGTAGAGTCTTTATCTTCACAAGCAGCATAATGAACTAGCAGTAGATTGATTACTCTAGAAGTAGTTTGATACTTGGTGCAATTCTTCAGCAGCAGAACCTTAAAACCCAACAATCCTCCCCTAAACTTAATATTTACTTCTAAATCATTAAGTTTCTTCAAAGCTTGATTAAACACCAGGAGGATGCTTCCAAACACACTACTTCTTCTTAGATGACTGTTGACCAAGAATCTTCTTATATTTTGGTAACAAGTTAAAAGCTTGATCATCAGTATCATAAGCCTTTTGTAGTTCAAGCTGCCTAGTACCATTCACCATCTGATAAACAATTTCCAAGCAAGATGCCAATGGATAATCCTTTTCAATCAACATATATAAATTGTGTGGCCCAATGTATAAAACATGAACCCCAGAACTTTGAAAAAGCATCCATTTTCTGACTTTGTATCTTTTAATCTCTGTCCATTCTGAGTCTTCCAAAGAAGGATCAAACATAAGTTTCAAAGCTCTCCACATAATATAGTCAGACATAGCTTCTTGATTATTATAAGTTGTTATACCAAACTTTGTAGCACCAAACTTTTCTTTGAACAACCTCCATAGGTTACAGATGTCCTCTCTGTCAAAATAGTACAACATCTGTTGAAGTCTAAGAAATCTAGACGTCTTTCCATCAGATCTTTTGACATCATGAAATGTTCCAACAGTGTTTTTATATCATGTAGTTACTTGAATAATTGGATATTTGATTCCCACTGGTTCAGCATCAACTACCTCATGTTCTTCCCTCTTAGCAACCATAGTTAGAACCTGCATTTCTTGCTTTAAATGCTCAGGTGGAATATGTTCATAATCATCCACATACTCATCATTCCTATCATCTTCAGATTCATAATTGCTCTGCACTGCTACATTCTGCTTTTTCCTAGCAAAGGTCTTCTTTGTTATACTTTTTCTTTTTGTACCTCTGCTAGAAGAAGTTTTTTCTTCTTCAATAAACTCTGTTGCTTTAAGCTCGGCTTCACTAACTTTCTCAGGTGCCAACTTCTTGTTCATTTGAGCAAAATGTTCTTCATCTCTTGAACAACCCATAGGAAAGAAGGTATCCATTTCCTTTTTAGCTTGTTGATACAAATTAAAAACTTCTTGATTTGTTTTATGTTTCAATTGTACCAGTTTCCACCCCTTCATATTTTTAAGATATTTCTCATGTTCTCTTCTTTGTTGAAGTGGAGTTGGTCCTCTGAGAATTTTCTTCTTCCTTCTTATAGCAACAACTTCTTTCTTCTTCTTTACTGTGAATTCTTTCATCCAAGCTACAACATCAAACTCTAGAACCTCTTGTTCTTCAATTTTCACTAACTTGTAGAATTCAATGTCAGCATCCATTCTTATTTTCTCTTCTACCCATTCCTCATACCTCTTCATATCCTCAGCTTCCTTATCAGCCTTTTCTTTTTGTTGTTGTAGTAGTTGTTGCTCAACAATATCCTCTTTCTCTTGTTCTTCCCTTGCAACAACTGAATCATGCTTAATTTGTCTCTCTTTAGGCCAATACACAAAAGGAATCTGGGAGTAATCTATCTCATCATCATTAGATTCTAGCATAGGTTCTTCAGTAACCTTGCTTTTCCCTTTATCAGCAGCAGTAGATGATGAAATTGAACTTGTTTGTCTTTCTGGAGCAGCAGGTTCTCTGATTTCTACTCCCTTTACAGATGGTCTTGGTAAGTAAGGTGTTATAGTGGATGTTGGTTGTTGTGATTGTGGTTGACTTGGTTGTGATGATTGTTGTTGTGGTTGTTGTGGTGTCTTCTTGCTAAGCAAAACCATGGTCTCAGCAGCAGCTTTGTCACTAGCACCAACTGCAGAACTCTGTACATCAGCAGAATTGAGTTTTTCTTGAGTAGCAGCAGAGTTGGTTTTCAAACTAGCAGCAGGATCAGTATCAGCAACATCCTGAACACTTCCACTAGCAACATAATCAAACTGTTGAGTAATAAGGTCTTGAGCTGCAGATTCTTCAGCAGTAGAGTTGTCAACCCTGTTAGCAGAATCCACCTTCTTAACACTAGCAGTAGCTTGATTATCAGCAACTGTTTCACTCAACCCTTTCAAAGCCTCACCCATTAACCCTGTAGCCATTACTAAATCTTCATGCCCCAAAGTCTTGAGCTTTTCCACCACACTCTCTTGAACACAAATCAACTCCTCCATCATAGCTTCATTACCTTGTTTATTAGTAACCATAAATCCATCCATATCTTGAGGACTTTCAACCTCCATAGCATCATTCATTATAACCTCCCAAACATCATTCATTATAACCTTACCAGTATCCATATCCAACCCAGCATCCGTTTTTCCCACATCAGCCTCCCCTTAACCCATTTCTTCATTCTATTCTTCATTCCTCCCCTGTTTGGAAGCATCCTCTTCCAAATTGACAGAATGCTCAGGAGAAATGAAAACTTGAGATGTGCCCACTTTCTTCAATCTTCTTAAGGAGGTTGAAGATCTTGATTTCTTTAAAGTCTTTATCTTTCTCTGCAACTTGATAATCTTCTTAGCTTGTTCATTAGAAAGAGTTTGAAGACCAAGTATCTTATCCTCCAAAGTGTCACATTTAAGCTCCGGGTTGGTACATGTAGCCATCAACGTCTTTAAAAGTTTCATACTAGTCTCATCACTTCGACCTGTGTTACCTGGTCCGAGAGGTGAATCATTGACATTGTCATTTGGTACATTATCATCCATCAATTCTTTTGTCACTGATCTTTCCTCATCACTTCGACCTGTGTTACTTGGTCCGAGAGGTGAATCTTGGGACCTAAACTCAGTATCAAACCTAGTTTGATCATCTGAGCCCCCTGTATTTGCCATGTGGCTAGGGTTACCATCATTGGATTCAGATTCATCAAAATCCTCCTCACTAGATGTTGCCTTGGTTTGGGTCTTACTTATGTTATCACTGTCCTGCTTTTCTGCTAAGCTAGTAGCAGAAGTGACAGCCCTTGCCAACATGTCCTATCCATCACCTAGGACAGCCTCATCTGGTACATCAATACTAACACTAGCCTGAGGTAGCTTAGTGTTCTTGTTGGCTTTCCTGTGGGTGTAGAGTATTTTTGGTTGTGTAACAGATGCAGTAAAATTAGGTGTGTGTTGGGAATCAGTGGGAGTTCCTGATCCTTCACCCTGAATACTTTGCATAATTTGCACCATATAAGGTGTAAGTGATGTAAGTGTGCCTGAAAAACCTTTTCCATTTTTAAGTAAGAAAGTAAACATTTTAGAAACCAACTTAGGAGATTCATAAGTTTCTTTATGTGTTCTTACTTTTGAAATTTGGTTTTCCACAAAGAGTTGAACAAATCTTGGGTAAAGTAAGTAAGATCCAGACTCTTTGATACTCTTAACCATCCATTCCAAAATCATGTTTAAAAAATTGAATGGGTCTCCTTTGCTCAAGCATATCATAGCAGATGCTATGGCAGCACTGAACTCATTCCACCCAGAAGTTTTAGGACTCAAACAATGAAGAAGATTATGAACCAAAAATTTGTATTGAGAACAGAGAAGCCCCTTTCGAAATTTTAAACCAGTATGTTGGCCCTCATATCCCAAATCTTTTAAACCCTCAAAAATGGTAATGTTAGCAGGACACTTAGTCTCTGTTTCATCATCAAAGAGAAGAAGTTCTCTTATAAAGGATTTAGTGACAAGTACTTGTTGACCATCTACCATGTCCTTGATCTGTTTTTCCCCATTCCTAGTTTTGACTTTTGTAGTTAGCCAAAACTGTTTAATGTAGGAAATGTATATAGTAGGATTCACTGTTAATGCATACCTAATGGAAGTAGCATTTAAGAACTTAACCATGTCTGTGAAGCCTTCAGGAACCATCGTTTCATCCAATAAAGCAACATTGTTATGACTTTCTGCCCAGGTGCGTGTTGATTCCATGAATTAGGGTTTGGAAAATTGGGGATTTTTTACTTTGAGAATAATGGAGTGTTAGGGTTTGAGGAAACTTCAATTTGGAGCGCGTAAAAACTAATTGTGAGATTGAATTAGGGATTTAAACTTGTTTGAAGAAGTTATATAACGACCCTCACACTTTCAAATATAGCAACAGAACCCTGTGTATCAGCAAAACCAGAAGCAGAGTATTATAACTAGCAGCAGAGTGATTTGCCAGCAGCAGAGTTGACTACTCATGAGATTTTCTTGGTCAAAAAGTCAAAAGTCAAAGTTTCCAATACTTTGATCCCGTTTACCAAAATTAGTACCAATCACCAACCAAGTATTAACTCTCCTCAATCAATATAAAAAGGGATCTAATCTTTCCCTAATTCATCATTCAATAACCCTAATTTCTTCCAAAATAACCACGCAATCAAATCATAATCATCATGAAATCCAATCCTAAAATAATCAACATCTCTTCTGACTCACCATCTGATGAATCATGGGATTCCACTCCACTCCTACCTTATGTTCCACCCTTTCGTCCTCCCCGGAATGGATGCAGAACAAAGGAGCAGGCCCAAAAAAGGAAACATGACATTAATGTTTTCAAAGATCTGTTGAACCCCTCTCAGAATCAAAGCACTTGAAATGGGAAAATGTGATAACCCCTAGTTCTTCTAGTGAAGAGAAAACAGAAGATCTTGCAAAGAGGCATGATGTTGGTATGTCAAGCAAAGCCCCCATTCCTGCTATGTCATCGGTATCTTCAGAGGATCCCAATCCTTGGATCCCTATCCAACCACCTCCTCGAGAACTCACATCACCTTTCATATGTACCTCATCAGATGAAGAAGAACCCCAAAACAATCCTCCCGTAACACCTGAGAGACCCCAATCATCACTACCAAGACCACCAACAATAACAAGAAGGTCAAATCCTCCTCTCCCAAGGTCAAGGGAAGTGGTTATTGGGCTACCCTACCCTAGACAAGGGTAAAAGGAAAACGACCCGTGGAGTAGTTTGTTAGGCATAGTTTGGTAGTAATCTTTTGATGTAATCATTCTCTTTTGTTGGAGAAAATCTTTTGTAATTGGCATCACTTGAATGAATAAAAGTTTAATGTTCTTGTTTCATTAGTCTCTTGTAAAAACAGCAACAATCATCAATTTAAACTTATCCTCCAACATATTAGTCCAAAACCAAAAAACACACAAGCACATGTTGCATATGTACTAGTTATACCCAGCAGTAGGATGGCATTCAGCAGCAGAGTGAAGTCTAACTAGCAAAATGCTTCATAAGAAGCAACAGAAACAACTTTAACAACCGCACAATCACTTTACAAAGCTTTACAAAAACATAATGAGATAAGTTATTCAAAGATTGATCATACCAATACTTGCAATCAAAAATTAAAACCTCTCCACATCAAAATGTTTTGTGAGTAGAACAGCAACATTTTTATCAGTATGAATCTTGACAATTTGAATCAACTTCTTTTCATAACAATCCCTTATAAAGTGATGTCTTATCTCAATATGTTTTGTTTTAGAATGAAAAACAGTGTTTTTGATGATGCATAAAGTGTTGTTATTGTCAATATGAATTTTGGTGTTCATGAAATTATACCCATAGTCCAGCAATTGATTCTGCATCCAAAGAACTTGACCACAACAACTTGAAGCAGCCACATACTCAGCTTCAGTTGTAGAATTTGCCTCCACAGTTTCCTTCTTGCATTGCCATGACACCAACATGTTTCCAAAAAATTGACAACCTCATGTTGTAGACTTTCTATCCAAGCAAGCTCCAGCATAGTCACTATCTGAGTATGCTACCAGATCAAAAGGTGAATCCTTAGGATACCAAAGGCCAAATTTAGGTTGATGCCTTAGATACCTAAAAATTCTCTTCACTGCATTGAGATGTGATTCTTTGAGACATACTTGGAATCTTGCACAAGCACATACAGCAAACATAATATCAGGCCTTGAAGCTGTAAGATACATCAATGAACCAATCATCGATCTGTACAAGTGAACATCCGCTTCCTTGCCATTTTCATCTTTCAACAATGGTTTATTAGATATCATGGTTGTCTTTGCAGGCTTAGCATCTTCAAATCCAAACTTCTTTAAAATATCATTAACATACTTATCCTGACTGATAAATATGCCATCTTCCTTTTGTATAACTTGCAGACCCAAGAAGAAGGTGAGTTCCCCCATTGAACTCATAGCTAACTTATCCTTCATAAGCTTCTCAAACTCAACACACATAGCTTTGTTTGTAGAACCAAAGATGATGTCATTAACATAAATTTGTACCAGCATAATATCATCGTTGTTTCTTTTGAGAAACAAGATCTTGTCAATCTTCAGTCTACTAAACCCAGATTCTAGTAAATATGTTGACAAAGTATCATACCAAGTTCTAGGAGCTTGATGTAAACCATACATTGCTCTATTCACCTTGTAAACTTTGTCAGGATGATCAAGATCTTCAAAACCAGGTGGTTGAGACACATAAACTTCTTATGTGTGTCCCATATAGAAAAGCACTTTTAACAACCATTTGATACACCATAAAGTCTTTATATGAAGCATAATCCAGAAATAATCTAATGGCCTCAATCCTTGCCACAGGTGCAAATACTTCATCATAGTCAATGCCTTCTTATTGAGTGTATCCTTGTGTAACTAATCTTGCCTTGTTTCTGATGACAATGCCTCTTTCATCTCTTTTGCATCTAAAAAACCATTTAGTTCCAATCACCCTTTGCCCATTTGGCAAATCAACCAAGGTCCATACTTCTTGTAGTTTAAATTGCAGAAGCTCACCTTGCATTGCTTCCACCCAGCTTGGCTCTTGTAAGGCTTTATAACTATTTTTGGGTTCTATTTGAGATAGAAAACAGGCAAACAAGCAATTTTGAAGATCATTGTGACTGTTTCTTTGATGAAGAGATCTTGCAAAGAAACTTTGATGTAGTATATCTTTCTGCTCTTTAGTCATCCTTCTTTTTGAATAGATGATGTTGGATCACTGAGAATTTGATCTTTGGGATGATTCTTATGAACTCTTGTGGTAGGTGTAGGACTGACAGGAATATTAAGTTCCATGTTATTGAAATCAGCCTCTGCTCCAAACATTGTACCATCAAGAGCTTCATCATCAGTGTCATAGTAAATGTTCTCTAGAGGAGTTGATGCGTGGGAATCGCACCAGGCTTTACCTCTCAAGGGATCTTGAGAAGCTTACAACCCCCACCAGGCAGTGTACCTGATCGTTGTAGTATAGTATAGTGACAAGTACCGGGGGATTGATCGTTCAGCTAGGAATAGTGTCGTTAGGATTGAAATTAACCTAACTAGGTCTAAAGGTGAAGGATGATTCTTTTTATGTTTTTATATTTTATGAAAATCAAGTAAAAATCTCGGGTATTGGGAGAGTGGGCGGAATTAGTTGCTAATCAACTAACCCAAAAGCTACTAATTAATCTAATAAACAAGAAAAGTAAACTAAGGTTCTACAAGATAAGTGAAGCATGTCTACCTATGATATGTTACTCCTTGCTAGCTATCCAATCCTACCTATTGAATTGTAACCTTGTTTTAATTGACGGGTTGTATTCCTTAATACCATTCATGGGGTGGCATACATAACTCCCCAATTCTATGAGCTCTTATCTCCTCTTACACCATGCCCAGCACAACTATAGGGATTGTAAACAGTGGCTCATGCATTAAATACAACCAATAAAGACCTAGTACGCCTCGGTTCATGTTTCTTAAGACGTTCAAGCATGTTACCATTTGGAGATCTGCCAGTTTTCTTAAGCCTAACATATAAATCATTCAATCAAAACAAGAATCAATAGGAAACAAGAATTATAAACTAAACCAACTAGATCTATTGAAGTTGTCACGCCTTAATTGATGGAGATAGACACACACATCAACAAGAAATCAATGAGATCTAATCAATTATATACAAGTTTCACACAATCATAAGTAGACACAAGGTGAATTAGCAAATCATGATCAAAGAAGGACAATCAACAAGAATAATTAAAGACATAGTTGAGATAGAATCATCAAACCAATACTTGATGTTTATGGAGTGATTGAAACCCTCTAAGTTTCTGGAAAACACCCACCTAAACCCAGGAATCGACTTTAGGGTTTAGGGCTTACAAAAAGTGAAGTTATGAAGTTATATTTATAGGCATGTTTTCTGTCGGCCCTTCTTGACGGCGTCAGCCCGTTACTCTTGACGCCGTCAAGACCACTTTTTCACCAAATTGTAGATCTCTTCGTCCTCTTCGCGTGGGCTTTTGAATCACCTAAATCCGAGTTCGTATGCAAAAGTTATGACCAAAACAATATCAGCTTCTTCGCGCGCAAGTTTTGACAAATTTACACGTGACGGCCTTGGTGACGGCCTTGGTGACGCCGTCATCAACCACGGTATTTTATTCTTGGGACTCTGACGCCGTCAAGAGCAACTCTTGATGCCTTCATGCACTGTTCCCAGCATAGAAATTTGAGACTTTGCCGTTTTCTTCACTTTTATGCTCCAAAAACGTCCAAAATGGCTTCTTTTCCAGAATTCACTCTCCAAGTACCTAAAATCACAAAAGGAACGATTTAGGGCAATATTTGATCAAATAAATTCGGATTCGGGCTTAAATGACCCCCTAAAAACGAATCATTTTTCGCCTCATCATATATCCCTACACTTGGATTTGCTTGTCCTCAAGCAAATGAGCTTTTCCACCAATCAAAATACAAGTTAGGGGTCATTTAACACTAATATAAAAGTAATTACAACAAATGATCGTTCCACCTTAGTCAAAACAAGCACGGAAATTATATACTAGCACCTCACATTAAGTATTTGGATACTCTCATTTCTCGGGTGTTGAAAATTTATATGTCATAATTGGAAATGGAGAAATATCACTCTCTACCTGTCATAGCAAATAGATTACCATAGGCTTGGGAAAGGATCAAACTTCCACCACTTGGCGTAAGCACCTAGGATAGACTATCAAAGAGGTCTTTTAAAGGGTTATAACGTTAGGTGTAGGGGATATGGAAAACACGGTTTTGTTGGATAAACGGATATTTTACTGGTGGCAAGTCAATTGTCTTAGTTAACTACATGTACAATGAGGCGTTGCTAAGCCAAGACTCGACTCAACTTAAACTAACTACGACTCTTTTTGGATTTTCAAGACACTATTTGACTTAAACATAAATAAAAGAAATGGATGGTAGCCCGTATGTTTTTCTCTTTTCTTTTTCTATATATTTTTTTTTCTTTTTTTTTTTTCTTTTTCTTTTTTTTTTCGATTTTTTTTTTTTTTTTTTTTTTTTTACATACACTCTTACTCTACCATCCAAAACAATACATCAAAGGGAGCTCGTTTCCTCCCTACACTTGAGCTTTTACATACTTTACAATCAACTATTCTAATGACTCGAATCAAGATAATCAAAACACTTGGAGTACTTTTAAATATTAGCGCACATATGGGGGTAATATATGATGTTCTTCCCCATTACTCCATTACAATAGTACTTTACCCATGGGTCCCAATCGTCCCAAAACAATATGTACAAGATATGACTCAACTTAGCAACCATGTAATCAATTAGACAACTAACAAAGGGTTTAAACAATTAACAATAATGCACTAAAGATGAGTGCATACAAGGAAGGCTAAGGCGATTTGGTTGCACATTTGGGGTGGATTGTAAACAAATTCTTCCTTTAAGTAAAATGCTTAAAGTTAGAAATGAAAAGATAGGCTCGGAGGGGTGTACTAGGGGTTTCGTGTACTAAAAATGAGTACAACGCTAAGGGTGTGGGAGAATTACTTGACCTATGAAGTCAATGTAATTATATTACAGGTGTAGAACAAGGGTTATCCTAATGCCTCTTATCATGTAGTAAATCCTAACTACACGAATGTAGTCTCACTAGCGGTCTCGGGATGCATCGCTATCACAAGTTCTAGAATCTAAATACTACCGGTACACTCATAAGCACCAACAATGAATGCTTTTTCCTAAAGATCTAAGGGCGAACCTCACATATTTGGGGTGGAAATTTTTTGAGTGGTATGGTTTTTGTGCTAGTCATACAACTCCTATCCATGAGACGCTTATTAAGACTAAAGTTTCACTCCTACATGTTGCAAAAAATTTTAAATTTGGTGCTAAAATTGCCCTAACAAATATTTCTCTCAGTTTTATTACACATTCACTATTAAACAAAACAAAAACCAAGTGGAGTAATAGTTTCTAATATACTCTCCCTACACTTAAACCGAACATTGTCCCCAATGTTCTAGATAAAAGATGTAAAAGTAAATAAATAAGAATGAAAGAAACTAATACTCCCCTGATTCGTTCACCATGGATAATGTGACAACATGGTTAAATCTACCTCCAAGAAGACGAGCATTGAAAGCTTCCCTCCAGAAATATAAATCATCTTCTTGTCCTGTAATCAACAAACACAAAAACCAAAGCATCAAACCGAACAAAAATCACAACTAGATGTAATTCCAGACTTAGAAATAGAAACAAGACAAAGCAACAAAAGGATAGGATACTTCTGGAATGAATTACAAATAGGAACTCATAAAACATATCCACAATTATTGACACACAAACAAGATAAAATATATGCTAATCATGAATTGTGAAGTTTTCATGTTCGAATTTAGTTCTTTTTAACAAGATATAAATTTCCCTACACTTATCTTTTTGTAAAATACCTTTATATGCAATTAAGACGAAGTTAAAAACAAAATAAAGCATTTTCACAAATTATTCGAAACATGAAAATTAAACAACTATGATTAAGCATATATGACACAAACAAACAAATAAAATAAAAACATCAAACAATTAAAAACATGGGTTGCCTCCCAAGAAGCGCTTGTTTTTGTTCGAGTCACGAGCCTGACTCTACCCTTATTTACCGGAAATAGGGGGGGTTTTCCCTACACTTAGGATTAAGTGTGGGTGGAAGTAGTGATACACACCCTTAGGGTGGAAATATGCCACGTGAGGTGAAGGGGGTGAGTGAATGGCTTCCTTCATCCTAAAACTACCCGGATAATATTGGTTGATGGGTGGGTCGGTTCCTCTTTTGTCTCCTAGAAATAAATCTAATGATGGGAAGTTGTGTAAAGGTTGAGGTTCCGGTTCATCAACATTAGGAAATTCCCTAGAACTAGGAGTAAGGTTATCACTACAAGTGTTCAAACCTATATCCTCTAGTGGTGCTTGGTCCAAGGGTTCTACCTCAATTGGGGTTCCTATAGTCTCTTCTACTTCTTCCAGGTAAGTTACGGGCATTGTATGTGCCTCAAATGATGGTAGGACTTGTGGGGTACTTTGTGGGCTTGGATTGTCCACCTCATCCTCCATTGTACCTAGATTACCTATGTGTTTGTTTTGTACTATGATTTTAGGTGACATCCACGCAGGTATCCCTAAGTAATCATCCCCAGACAAACTTCCTGTTTGCTCCTTCAAACTTGTTATTGATTGATTTGTGATGTTGTTTGTCGGGTTGTCTACTCTATAATAATATTGGCACAATATTCTATGGCATCCCATGCTTCTTCAGCATTTAATTCCCTAAGGTCCCCGTTGGTAAAATCGTCAATGTACCTTTGGTCATACGGGTGGACACTATAGTAAAAGATTTGATTTTGGTACCATAGATTGAAACCATGATGAGGGACTATTCGTAGTAAATTTTTAAAATGAGTCCATGCATCATAAATAGGTTCATCTCGATATTGTTTGAACATCAAGATGTCATTAGGAGTGAATGGGTTTCGTGGTCGGTAGTATGGTGGATTCGCGTTCTCCATAGTGGTGAACGGAAGAGTCAATGGAAAGGTTTCTACGAACAAATGCACAAAGAAAAGATAGACTACAAGAAAGCTAATAAAAAGAAAATAAAAATCTCACTAAAAAGGAATCTAATTAGTAGACCTAATAAAAATCAAATTCAACCTAAACAATAACTATTCCCCGGGCTGCGGCGCCAAAAACTTGATGCGTGGGAATCGCACCAGGCTTTACCTCTCAAGGGATCTTGAGAAGCTTACAACCCCCACCAGGCAGTGTACCTGATCGTTGTAGTATAGTATAGTGACAAGTACCGGGGGATTGATCGTTCAGCTAGGAATAGTGTCGTTAGGATTGAAATTAACCTAACTAGGTCTAAAGGTGAAGGATGATTCTTTTTATGTTTTTATATTTTATGAAAATCAAGTAAAAATCTCGGGTATTGGGAGAGTGGGCGGAATTAGTTGCTAATCAACTAACCCAAAAGCTACTAATTAATCTTATAAACAAGAAAAGTAAACTAAGGTTCTACAAGATAAGTGAAGCATGTCTACCTATGATATGTTACTCCTTGCTAGCTATCCAATCCTACCTATTGAATTGTAACCTTGTTTTATTGACGGGTTGTATTCCTTAATACCATTCATGGGGTGGCATACATAACTCCCCAATTCTATGAGCTCTTATCTCCTCCTACACCATGCCCAGCACAACTATAGGGATTGTAAACAGTGGCTCATGCATTAAATACAACCAATAAAGACCTAGTACGCCTCGGTTCATGTTTCTTAAGACGTTCAAGCATGTTACCATTTGGAGATCTGCCAGTTTTCTTAAGCCTAACATATAAATCATTCAATCAAAACAAGAATCAATAGGAAACAAGAATTATAAACTAAACCAACTAGATCTATTGAAGTTGTCACGCCTTAATTGATGGAGATAGACACACACATCAACAAGAAATCAATGAGATCTAATCAATTATATACAAGTTTCACACAATCATAAGTAGACACAAGGTGAATTAGCAAATCATGATCAAAGAAGGACAATCAACAAGAATAATGAAAGACATAGTTGAGATAGAATCATCAAACCAATACTTGATGTTTATGGAGTGATTGAAACCCTCTAAGTTGCTGGAAAAACACCCACCTAAACCCAGGAATCGACTTTAGGGTTTAGGGCTTACAAAAAGTGAAGTTATGAAGTTATATTTATAGGCATGTTTTCTGTCGGCCCTTCTTGACGGCGTCAGCCCGTTACTCTTGACGCCGTCAAGACCACTTTTTCACCAAATTGTAGATCTCTTCGTCCTCTTCGCGTGGGCTTTTGAATCACCTAAATCCGAGTTCGTATGCAAAAGTTATGACCAAAACAATATCAGCTTCTTCGCGCGCAAGTTTTGACAAATTTACACGTGACGGCCTTGGTGACGGCCTTGGTGACGCCGTCATCAACCACGGTATTTTATTCTTGGGACTCTGACGCCGTCAAGAGCAACTCTTGATGCCTTCATGCACTGTTCCCAGCATAGAAATTTGAGACTTTGCCGTTTTCTTCACTTTTATGCTCCAAAAACGTCCAAAATGGCTTCTTTTCCAGAATTCACTCTCCAAGTACCTAAAATCACAAAAGGAACGATTTAGGGCAATATTTGATCAAATAAATTCGGATTCGGGCTTAAATGACCCCCTAAAAACGAATCATTTTTCGCCTCATCAGGAGGCATATTTGGATCATCGGTATAGTTTGGATCAGCAAAAGATCTACCCTGAATGTCCACTGAAGGAAACTTTGGTGAAGAAGTAGGATCTAATGGCTTAGCAGCAGAATTGATTGAAGCAGTAGTTGTGTCTTTTGGCCTAGCAGTAGAGTCTACTGGTTCAGCAGTAGAGTCTTCTAGTGTAGAAGTAGACTGCTTTGGCCTTGCAGTAGAGTCATCTTCAACAATGTCAGGTACTTCATTAGGTACCTTTTCAACATCAATAGGTATCTCAGTACCTTCTTCTGCTTCTTCAGGTTTCTCATGAGTAACATCATCTTCTTGTGAACTTTGAACCTTCTGAAAGGGTGATAAAGTTGGACCAATATTCAATTTCTCAACCAAAACAAATTCTTCTTGAGGTTTGTTAGTGTCTACACTTGCAATAACTGGTTTATAATTCATAGTATTGGTTAGAATATCAATATTGAACAGCCAATCTGGTCCTTTCCCTTCAGCATTAGATGAATTCTCACTAAACTTGATGTGCAAATTCTCCTCTACATATTTGGTTCTCTTATTGTAAACCCTAAAAGCTCTACTGTTTATAGAGTAACTAACAAAATATCCTTAATCTGCTTTCTCTTCAAACTTGCCTAACTGATCCTTAGTGTTCAAGATAGTAACAGGACATCTAAATGGTTTAAAGAAATCAATCATAGGTTTCCTTCCATGAAATAACTCACATGGAGTCTTGTTGTGAGGCTTAACTACCTTGCTTCTATTTTGCACAAAACATGCAGTATTTACAGCTTCAGCCCAAAAAGGTATAGGTAATTTAGAATCAGATAACATTGTTCTTGCAGCCTCAATCAATGTCCTATTTCTTCGTTCGGCAACACCATTCTGTTGTGGAGTTCTTGCAACACTATACTGTCTTAGAATACCCTTGCCCACAAAGAATTGATTCATCACACTATTCTTGAACTCAGTTCCATTGTCACATCTGATTATCTTCACCTTTTGGTTAATCAGGTTTTCAACTCTAGTTATGAATGCCTTAAGAATCTCTGGAGTTTCATCTTTAGTAGTTAGAAAAAACACCCAAGTAAACCTACTAAAATCATCTGTGACAACTAGGCAATAAGACTTCTTGTTCAAACTATTCACAAAAACAGGCCCAAATAAATCCATGTGAAGTAAATGTAAGGGCTTAGTAATTGTGTTCACTGTCTTGGACTTGAATGAAACTCTGTGCTGTTTAACCTTTTGACAGGCAACACAGGTTTCACAATTTTCAAACATCTTTGTAGGCAGCCCTCTCACAAGATTTCCTTTCACTAACTTGTTCATAGTCTTGAAATTCAGATGTCCAAGTCTTCTATGCCATAATTTGGACTCATCAAGAATGGCCTTTGCAATTAGACAAGTCAAAGCTCTTTTGGGAACAATGTTCTTAATATGGTCACTGTATATATTTTCAGTTCTAGGGACTCTCAATAGCACAAATTTATCATTTGGCAACTGAAAATCAGGAGAAATGATCATACATTCAGTGTCTGTAAAAAGAACAAAGTTCTTTATGTCACACATTTGTGAGACACTAAAGAGATTAAACTTAAGTCCTTTCACAAAGAACACCTTATCAAAGTCTAAATTTCCTGTTTTTAGTATACCTCTGCCAATAATCTTTCCTCCTTTAGGATCATTACCAAACGCAACATATCCACCTTCAAAAGCTTCAAATTCTTCAAGTTGAGACTCATAACCTATCATATGTCCAGAGCATCCACTATCAACAATAACAATATCTTTTAGCTCACCCTGTAGATTCCCCTGCACATGAAAATAGAGAAATTAGTTTCTCTTGGGGACCCAAGCCATTACTGACTTTGATCTGCCTTGTGCATCAACATAGTCAAATTTCTTTAAGTCTATTGATGCACTACTATTTTTGTAAACATGATTTGAAACAGTTGATTTAGGTTTCCAAGTCCAGCAAGTTGAGGCCTTAACAGCATAAAAGTGATTTCCAACAGCTGTATTAGTTATAACCTTTGGCCCAGAAGTAGAAACATTTGTGCTAGCAGCAGAGTGCTTACTAGAAGTAGAGCCAGCAGTAGAACCAGTTGTAGTTTTAAAAATCCCATTATTTTTAGCAGCAAAAATGGATCTAGTTGCACCAGATCTTAGCAACACAGCCCTTGGAACCATATTCCTATTTGGATGAGGGTGAGTATTTTTTGAAACATATTTATGATTCACCCTTGAGTATTGATTCCAAACAGGCTTTTGGTGGTCTTTACAATTATTAATTAAATGGTTAAAGCTACCACACTTATAACAAGCCTTTTTTTTTTTAATTTAAACTCATTACCTAATTTGTTTGTAACTAGGTTGTTAAAGTTTCTCTGATTTCCCCTAGGCTTATTATAGAATCTTTTCATCTAATTTCTACGTACCTCATTATACTCTACCATTTTCCTAGAGATATTACCCAACACAGGTCTCACAAACTTAACTTGTTCAAATTTAGGTTCAAATTTTGCAGGAATTTCTTCCTTTTTCACAATTTGTATTGGTTCATCCTGTTCCTCATCACTATCTGAATTCCAGTCTTCAATTATAGGAGCATCAGGAAATTTTCTTTCATTAACCTTTGGTGATTCATTCACACTATTGCTAGTCTCACCTACAGGTTTTTCAATATCTAACTCACTTATGAAAGATAATTCTTTTCCTAGTGAAGCATAGGCACTTTTGACTGGGGGAGCAACTTCAATGTATCCTATTCCACTATCTTTTCTCATCGAAAGGCTCTCAATTGATTTATTAACTAAATCAAAAGCAAATTATTGATTATTCACTCTTACCATATGATTTTCTTTTTCTGTAAGAGTTAAGTCTCTTGCTTGTTCTTCTTCTTCCAGCTGTTTCTTAAGAACATTAATCTCACTATTTTTCTTAAAAATTTCCACATCCTGTTGATTGATTCTATCAACATATTCTAGCTCACACTGTTTAAGATACTCAAGTCTTCTTTTAACATTTTGAATACCTACCTTATAACCTAGGTTATCAAGTTTTAGGTGTTCAACTTCTTTCCTAAGACTCTCATTCCTAGACTTAAGTTCTTCTACAGTATTAGCACATGATTTAAAAGAACAAACAGACATATCAGAATCATTTGATACCTCAGAGTCGGATCCAGATGATGATGATGCATAAGCCATAAGTTCAAAGTTATGCACTTTAGGTTTAACTTCAGCCACAAGAGACTAATTGGGTTCTTCCTCAGCCATATCACTCCAATCATAATCACCCAACTCATCACAAGACACCAATGCAGTTGTGGTATTCTTTGATTCTTCAAAGGTCTTCTTTGGAGTTTCAGCATTCTTCTTTGGAGACCTGCATTCTCTGGCAAAGTGGCCTTTTCTGTTGCAATTGTAGCACTCCATCTTTGACTTATCAAAACCCAAATTTTCTTTAGCCCTGTACTTGACTTCTCTTCCTGTCCTCTTCAAGAATCTTCTTGCTCTTATGGTCAACATAGCCATCTGCCATTTAAGATCAATTTCTTCAAGATCATCAGGATCAATATGATCCATATCTTGATTGAAAACCTGTGACTTTGTGTTTGATGTCAGATCAGCCAAGAATGCACATATGGCAGCATCACTGATGGAATTACTATTAGTAGAACCACCAGCAGATCCATCAGTTGTAGCAGCAGATACCCCATAAGCAATAGAGTGGGATTCTTGAGGTCCTTTAGTCTTTGAGGACACAAATGCAATATTTTGAGTAGCAGAGGATGAAGTAGATGTAGAATTCATCTCTGATTCATACACCTTCAAGTTTTTGTAGAGACTTTCCAACTTCATGGTTTCAAAATCAGACTTATTTCTCCAAACAACAGTATGCATGTTCCACTCTGGTGCTAGACTTCTGAGAAACTTGAGATTAACATCTTCTTGAGGAACAATATACCCAACAAGCTTTCAGTGACTAACCAGTTGGTTAAGCCTGTTGTAAGTACCATCTAGCTTTTCTCCACTTGAGGCAATGAAGTTTTCAAACTGATGCTTCAACATATTCTTCCTTGACTTCTTGGTGGCATCATTACCACCAAATCTGATTTCAACAGCATCCATCAGGTCCTTTGCAGTTTCACAGCCATCAAAGTCCAATTAAAATTCATTAGGTATTCCCATCATGACAATACTATGGGCCTTGATCACCATCTTTCTAACAGAATTTTCTTCAGAACTTTTGATAGGAATCTCTTTCCCATCAGGACCTTTTTGTGGAAGAGAATCACCATGCAGAATGACATTCCACATGTTGAAGTCAATCATGCGAATGTACTATCTGATCCTCATCTTCCATAGTTCATACTCTCCTTGCTTGAGCATGGGAACCTTTAAAGCAGTTACCATGTGTGTGTCGTCACCCATCTTCAGCAATAGATTTGGAACAGTTAGCTTGTAAGGACCAAATTCTTCTTGATTACAACTTTTAGATCACAAGCTTTGATACCACTTGTTGATCCCAGTTGAGCAAACGATCTTATAGAAGTTGACTTGAATTAAAACTTAAGCATTAACGCGGAATATTAAAGCTTAACTTAAGAAGAACAATTTAAACACTTTCAACACTTCAATATATTAATATACGAGCACTCGACAATGCTAGGGTTTTACAACCTTGAAGTGAAATGAGAATAATAATGATACGTACATATTCTAACCCTAGGCAGAAACTTAAAATCCAACAGCTTAGTACAACATACCCTACTCATGATAATTGTGCATGCATAACAATTATCACACACTACACATTCCCAGATGGGTGTAACAACGAAACCCAGGGAACTTGTATTCACTAACACTTAAACCTATGACTCTCACTCAACACCTAGTGTTGACTTTTAAGCATGTATTCTAGGTATATTACTTCTACGAAGATATGGCGGAAGGAGGCACTGAACTCGGAAGACTTTCAAACCGGTTATCATTCAAACATAACCTAAAACCTAGACCTCAGAAAAAGTAAAAGTATACCTTTTACTAATAAAACTTTGATATTTAAATGAATGATAACTAAATTTCTAAAACATCACTTTTCGAGTCGTTTTCTATTACTGTAACTATGATTCTATGAAGTAATACCTAAAACACTTAATCCGCTGCGATCAGTGAAAAATGAGTGTGTTACAAATTGGTATCAGAGCTTCAGTTGTAGAGAACAAGGTCAAAACCTAAATTGCAACTATTTTTCCTAAACCCGAGAAAGTCCTCAGTACCTTTGCCATCCTCCGTAACTATACGTGCTAAGGTTAGTATAATAATTGCCTTCTTAACTGCTAAATGATTTACAATATTTTTACTATTATATAGTTATGTCTACTCCCCACTACTCTACCCCCGTCTCATCTAGTTTACATTCGGAGAATGACCTTCCCTCTCCGAATGTACTAGATTATTCCCCTAAACTCTATATTCCCATTCACTTAGAAGACTCTAGGAATAGTTTAGATATACCTTCACCCTTAGGATATACACCTTCCTTAGATAACCCTCATTTAAAACACTTAAGAGATTTCTATGCTAAGGCATCACCTATTCCTCCATAAACCCTGTTATACACCCACCATTCCCCACATCTAGATTAGAACCCCATGGTTTCTTTCTCTCTAGAGAACCATATATACCTAGAAACCCTTGTGGAAAACTAGAAGGTGGGTTGAATTGTTTTCCCTTCTTTTTCATTTTATAAAAACTTTGTTTCAAAATGTTGATTCAAATTTATTCAATTGTTTGTTTGGAAAACTTCAATTAGAGTTTAGTATGAAAACAACATATAATCAATATGATCAATTATATATGTAAGCTTTTGGAAAAGCTTAGTTTTATGAATGAAGCTTTGGCGATCTTTATGTGAATATGTTTTCCTTTTAAAATCTTAAAACGTTTTGTATCAAATTATCTATCAAGTTAAACTTAGTATGAGAAGTGTGAATAATAATCTATTTGACCATATCTTGCAATTATACACACAATCACAATATTAACTACTATGTTCAACACAATCAATCATCACAACTATATAAGCAACAACTAAGACATGTAGGCAAGCATAGAAGTAAAGCGATAAATGCAAGAACAAAAGATAAGAGATAAGAGAAAGGAAATGCAAACCGGACACGATGATTTATAGTGGTTCGGCTACAAGGACACCTTCCTTGTTCCTACTCCACTCCCCGAGTCACCTACTCGAGAGTTCTCTTCACTACTCAACAAGCTCCCTTTTGGCGGAGAAAACCGTACACAACTTTTGCTTACACCATTTAACAACACTAAGCTAAATGTCGAGTTCTAATAGTAGCTAGAAACAATCTCACAACACAACTTCGATCACTACACAACTTCTACACAACTTCAAGACTTCACGACTTCATCACAACTTCTTCTAAACTTCTTCACGGCTTCACAACTTCTTCACGTCTTCAAGACTTCACAACTTCTTCTAAACTCCACTACTTAATCACACACCTACATCTTCACAACTACATGTCTTCTCCACACTACTACTTCCTTCCACTACTTCTTACTCACTCATTAAATCACTACTAAGTAAGATCATCTTGATCTACTTATTACATATACATAACTCACAACTTCACATAAGCACTAACTAGATCCTAATACATCTTTAGCTTTATGATAGGGAGGATTCTTCTCTTGCACTTTGAGTTATGAGAAATTGGATCACTTGAAACAAAGATTAATAATTTTATGATCAAAGGGTTTTAGAAGGATGTTTAGAGAGAGTTGGATCTGAAAATTTTTGTGCAAAAGGTGAGAAAAATTACAGGTTTGAGGTGGTATTTATAGGGAAAAATTTCTGACCAAATATGACAGGGGAGCGTGGCCGGTCCCCTTAAAATTAAGGGGGCCGCCCTACTGAAACGGCCAGATTTTCTGTCTTTTAGTGGGGAAAGTTTATTTGGTGAAAAACTAACTAATTTTGGTTAAAAGTTTGAAATCATATATTTAGTATGATTAAAACATTTTTCTTTATTTTTAATAGTGTTTTTCAAAAATATATAATATGTTTATATAATTAAATAAACTTTGTATTAGTTAATTAAATACCCCTTTGATCATGA
Organism: Artemisia argyi; assembly: GCA_030686995.1. NCBI lineage: Eukaryota > Viridiplantae > Streptophyta > Magnoliopsida > Asterales > Asteraceae > Artemisia > Artemisia argyi. The sequence goes on along the minus strand of CM060703.1, from coordinate 138,801,978 downwards.
GATGTATTAAGCACTTGTTTATTCATACCTTAAGTGATTGTTGAGGCAAACTCGAGACATTGAGATGTCGAGGCTTGTTGACGTAAGAATGCATAGAAGAATTGTGATCACAAGTAACTTAAGCATTTTACGTTATATGTTGTAACTTACATCTTTGTCATTATCAAAACATGAAGAGGATGTTTAGATTAAATATCGTAATATTCATGCCAACAATCTCCCCCTTTTTGATGATGACAAACTATGTAAACTATAACTTATAGTAAAATGTATAAGTTACTTGTTTACACTTCTTCTCCCCCTTTTGTCGAAGCAGAAAGGTGGACTTCTAAGACGAGACTTCTACTTCGCTTGAACACTTGAGATAGAATGTAAAAGGCGAGCTTGCATCATCGTAAGTGAAGCCTTGATCCTATCAACCTCAATGCTCCCCCTTGGTGTATGCTCCCCCTTGGTGTATGCTCAAAACTTGTTTTGGCTACCAAAGAATCGAGCGGTGAAGTAATCCTTCAAAACAAAGTTAGTAGACAAGTGCACATATATATAATGATGATAATAGATATATGCATGAAACTAATAGGGAAACAATATATGGACATATTAGGTATATGCACTAAAAGTATGACACATGCAATTATTTTTTTTTAAAACAACAACCTAAATCCAAAAAAAATGTTGACATAAATAATGTATGAAAACGTTATTTATATTTTTCGATATCTCTATATTTTGACGATCACAAAATGTAAACTCGTCAATCGTTTGATTACTACGTAAACAAGTATTAAGCTAGTTTATATCATTATATCCAACTTAATCACTTAAGGTATGAATAAACAAGTGCTTAATACATCTCATGATCAAAGGGGTATTTAATTAACTAATACAAAGTTTATTTAATTATATAATCTTATTATATATTTTTGAAAAACACTTTTGGTATTAAGGAAAAATGTTTTAATCATACTAAATATATGATTTCAAATATTTAACCAAAATCAGTTAGTTTTTCATCAAATAAACTTTCCCCACTAAAAGACAAGTTTTCTGGCCGTTACAGTTGGGCGGCCCCCTTAATTATAAGGGGCGGTCCCCTTAATTTTAAGGGGGCCGGCCATGCTTTAAGGGGACCGGCCAGGCTCCCCTGTCAGAAACTGTCAGATTTCTTCCCCTATAAATACCACCTTAATTCTGGAATTTTTCCTTACCTTTTGCACGAAATTTTCAGATCTACAATCATCTTAAACCCATCAAAAACCCTTTGATCATTTGTATATTAATCCTTGTTTCAAGTGATTCAATCCCTCATCATCCATTCTCATTCTAAGTGCAAAAGAAGAACTCTCTACAACCAAGTTCAAGAAGTGTTGAAGAGTTGTTGTCTATAGTGTATATATATTCATTTGTGAATATTGTGTTGTGCTTGTTATTATTTGTTTAGAAGATATAGAAGTTGTGTAGATAGTAGAAGTTGATTAGTTGTGAAGTAGGATAGTTGTGAAGATTGGTGTGTAGAAGAAGGTGTGTAGAAGATTGGTGTGTAGAAGAAGGTGTGTAGAAGATTGGTGTGTAGAAGCTTGGTGTGAAGATAGGTGTGAAGATTGGTGTGTATATTGGTGTGTAGATTGGTGTGTAAACTGGTGTGTATATTGGTGTGTACGGTTTTCTCCGCCATAAGGGAGTTTGTTGACATAGTGAAGAAAACTCTCGAGTAGGTGACTCGGGGAGTGGAGTAGGAACAAGGAAGGTGTCCTTGTAGCCGAACCACTATAAATCCTTGTGTTGTGGTTTGATATTTCTAACTCTTCTCATTACTTATTTATTTACCTTTACTAATTAGTTTAGTTAGTTAGTTATTATACAATTGTTCATATAGTGCAAGCATTGAATTCACATAAACAAGAATCGAAGTTTTTAAAACAAACTTGTGCTTATAAATTTTAAAAGGACGTAAAACTATTCAACCCCCCCTTCTAGTTTTCCACAATTGGTACCAGAGCCACGTCTAGCAAGATTTTTAAAATATAGTGTATTTTAAAACTTTTAACGATCTATGGAATCTGAAAAATATTTAGAAGGGCAATCTATGCAAAGACCACCACTATTTGAAAGTGATGGATTTTTATATTGGAAAAATCGATTCGAAACTTATGTGAAATCAAAAGATCTAGATCTTTGGCATATTATTACCAATGGTGATTTTTTACCTATTCAAAATAACCCCGAAACTAAGAAAGATGAAATCGTACCTTTTGAAAAACAAAATGATGATTTAAAAAGAAAACTTGCTAAAAATAATGAAGCTAAAATGGTAATTTATAATGCGCTACCACGTAAAGAGTACGAAAGGATCTTTATGTGTGAAACCGCAAAAGAAATTTGGAACTCTTTATTAATAACTCACCAAGGTAATAATCAAGTCAAAGATAACAAAATAGATCTACTTGTTCAACAATATGAACAATTCACGATTCCGGAAGAGGAATCAATTGATAATGCTTTTGCTAGATTTAACACTATCATCACAAGTTTAAAAGCACTTGATGAGAATTTCTCTAGTAAGAATTTTGTTAGGAAATTTCTTAGAGCTCTTCACCCAAAATGGCGAGCTAAAGTGACGGCTATTGAAGAATCAAAGAATTTGTCAACACTACAACTTGATGAATTAATTGGAAACCTGAAAGTCTACGAAGCAATTATAAAGAAGGACTCTGAAATGGTTAAAGGAAAACGTGAGCAAAGCAAGTCAATCGCCTTGAAAGCTAGAAAGGAATCCAACAACGAAGATAGCTCATCTTCCGAAAGCGATGACGAAGAATATGCCATGGCCGTAAGAGACTTCAAGAAATTCTTCAAAAGGCGAGGAAGATTCGTTAGACAACCACACGATGAAAGAAGAACATCTCAAAAGAATAATGATGACAAGTATAGCAAGAATGAGAGAAAGTGTTTCAAGTGTGGTGATCCGAATCACCTCATTGGAAAATGTCCAATGATGACAAGAGATCAAAATCAAAGAGCATTCGTTGGAGGTGCTTGGAGTGATAGTGATGAAGATGAGAATGAAACAACAAAGGATGAAAAGTGTCTCATGGCCAAATCATCAAGTGAGGTACGTTCCGAATCCGAATACTTTAGTGATGAAAATCTATCATTAGATGAAAAAGATTTAGATAGTGAATACAATAGATTATGTAAAATAGGACAACTAGTTATGGCTAAAAATAAATCATTAAAATACATAAACAACCAACTAGAAAATGAAGTGCTTGAACTAAAAATTAAAATACGTCAACTTGAAAAAGGAAAAGAAATTGTTGAAGAATGTAAAACATGTCAAGAGCTTAAAAGTGAAAACAACATACTTAAGGATGAAATTTGCAAACTTGATAAATTTGAAAATAGTAGTAACTCACTTAGTAAAATTATAAGTATTCAAAGAATATCAGGAGATAAAACCGGACTAGGATTTAACTCAACTGAATCTTCAACAAGTGGAGCTAAAAACGTTAAATTTGAAAATGAACCAAAACCTTCAATACTTAATCCCAAACATTTACTCATAAAAAATAAAATAATACCTATCGCTAGTAATGAAGAAATAAAACCATTCTATAAACCATCTTTAAAAACCGAAGTTGGATTATCTAAATCTAAAACAAGATCTAAAACTCCACCACCTAGGAAACCAAATAATTCATATCCTAGACCTAAAACACCTCAACCAAGAACAAACCATAATAGACGAAACTTTAACTATAATCAACAAATGTGGAATTTCAATCCGTGGGGAATGTTTCCACCTTATATGCATCCAAGTCAAATACAAAACATGTTCGGACCAAATAACTTTGGACAAATGAAACAATGGGCACCAACGTAAATGATATTCGCCATCCAAACATGGAACTTTTCATTGTCACCTCTTGTCCGATTTACTTCTTGAAGACCTTGAAGATTAACGCATTAAAGACAAAAGGTACACACTTCCTTTTAAGTTCCTTGTCTAGAAATGCATGCTTAGTTTAATATGTTATATGTATGTGATCTTACTTGACTTATTAATCTCTATCTTCTTCTATATTATATCTAAATATACATATATACATATATATATATATATTTATATACTTAGCTATATTTAGGATCTTATAACCTAGGAAATTCATTTGTTGATTTTCTAGAACTAGAGATTGTTCGTTTACGAACATCTTTTTTCCCCTTTTGCCTTATTGAACTTAAATGTTCAATCAACACTCATGCTGATGAAGTGAGATGAGTCGAAAAATCTATGGATGAAACAAACTCCCGGCTTCCATTGCATACGTCTCCCTCCTACGTTCTCGTCTTATAAGCCCATACTAATATATATATATATATATATATATATATATATATATATATATATATATATATATATATATATATATATATATATATATATATATACTTATGAACTTTCCACAACGTTCTCGTGTACTTGACAACTTGATAAATTTCATCCGAAATGATCAAGAAAATTTAATTGGCAAATTGTCGATTAAAAGTGTCAAGTAATTCCTTTCGTGCGAATACCCTCCAACGTATTTTTGATTAAATATAAATCTAATACATACATACGAATAAATATTTTTCTTGCTCTTTCCAGAAACCAAAATCACAAAAATTGATTTTTGGAGGGCGGCCCCCTTAATGTTTAAGGGGACCGGCAGCCAAATGAAGGGCGGCCCCCTTAATGTTTAAGGGGGCCGGCCATCTGATAGCTCAAACCCGTTTTTCTCCTTTTTCCTTTTGCCAAACACTCCACTTTTTCATACTCCCCTTCCACTGCTTCTGCTGTGACGAAAACCAAAACCCAAAAACCTCTCAAATCACTTCCAAATCACATAATTCGGGTTAATTCGCAAAGGGCAAATTCATCTAACACAATCACCATTACTTATTGTAAGTTTTTCATAACACATTTCATCTAATTTCATCTTATTTGATCATACTCATGATTATGCATGTTTTATAAAATTCGTCAAATTTCATAATTTCTTTCAAATTTAGCCTTAAAACTTCATAACCAAATGCTTCCCCTAGGATTAGGATGATTAATCAACACTAGAAACTAGTTATTATAAACTATCATGTCGAAAATTTTTGAAAAATTTCATACACTCCTTTTCAAAATTTTAGTAAACACATTGTTGAATAATGTCTTGAAAACGTATTAAAACTAACTACATTATACTTGTGTAACTTGTAAAACTTGAAATTACATTTTTCAACTAAGAAAAATTATATTGGTTCACAATATAGGGGTGTTTGGATTATGTCCAAATAATATCAAAACATAGCTTTTATAATTTTTATAAAACTTTATTATAATTATAAACCTTAATATTGTTTATCGAACTCGTCAAAATATATAATTCATATGTATATTGACGCACTTGAGTTATAAGTCAATAGTTAAGGAAGCGTTTGGTTTATTACTAAAAATGATTTTTTTTTGTTAAAAATACAAACCATCTTTTTCAAAAACAAATTACATGCATAAGAAACTCGTAAGAAATAGCTAGTTTTACAATCTAATGTGAAATCTAGCAAATTTCATGATATATTAAGATGTTTAAAGGGGCGTTTGGATTTGTCCATAACTACTCATTAAACTTCATAAAATATATCTAGAACGAGTTAAAAACAACATTAAGGAACATGGTAATCTACTTCTTAGGATTAGTGACGAAGTATGTTTACGTTCCAACATAAGCCTTAACTATAAACATGTACTTTTATCTTTCTTTATATTTATTTTGGTCTTTTTGAATTGTTGATGTGTTTAGGTGAAAATGCCCAAAGCAACTACCGAAGATCTTTCTCACACTAAAAACTACATTCCCAAAGTTTCTCAACTCCCTACCACATCTCCTTCTATTGGACTTATCTATCGTCAAATTGAAGATAGAAATATTCATGAGGGACGTGTAGTAGATCTTGCTTTTGCTCAATCCGAGTACATAAATCGCTTGTTTTCAAGCATCAACTTCAATTGTCTTTATGAAATAAATGAACCCATCATTCCTCGTTTCATAATGGATTTCTATAGCCAAGACACCGTCCAAACCAATGATCTTGGTTTCATCACCATCTCTTTCATGATTCAAAATGAATTTATCACCCTCACTCTCGAACAATTTGGTCATATCCTCCAAATTCCATTTAGAGGTCAAGCCGTTTTCTCAAACGAGTGGGACCTCGAATCTCTTAATCGCTATCGACCAACCTTCGGTCCATATCTCGACGAAATTCCTCATCCTGACGAAATTCGTCAAGTCCTTGGTATAGATCGTGCCACCACAAATCGAAAAATAAAATCCAAAAACGTTCAAATTTCTCCATACCAACTTCTCCTCAAAGAATTAAGCCCACACATGAAGCGTTGGGAAGAACTCATTCGTGAGAATGCGTTTGGTACCGGAGGTCACCGGGACCATCTCCCGGCTAGCCTTGCTCACATGTTGTATTGTATAGCTGTCGAAAAGCCATACAATTTGGCCTACTTCTTTATCAAACGGATTGAGTGTGCTAGAAAAACTCCCAAAGCCAATCTTCCTTATGGAATGTTCCTTACTCGTATCTATCGTCATGTTATCGAGTACTACCCCGATCTTGACAATAGTATTTATGAATCCATCTATCCCACTCTTCGTACTCTCGCTCTAAAACAAGCTCGACGAACTCGAAGTGACAAGGGTAAACCTCGTCGTCATAGCTTTCATGGATCATCCTCAAGGCAAGATGATGACGATGAGGAGGAAAACATCGATGATGTTAGTACCCCTTCGTTTTCTGAGTTCGTTGAAAATTTAGAGGATCTTGACTATCCCAACTATTCTACTCCATCTCCAAGTGATCAAACTGAAGAAGTGCTTCATGAACGAACTACCGAGATGCTTAGAAGACAAAAGAGCTTGCATGAAGAAGTTAGAGGTGGCTTCAAATCTATTGGGAAGACTTTGAAGGGGATCTTCGGAAAGAAAAAGAAATGATATGATCGGATTGTGCTTGTTTAACAATGTTTTATTTTTATGTCTTGTGTGTTATTTGTCCAAAGTTTATTCGGAAATACTTGTTATTTGAATATGTGTTTAGGATGATAACTTGATATCTTTATGCATGTTGCTCTTGATCTATATATATATATATGTTTGCATGATTAGTTAATGGTTATATAACTATTTGACATATATGCTTTCTAATAAACCAAAACAAATGTGAGATGTCCAAATTGAGCTTGCTGCATATTCAAACCAGAACACAACATCTTTCCAGAAAATTTTTGAAAATTTTGGTTTCTGGGTCGTCAGATGGGCGGCCCCCTTAAATCATAAAGGGCGGCCCCCTTAAAATTAAGGGGACCGGCCACCATTTAAGGGGACCGGCCATCTGAAACAGTTTTTACACTGTTTTCTTTTGCATCATGTGATCCCTTTTGCTAGTCCCAGCTACCATTACTCTTAAAAACCAAACTGATTTTGGAATAAAACATTACAATTTCAAAACAATTCCACTTCTAAACATGTTTTCCCACTATATAATTCCCATGCATGTTTAATTCACAATTCATCATCCTCATCACTCATAACCATCATCATGTCATCACCAAGAACCACCCATTCAAACAATGCCAAGAAACAAAAACTTGTCATTATACCACCCAAACAACTCTTCATTGATCTTACAAATGAAGACAACACCACTCCATCTCCACCACCTCAATGCTCATCTCCTAGTGCACCAAATGCACCCTCAAAAACACCTTCAACAAATGGAAACTCCACTTCCTCCATACCATCCACCTCATCCATAAATGACTACATCAACACCCACTTATCTCCTCCAACAATTGATCAACCATCACAACCTACCAATGAGAACACATCTCTTGCACTCACTCTCTCATTATCACCCTTAACACCCCTTGATGCACATTTCTCATCATCTCCTATCAACCCACCAACCTATAACCCCGTCCCATGGAGCTTACTTGAAGCTCATGGAGACACTTGCCTTTGTTGCATTCACAACCGAACAATTGTGTTCGGATTAAGAGATGAGATCCAATACATGTTTTCTCATATTGAAAACATGTTGCATCAACCACCAACAACAAACACAACACCTCCACCACCATCAACAAACACACCTCCACCATCACCATCTCCATGTTCACCATCCATTCCTCCCAATTAAACATGTATGGTGGTTCACAAATAAAAGTATGTTAAACCTTTTTGGATGGCAAGCTCTAGAGAGGACTCTCATATTTGAGACTTGGTTTATTATTTCTATGATGATTGTAAGCCTTTTAAAGGCTTTTGTTAGTTGTAGCATTACTTGTTCCTTTTGTTGAAGTAATGCTTGATGTATTATTTTCCTTGATTAATGAAATGGTTATGTTTAGTCTATATTTTTACATGCTATATACATATATATGTTGCTTGCTACTAAATATTTTTGCAAGATATCCATTTCTCGATTCCTTTTGGCCTCAAAACGAGGGGGAGCTTACATCAAGGGGGAGCTTCCATTAAAACGGGATAACCTTTTTGATGCTCACAAAAAGGGGGAGAAGTGATATAAACTCACTCTAATACTTGTATATAGACTAATTTTCGACTAATGAGTTTAAATTTTGTAATCATCAAAAAGGGGGAGATTGTTGACATAAATAATGTATGAAAACGTTATTTATATTTTTCGATATCTCTATATTTTGACGATCACAAAATGTAAACTCGTCAATCGTTTGATTACTACGTAAACAAGTATTAAGCTAGTTTATATCATTATATCCAACTTAATCACTTAAGGTATGAATAAACAAGTGCTTAATACATCTCATGATCAAAGGGGTATTTAATTAACTAATACAAAGTTTATTTAATTATATAATCTTATTATATATTTTTGAAAAACACTTTTGGTATTAAGGAAAAATGTTTTAATCATACTAAATATATGATTTCAAATATTTAACCAAAATCAGTTAGTTTTTCACCAAATAAACTTTCCCCACTAAAAGACAAGTTTTCTGGCCGTTACAGTTGGGCGGCCCCCTTAATTATAAGGGGCGGTCCCCTTAATTTTAAGGGGGCCGGCCATGCTTTAAGGGGACCGGCCAGGCTCCCCTGTCAGAAACTGTCAGATTTCTTCCCCTATAAATACCACCTTAATTCTGGAATTTTTCCTTACCTTTTGCACGAAATTTTCAGATCTACAATCATCTTAAACCCATCAAAAACCCTTTGATCATTTGTATATTAATCCTTGTTTCAAGTGATTCAATCCCTCATCATCCATTCTCATTCTAAGTGCAAAAGAAGAACTCTCTACAACCAAGTTCAAGAAGTGTTGAAGAGTTGTTGTGTATAGTGTATATATATTCATTTGTGAATATTGTGTTGTGCTTGTTATTATTTGTTTAGAAGATATAGAAGTTGTGTAGATAGTAGAAGTTGATTAGTTGTGAAGTAGGATAGTTGTGAAGATTGGTGTGTAGAAGAAGGTGTGTAGAAGATTGGTGTGTAGAAGAAGGTGTGTAGAAGATTGGTGTGTAGAAGCTTGGTGTGAAGATTGGTGTGAAGATTGGTGTGTATATTGGTGTGTAGATTGGTGTGTAAACTGGTGTGTATATTGGTGTGTACGGTTTTCTCCGCCATAAGGGAGTTTGTTGACATAGTGAAGAAAACTCTCGAGTAGGTGACTCGGGGAGTGGAGTAGGAACAAGGAAGGTGTCCTTGTAGCCGAACCACTATAAATCCTTGTGTTGTGGTTTGATCTTTCTAACTCTTCTCATTACTTATTTATTTACCTTTACTAATTAGTTTAGTTAGTTAGTTATTATACAATTGTTCATATAGTGCAAGCATTGAATTCACATAAACAAGAATCGAAGTTTTTAAAACAAACTTGTGCTTATAAATTTTAAAAGGACGTAAAACTATTCAACCCCCCCTTCTAGTTTTCCACAAAAAACATTAGAACCTAATGCAAAGATTAGAACCTAGGAAAATGTAGGAGAATGAGGAGGGATGAGCGTGAATGTAAAGGGAAGGTGATGACAAAGGGTTGACAATTATGGTTTAGATTAATATATCGTTTGACAAGGGTGGATGATAGGGAATCATGGGATTTTTAGGTGTTTTGTTGGTTGACGATCGAAAATGGATATGTGAATGAGGTGGTGATGGCTTGACAACACTTGAAGCATGGATATCTTCTTTGTGTTCTTCACTTGCTAGGAAGTGGAAAAGATGCATTTCATAAAGAAATTCGCTTGACTTTTAGGGGTGTAGATTTAGAAGCGGAAGAGGTTGATTGAGAGTTTGGATGTTGTTCAAGTGATAATGTTTGTTGAGATCTTGTAAGAAGATACTCAATCCAAGTGAAGTGCTCATTCAAGGCAATGGTTTGTTGTTGAAGAAAGATGCAAGAAGGGCAATTGTTGACATGCTTCTCAACTTGGTTGATGTTGTGTGGTGATGATGGTGAGCTTGATTGGGTTGGATCCAAATTGCGTTGCGCAAGATGTAATGCTAAAAGAGCACTAAGCTCATGAGCCTCTTTTAGCTCCTCAACGAACTTCAAGTGTTCGGAGGAAGGTGATGATGGTGGAACATGATGGTTGTCTTGGATGAAGGTTTGAACATGCAACATAGGAATGGCATGTGAGGTTGTAGGATGTTGTGGTGGTACTCTTGGTGTTGGAGACATGGTTGAGCTTGGGTAGTCATGAAAACATGAAATGGGTGGAAGAGGTTCTCCAAGAGTGAGTGATGTTTTTGTTCAATGAGCAACATGTGAAGTATTGATTGAGAGATTAGGATTGTTGTTTTGGGATTGAGCATGCTCATCATAAGAAGAAGCATGAATGAGGGAATGAGTGGGTGATAGGTTGTGAGATGAGTCATTATTGAGGGTTTGAGGTTTAGTAGTTGGTTGACTTGGAACAACATCACTTGAGTTATGACAAGAATCAAGTTTCCTCCTCCAAACGGGTTTGACGGAGATCCTTGCAGTTCTTGAAATCTTAGGTTTTTGGTTGTTGGGAGATGACATGTTTGGGTGTAAGGTAGAGGAATATATGTGAGTGAGTGTGTTTTCCCTTCCCATTAAATTCGTGCTCATCCGGACATAGAGTTAAGCATGTAAAGGCATACAATCAAATCACATAGGAGCAAATAAACATCTAGAAACAACATATATGCGATATGCCATAAATCTAGGAATGAAAGAATCTAATGAGAAGCAAAGTTCATAAAAGTAAACTAGCATTAGGTATATATAGGAAGAGCAATTTAATCAAGTTGGAGAATGAGTATGAGACTATTACTAGTGGTGCTCAATTCAGGCTAAACACGACCATTTTTACGGGTTACACACACCCAACTTCTCACATAGAAGCAATTCATCCGTTAGGTTAAATTGAATTTCTAGTCAATAGATTCTCCAGTAGTCATTCTCTTTTTAGAAGAAATTGAGTTCCTAAATTTACCTATCGAAGATTACCAAATATGAAGTTTGCTTGATTCACTAATACTTGGCTTAATGTGACTCAAACATCATGTTTTTATGAAGGTAAGTCTACATGATATATTTTACTCACTATCCCAATAGAGATGTGTTAAATGTTAAGATAAGAGTAAACGCAAAGTTTTAATCTTTTGTTCATGATTAACCGGTTATTTGGTTTTGATGGCATATTACTTGATTTAATAAATGTGCTTGATTTAAGAATGCTCCTTAGCATATCTTGAAAAATGAATCTCATTAAGATTATTTATCTTAAATGAGATTATGATTCACAAATGATATCAAAACTAGACATTTATATATTCTAAAGCAAATATTATTTTCTATGAATTTTGCCAATGTTATATATCATAATTTAACAAGTATTTGAAACAAAATGAATTTTACTTGTTTATGCATGCATTGTGACAAGTTATTTTTCAATTCTAATAACTTAAATTATTTCAAAAAAAAAATGTAGTGCATTATCTTGTAACACAACCATTCATGCTACAAAGAAAATGAAATACATATAAAATATAGTGTGTATTGTTCTTAAATATGTATTTTAGCTTGAAGTGATGATTTTAAGTAGTGTGAGCAAAGTTTACATATGTTGTTAGTTTGCTCATGTTTGGTTTTTCGGATATGACACATTTATCCATTGCTTTGCAATGTAAATTGCTTGAATATTTCGGATGAAACATCCAAGTCGTCAATCCTACTTCATTGTATATTTTATGTATGTGTTAAACATGTTATTCTAATATTTTGAAACACAACTATTGGACAAGTAGATTCAATATGACATTATCAACACAAGTGTGAGTTATGATCCAATGCATATTCTTTTCATCTATAAAGGATGTGAATATTTTCATATCAATCTAGTGTGATTGAGTATGTAGATTCAAGACTATATCTTTTGTTATAATTTGATATAATCTTGAAGCTAAACAAATAACAATCCAATTTCTTGTCCACACAAAAAAAAAACATGTCAATTAGATTTGATGAATATATCAACCATAATTTGAATAATGAATTGATATAGTATCAAGATCTTTCTTGACCCTCACGAACACTCATTTAACATAAATAAACATTTTGATAGTGTGTTCCATTAATCCTAAGATTATTAATGAGTGAGATTAGTGAATGATTGAAAGTTGACATATTATTTCATGATTGTAATATGTTTTGTTTATGTGAAAAACTATTTATTGTCACTTATAATGAAAACACTTAGATTTTGAAAATACCTTCTCTTTTATATAACTACTAATGTTTTAAAAAGATTCAATTACTCTTATTAAACAACTTAAGGCAAAACAAGCTAATTTGTAGAAAAAATTTAAGTGTGTTGTGAAGAATAGATTAAATTGTTTGAAATATTTAGGTGACTAGATTTAACTCATTTACGAGATGTTTGAGTAACATTAAGCCATCTATACCTATATGCAATGCAAGCAAATTATAACAATCCTAACGCAAGAAATCTAGCATAAGATCTAGTTAAATATAAACCGGAAAGCTAGCTATAAACTAATAGGGCACATATGCTTAGATATACAAATAGCTAAACTTCAAATAGCAACAATTATCTAATATATTCAATTAAGAAAATAAACTCACAAAGAAGTTCACATAACACATAGAACACTTGTCGTCGTTTTGAATATTATATACACCAATGTTTACTTAGCTCGCTTTTATTTGAAAATAAATTATTTTCCTCCCTATTCTATAATTTAATTAAGATCAATATTTTGAAAACATAGATACTTAATTTTTCAAAAGTATATCAACTAGGAATGCCCGACTTGAAGGAAAAGGTAAAACAAAAGTTTTACGTTAAAACGAAACACAAATTTTTGACCACCGTATAGTATTATGACTTTCTTACTTATTAAAGTTTGTAATGGTTACTTGTAAGTATTTTTAAATGAAAGTAGACACAATAACCTTTAAAACGCCGGGTGGCACGACTTCTACGGAGTTACGGTTAATTTTCTATGATTTTACAAAGTTTCTGAAAAACTGTCGAACAGACAGGCGGACCCCTTAAATTTAAGGGGGCCGCCCAGTATTTAAGGGGGCCGCCCATCTGATACTCAAAAGTGCAATTTTTGTTAAAAATTGTTTTCTGACTTTGTGGAAAGGTGTGTAACTTTCTGATTTTAAGAACGAACATATAACACTTGTTTTAAGCATAATTCTTATCTCGAGCTAGTATAATTAGTGTATACAATATCAAAACTAATACAAGTTAATCAACAAAACACTTTTCATATTAAATCCTCCTTAATGGGTAATTTGATACATGGATCGTACTCAATTTTTAAAACCATTTGTGGAAAACTAGAAGGGGGGTTGAATAGTTTTCCCTTCTTTTTCATTTTATAAAAACCTTGTTTCAAAATGTTGATTCAAATTTATTCAATTGTTTGTTTGGAAAACTTCAATTAGAGTTTAGTATGAAAACAACATATAATCAATATGATCAATTATATATGTAAGCTTTTGGAAAAGCTTAGTTTTATGAATGAAGCTTTGGTCGATCTTTATGTGAATACGTTTTCCTTTTAAAATCTTAAAACGTTTTGTATCAAATTATCTATCAAGTTAAACTTAATATGAGAAGTGTGAATAATAATCTATTTCACCATATCATGCAATTATACACACAATCACAATATTAACTACTATGTTCAACACAATCAATCATCACAACTATATAAGCAACAACTAAGACATGTAGGCAAGCATAGAAGTAAAGCGATAAATGCAAGAACAAATGATAAGAGATAAGAGAAAGAAAATGCAAACCGGACACGATGATTTATAGTGGTTCGGCTACAAGGACACCTTCCTTGTTCCTACTCCACTCCCCGAGTCACCTACTCGAGAGTTCTCTTCACTACTCAACAAGCTCCCTTTTGGCGGAGAAAACCGTACACAACTTTTGCTTACACCATTTAACGACACTAAGCTAAATGTCGAGTTCTAATAGTAGCTAGAACCAATCTCACAACACAACTTCGATCACTACACAACTTCTACACAACTTCACGACTTCACGACTTCATCAGAACATCTTCTAAACTTCTTCACGGCTTCACAACTTCTTCACGTCTTCACGACTTCACAACTTCATCACAACTTCTTCTAAACTCCACTACCTAATCACACACCTACATCTTCACAACTACATGTCTTCTCCACACTACTACTTCCTTCCACTACTTCTTACTCACTCATTAAATCACTACTAAGTAAGATCATCTTGATCTACTTATTACATATACATAACTCACAACTTCACATAAGCACTAACTAGATCCTAATACATCTTTAGCTTTATGATAGGGAGGATTCTTCTCTTGCACTTTGAGTGATGAGAAATTGGATCACTTGAAACAAAGATTAATAATCTTATGATCAAAGGGTTTTAGAAGGATGTTTAGAGAGAATTGGATCTGAAAATTTTTGTGCAAAAGGTGAGAAAAATTCCAGGTTTGAGATGGTATTTATAGGGAAAAATTTCTGACCAAATCTGACAGGGGAGCGTGGCCGGTCCCCTTAATTGTGTGCCGGTCCCCTTAAAATTAAAGGGGCCGTCCTACTGAAACGGCCAGATTTTCTGTCTTTTAGTGGGGAAAGTTTATTTGGTGAAAAACTAACTAATTTTGGTTAAAAGTTTGAAATCATATATTTAGTATGATTAAAACATTTTTCTTTATTACCAAAAGTGTTTTTCAAAAATATATAATATGTTTATATAATTAAATAAACTTTGTATTAGTTAATTAAATACCCCTTTGATCATGAGATGTATTAAGCACTTGTTTATTCATACCTTAAGTGATTGTTGAGGCAAACTTGAGACATTGAGATGTCGAGGCTTGTTGACGTAAGAATGCATAGAAGAATTGTGATCACAAGTAACTTAAGCATTTTACGTTATATGTTGTAACTTACATCTTTGTCATTATCAAAACATGAAGAGGATGTTTAGATTAATATTCAAACCAACAACCCTATCCCTACCTGTACCTCTAGATATGACTTTACGCAACCCTACACCTTAGGACATACCCCTTACTTAGTAAACCCTCCCATTTCATCTTGGAAAGATGAATTTGGAGAAAAACCATCTAGGACAACTTTAGAAAATGAGAAAAATCAATTAGAGGAATTTTAAATAATTTAGAAGAAATTTTCCTTGAC
This sequence comes from Artemisia argyi, assembly GCA_030686995.1. Lineage (NCBI taxonomy): Eukaryota > Viridiplantae > Streptophyta > Magnoliopsida > Asterales > Asteraceae > Artemisia > Artemisia argyi. The sequence goes on along the minus strand of CM060703.1, from coordinate 138,786,186 downwards.
CTTCTTGAGAAGATAGAAAAAGGTCATGATAATAACTTAGGTAATCAACCTGACTATAGTAGTTTAAGAAATATCTTACAAGAGAACCGTTTTAAAGTAGCTAAAATACAGAAAAACCAAATGAAACACCACCATAAAATAGCCTTTGCCCGCTTTAGGATCTGTAATTTAGAAAAGATAATAGATAATGATGAGGAAAATTATCAATCAAACCTAGAAAACACAAACTCTTGGAATTAGGAAAACCTTAGAAACCCCTAAGTAATATGCCTTTTATACCCTAGAATAGTTAGTGCCTATAGGATATATAAGATTGGAAATCAATAAAATAAGTTAGGTTTAGAAACTACCTAGTGCCCCTCAATTAGGATAATTTAGATAAACTAGATTTAGATATACCTCTCCCATATTACCTTAGGTCACCCCTAACCCAATAGTAACCCCTTAGGAAAATAGATATAACCCATAGAAGATGACAAGTTAGGTACTTGTTATAACCTACCCTTAACCCTCACCCTTAGGAATTTAGGAAAACTACCCCGATGCCTTAGATACCGATACGTGGGAATCGCACCAGGCTTTACCTCTCTAGGGATCTCGAGAAGCTTACAACCCCCACCAGGCAGTGTACCTGATCGTTGTAGTATAGTATAATGACAAGTACCGGGGGATTGATCGTTCAACTCAGGAATAGTGTCGCTAGGATTAGAAAGTCTCTTAAACTAAGTCTAGAGGTGAAGGATGATTCTTTTTGTATTTTTATGTTTTATAAAAGCAATTAAAATCTCGGGTTTTTGGAAGAGTGGGCGGAATTAGTTACTAGCCAACTAACCTAATAACTAAAGATATAATCAAAATAAAATAACAAAAATGAAATGAAACTAATTATACTATTGTGGTGTACACAATGATGGGGAAAGTTGTGTTTACTTAGGTTTCATTACTCCCTAGATATCTTTTACAGGTTGATAGCTTGTTACAATTGCATGGATGACGGGTCATATTCCTTAATACTAGTCGTAGGGTCGTGTACAATATTCCCTAACTCTATAGGATCCTACTTCACTCCTATGTCGAGCCGTTAGAAGCTCCTAACATGGGATCATTAGAATTCTCCTACGCATTAAATACAACCAAATATCAGAGTACACCTCCGATCATGTTTCTTAAGACGTTCAAGCAAGTTACCAATGGAAGTCTGCCAGTTTTCTTAAGCCTAACATCGAATACAATCATCCGTAACAACTATAAGCAAACAATCAACCCATAATTAACATCTAGGTTTCACTACATCTAAGCAAACACAAAAGAAATCTAGACGAGCATGTTAAATTGAAGACAAGCGTAAGATATATTCAAACAACACATAGACATATTGATTGAATTGAAAGAGTACTTATTTCAAATTGAACATGAAAGATTCAAAGGGTTGAAACCCTTGAAAAAGATGGAAAATTCGACCTAGGGTTTTTCCCTCAAATTTGCACCACTTATGAATGAAATTGGGAAAACTATATATAGATTTTACAGGATGACGGCGTCATGTGTAAACATGTGACGCCGTCAACTTGCCGCCTATAATGAAATTGTATTGCCTAGATCCAATTGTGATGCCGCCATGTGTAAATTTCTTCTGGGTCGTCACTAATACATGGACCATGACGGCCTTGGGTGACGCCCTCATCTCCAATGCACTAAACTCTCTGGATTGTCATGTGTATTGTCTACATCCACCTCTTTTGTTACTCTTGACGCCGTCATTAAGGAACATGTAACGCCGTCAGGTACTCTTCCCAGCAAGGAAAATTAAGACTTTGCCGTTTTCTTCACTTTTATGCTCCAAAAACGTCCAAAATGCTTCCTTTTCCAGATTTCACTCCAAAAGTACCTAAAATGACAAAAGGAACGATTTAGGGCAATATTTGATCAAATAATCTCAACTTCGGGCTTAAATGACCCCTTAAAAACGGTTCACTTTTCGCCTCATCAAATATCCTTACACTTGAGATTTGCTTGTCCTCGAGCAAATGCGCTTTTATTCTAATCAAAATACAAGTTAGTGGTCATTTAACACTAATATAAAAGTAATTACAACAAATAATCGTTCGACTAAAGTCCAAAGACAAGCACGGAGGTCATACACTAGCACCTCACAAATAGTGTTTAGATACTCACATCTCTCGGGTGTAATAAAGTATATATCACAATATGGAAATGGAAAACATCTCTCACTACCATTCATAACAAAATAGATTACCATAGGCTTGGGAAAGGATCAAACCTCCACCACTTGGCGTAAGCACCTAGGATAAACTATCAAAGAGGTCTTTCAAAGGGTTATAACGTTAGATGTAGGGATATGGAAAACATGGTTTTGTTGGATAAAGGCAATATTTACTGGTGGCGAGTTAATAATCATGGTTAATTACACGTATAATATGGCGTTGCTAAGCCAAGACTAGACTCGACTGAAGCTAATGAACCAAAAATAACAAAAACATAAAACAAATATAAAATGAAACGGGATGGTAGTCCGTATGTTTTTCTCTTTTTCTTTTTCTTAATTTTTTCGATTTTTTTTTTTTTTTTTTTTTTTTTTTTTTTTTTTTTTTTGCATACACTCTTACCCTACCATTCAAAATAATACATCATAGGGAATGTACATTCCCCTTGCACTTGAATTTTGACATACTTTACAATAAACTAATCTAATGACTTGAATCAAGATAATCAAAACACTTGGAGTACTTTTTAAGATTAACACACATATGGGGGTAATATATGATGTTCTTCCCCATTACTCCATAACATAAGTACTTTACCCATGAGTCCCAATCGTCCCAAAACAATATGTACAAGATATGACTCGTCTTAGCAACCATGTAATCAATTAGATAATTAACTAAGGGTTTAAACATGTAACAATAATGCACTAAAAATGAGTGCATACAAGGAAGGCTAAGGCGATTTGGTTGCACATTTGGGTGGGTTGTAAAAAAATTCTTCCTTTAAGTAAAATGCTTAAAGTTAGAAACGAAAAGATAGTCTCGGAGTGGTGCACTAGTGTTTCGTGTACTAAAAATGAGTACAACGCTAAGGTGTGGGAAAAATTAATTGACTTTACTAGCCAAGTAAAATGACTTAAACGGTCAAATAATTATGATACGGGTTTAACACAAGGGTGATCCTAATGCCTCTTATCATGTAGTAAATCCTACTACACGAATGTAGTCTCACTAGCGGTCTCGGGATGCATCACTAACGCAAGTTCTAAAATCTAAATGCTACCGGTACACTCATAAGCACTAATAATGAATGCTTTTCCTATCAAATCTAAAAGCGAGCCTCACATATTTGGGTGGAAAATTTTTTTGAATGGTACGGTTTTGTGCTAGTCATACAACTCCTATCCATGAGACGCTTGTTAAGGCTAAAGTTTCACTCCTAAATGTTGTAAAAAATTTTAAATTTGGCGCTAAAATTACGCTAACAAGTATTTCTCTTAGTTTTATTACACACCTACCATCAAACAAACAAACTCAAGTGCAATAGTATACTATAAGGTATCATCATTTACCCTCCCCTTACACTTAGGATGAACATTGTCCCCAATGTTCAATTAAAGAAGGTAAAAGCGAAATAGGTAAAAGAATGAAAGAAAATACTCCCCTGATTCGTTCGGTGTGGATAGTGTGGTAACAAGGTTAGATCTTCCTCCAAGAAAATGAACCTTCAAAGCTTCCCTTCCAGAAAAATAAATCATCTTCTTGTCATATATAACCTGTTAAACCTGAGAAAAGAAACAAGGCAACCTCGCATAAAATCGGCGGCAATCTATATATACGAACAAATCCTAGAAAACAAATTAAGATATAATGCTTGTGGAATGAATGTTTGCAGATTTCCTAGAGTTTATAAAACTAAAGAATTAACAAAAACTTTAAGACTCTGTTAGAAAAAAAATAAACTCGTAAAATTTCCAGAATTTTACAAATGACGCCGTCAGGAGTTAACTCCTGACGCCGTCAGAAGTGACCTACAGAAATCATTACGTTAAGTTTCCGAAAAATTTCTGGAAAAACTTGTTATAACCAAGAAACACGTTCCAGAGGTCGAGGTTGATCGAAATACATCATGGTTCTAGAGAGAGAAAGTAGAGAGAGAAAGGTGGAGAAAAGGGTTTTTATTAAAAAGGAATAAATGAAACTAAACTTTACACACACTTTCCCACACCCCTCATGGAGAGTCATGAGGGGTATTTATAGGCTCATTACATCACATGTTTGCCTATATTAGAATAATAGTCCCTAAAGTACTATTTGTATGATATCTAGTCCATTTGTTTATGTGTGACGTTATCTTTTATAAAATAGCAAGGCTAACAATCTCCCTCCAAGATATCGTCACACATGAATGGATACAATGAGACCTATAAACACATAAACATGTAAATTGCAACAATAGTAAACTATGTTGACGTTGTTGAAGCGCAGAGTCTCTGTAGTCTAGATACTGAGGCAGACTTGAAGTTCTCTCTTCCGACGATCTCGGCGTATGATCTTTGACACTGTCGGCAAAGGTCTTTGTAGCTCTGAACTTCAACTGTAATGGTCTAGTTAGGTTATTACTCCCTCCTAACTAGTGAGCCTTTATTCTTTTTCTTCTGCTTCCTCCTGAACTAACAACTCTCTTCTCATCTCACAGCGGATAAGGTAGATACTAATGAGTTTGCACCATGGTTGTCGTTCTGGGAGCATCATAGCATAACTCACATAGTATTGCACAGAAGGTTGGTAATACGCTCTGATGTACACATCATTAGTACTTCTTCGGTTCTAGTGTAAGCACAATTCCCTCGAACAACCAACGTACTAGAGATGAAACACTACTTCTTTTGACTCAAAACATCATTATGACTCAATACAAGCATTTGACTCTAACAAGTACTAATACACATGTTCATTTAATATTGAGGCGAATCAAGATCAATTTCGTTTTAAAAAAAAAAATTGGGGTTTCCCCTTACACTTAGCTTTTGCAAAATACTTTTATATGAAGTTAAGACGAAGTTAAGCAACAAAATAAAGCATTTTCACAATTTTAGTTTGAAACATGATCTACCAACAATAAAAATAAAGCATGCATACGGAAGCAAATAACAATCAAACAACTAAAAATCACACAAAACATGGGTTGCCTCCCAAGAAGCGCTTTTCTTTATTTTACGAGTCTTGTAGCTAGACTCAAGGTCATGGGCAATTACGTGACCTCATCGTTGGTCTCATTCTCTAGGTCATCTCCAATCTTAGTTTTGTATTCCGGACCCGATTGTAAATGTTCTTTATAGAGACCAACCACCTTTTTCTCAGTCGCTCCTATAATCCTATTGGCCAATTCCCTATCAACTTTATATTTTGGTCCTAGAGTCAAGGAATCCTTATAAAAAAGGCTCTTCTTCTCCCATACATAGTCCATGCCCTTTTTCTTATCCTCTTCATTGATGTCCTCAAAAGCACCAATGTTATCCATATCAAATCGAGGCACAAAACGAAATTTTTTCATTCTATTAGGCATCCTATATGTGATCCTATCGGTTTCACTAGCAAATCGAATTGTCCCTTCTATCTCATCATATTCTAACTTGGATTCATCAACAAATGGCTTACCAAACACAACATGGGACAAGCGACAATCAATAACACTAGCTAGGTCTTCAACAACCATAAAGTCAGTGATATAAGTAAAGTTCCTAACAAAGACATGTAGACCTTTAATTCTCCCGACAAAGTTACAAACTCCACCGAGGTATTTGGGATCTCTTCTAGGTCCAAGTCTTGTTTTCACTATATCATTGTAGACACTTGAGGACATAATGTTGATTGGGGATTTAGAATCAATGTAAGCATTGTCAATGTGTTTATACCCAATCATACATGGTATCTTAGCATTCTTAGGATCGCCTCTCTTTATCTTAGGTTCAATTCTAATGAAAGGAGGTCGAGGATTATCAATATGATTATTATAGTACGCAATCTCCTCCTTAGTGGGGTATAGATTGAAATAGTCATCTAGCTTCGGATCTATCTCCCCTTCCTCAAGTTCCTCAACCGCATCCTCAAAATCATTAGATCCTAGGTCCTTATTTGAGTGCAAGGTGGTCGCTAGGTCACTAAATGCATGATCGAGCTCAACATTAATTAACCTATTAAGCTCCCTAAGTTCCCTAATCTCATTCTCAATCTGTTCACGCAACAAAGCCACTTCTCTAGGGGAAAGGGGTGGATTCGCATTTTCCATAATGGTCAACGGAATAGTCAATGAATTTAATTTACTAACAAAGGCACAAAGAAAAAGATAGACTAAAGGGAATCTAAAAATAAAAATAAAATCTTACTAGAAAGGAATCTAGCAAGTAGACCTAATAAAAAGAAATCCTAACCTAGACAATAACTATTCCCCGGGTTGCGGCGCCAAAAACTTGATACGTAGGAATCGCACCAGGCTTTATCTCTCGAGGGATCTCGAGAAGCTTACAACCCCCACTAGGCAGTGTACCTGATCGTTGTAGTATAGTATATTGACAAGTACCGGGGGATTGATCGTTCAACTCAGGAATAGTGTCGCTAGGATTAGAAAGTCTCTTAAACTAAGTCTAGAGGTGAGGGATGATTCTTTTTGTAATTTTATGTTTTATAAAAGCAATTAAAATCTCGGGTTTTTGGAAGAGTGGGCGGAATTAGTTGCTAGCCAACTAACCCAATAACTAAAGATGTAATCAAAATAAAATAACAAAAATGAAATGAAACTAATTATACTATTGTTGTGTAAACAATGATGGGGAAAGTTGTGTTTACTTAGGTTTCATTACTCCCTAGATATCTTTTACAGGTTGATAGCTTGTTACAGTAGCATGGATGACGGGTCATATTCTTTAATACTAGTCGTAGGGCCGTGTACAATATTCCCTAACTCTATAGGATGCTACTTCACTCCTACGTCGAGCCGTTAGAAGCTCCTAACATGGGATCATTAGAATTCTCCTACGCATTAAATACAACCAAATATCATAGTACACCTCCGATCATGTTTCTTAATACATTCAAGCAAGTTACCAATGGAAGTCTGCCAGTTTTCTTAAGCCTAACATCGAATACAATCATCCGTAACAACTATAAACAAACAATCAACCCATAATTAACATCTAGGTTTCACTACATCTAAGCAAACACAAAAGAAATCTAGCCGAGTATGTTAAATTGAAGACAAGTGTACGATATATTCAAACAACACATAGACATATTGATTGAATTGAAAGAGTACTTATCTCAAATTGAACATGAAAGATTCAAAGGGTTGAAACCCTTGAAAAAGCTAGAAAATTCGACCTAGGGTTTTTCCCTCAAAGTTGCACCACTTATGAATGAAATTTGGAAAACTATATATAGATTTTACAGGATGACGGCATCATGTGTAAACATGTGACGCTGTTAACTCGCCGCCTATAATGAAATCGTATTGCCTAGATCCAATTGTGACGCCGTCATGTGTAATTTTCTTCTGGGCCGTCACTAATACATGGACCATGACGGCCTTGGGTGACGCCGTCATCTCCAATGCACAAAACTCTCTGGATCGTCACGTGTATTGTCTACATCCACGTCTTTTGTTACTCTTGACGCCGTCATTAAGGAACATGTGACGCCGTTAGGTACTGTTCCCAGCAAGGAAAATTAAGACTTTGCCGTTTTCTTTTCTTTTATGCTCCAAAAACGTATAAAATGCTTCCTTTTCCAGATTTCACTCCAAAAGTACCTAAAATGACAAAAGGAACGATTTAGGGCAATATTTGATCAAATAATCTCAACTTCGGGCTTAAATGACCCTTTAAAAACGGTTCACTTTTCGCCTCATCAGATACATAGAATCTCTAAACTATTTTAAGCTCCCCTCATACTTCTTCCTTCCGTAAAACCCAATTACTTTCAGACACTCTCCCTTATCAATGGTGAGAATTCTTATTCTACACCATAGAGATCTGAATTCTTTCTCTTCTGATCTCTAAACCCTCACTACTTCCTTAGCTTTCTCAAGCTATTTCCTTCCTAGTTAGAGATTCTACCCCTAACTATCCCATATGCAAATATATGATAGTCATATACAAGCATATTCCTATCCCTTTTCCTCTTTATTTCCTTAGATTACTATGATTTTTCCAAGTTAGTTTTCCCCATCCCCTTAGAAAAACCCAAACCATATTTAGGATTCCCATATTTGAGGTTAGAAATAACATTAGGATATCCCTAGAAAATATAAGCTTCAGTATAGAATACCTTATATCACTAAGATAGGCTATTTAAGAAATCCTTGAGGAATTAGAAAATTAGGATTAGGAATATTTAAGGTTTTATAGGTTAGAAACCAAAATCCCTACCCCAATAAATAGGAAAATTAGGAAGACATCCCTATAAGATAGGATTTAGCTTAGAAATTCATTAGGACTAGAACATAGATTAAATATAAGGAATATTATGAAAAACATAGGATTAAATAGTAAAACCTCTACCATAAACCATTAAACCCCTAGTTTAGGATAGACACATTAGCAAAGCTTCTACCATATAGGAATAAGTAGTTTTAGGATAAAATTTCCCCTACCTAGTCTCTTAGGATACCGACATATATATTTGAGGATTTTAGATTACATCTTAGGATTTGACATTTCTTATAATACACATTAGGAAATTCCAGTTAGGAGATACTATGGATACTACCCTAGCTGGTTTCAAGTACCTAGGAATAGTAATACTTATAATAATATTAATAATGGTAGTAATAGACAACTTAAAACAAAAGAGAAAACCCGAAACTACACCTAAGAATAAGGATACTCCTAGTAAACCCTTAGGAAAGAAAACACCTAGACCAACACCTTCTTTAGAACCCTCTGCTTCAATTGAACCAAACACCTCACCCTTAGAAATTTGGATTAGTTAGGAAAAACTAGAAGAACCTTAGGGGGGAAAACAAACTTTGGAAAGGAATCTAGTTAATCTAAAAACTCCATTAGGATACTATCTTTCAGGTATCCTATACTCTTACTCTTCCATTTAATCCTATTCTTCCGTTTTTCCTCCTTCTATTGTTTAAATCTCCTTCTCCCGCCTTTTTCTCACTCTTCCATTCAAAATCCTCTTTTCCCGCCTTTTTCCCCACCCTCCTATTAAAATCCTACTCTTTCGTTTTCCCCACTCTACTGTTTAATCTTATACCCCTATACTTTTCAACTTCACCTAAACCTACCCTTCCATCCTTTCATTATCACCCATTTCTTCATAACCTCTTATTTCATCCCTTTCCTCCTTTCTTCTTTTTCACTCCTTCCTACAACAATCATGACTAGAATTTACCTCCATCATGACTAGAACTTGTCTCTATCATGACTAGAACTTGTCTTTATCGTGACTAGAATTTACCTCTACCGTAGTTAGAACTTGTCTTCACCATGACTAGAACTAGTCTTCATCATGGTTGAAACTTGTCTCTAAAAAAATACATTCCCTGTACCACATTTCCTTAAGTGTGGTAAACTCTCTTCGTTTTTCGCCGATACTACATAAGGATGATTGATGATGACTATCCTACTAAAATGAACTAGGACTCTCCTTTATTTTAATGAGAAAGTGATAAATCAAATGGAACATGAATTTATACACTCTTATTTACAAATATTGGGATGCCTTTATTTGTAAGTAATGATAAATGAATAAGCCTAAGTATTTGGCAATTGTGCAAGCATTTCCTACTCCGCTAGTGCAAACCTTTCCTTCTTTTCATACCACTCTTCTTTGGTATCAGAAATTCTTCCCTACAACTCTCTTCTTCTTCTTATCTTTCTCACTACTCCTACAATTATCTAAATCTCGGGACGAGATTTCTTCTAAGGGGGTAAGACTGTAACAACCCACAAAATCTCATTACTATCATTCCCATTACAAATACCTATAGTAGGTATTTCAAAGGTAAATTTTTGCTTTTTTGTGCATTTATTACTCACATGACTCACTAGACCTGCTCACGTACCCACACAAGCCAAATAACTCAACACTCACATCCTATAAACCCCCGTTATGTCAAGCATAAGATCACAACAACACCATAATAAGTAATCTACCAATCTAACACACTAAATATATCACAAAACCCTAATAAACCTTAATTAAACCCTAATTAGGTCTATGTGCTTACTAAACTTTATATGCTTAACTAAACTAGTTTGAAAGTGTCCAAGGCTTAAGTATGAGTTACCTTAGAAACATTAGGATACCTTAGGACCATTAGACACTAGTACAACCACTTAGAACTTAGGTACAAGTACCTTAAGCAAAAAACCATAACTAGGTCATAACTTCTTAGAATTAGGTCTAAACTATCCCAAAACTTCACCATAGGTTACCACCACTTAGCATAATCCTCTTAGAACCTAGGATTAGTCATTTGGCACTCATAGAACTCTAATCTAGGCACTAAACCAAAGGATAAACCCTAATCTCTCACCAAACACAATTAGGTCTTTTAGGTCACAAAACTAGGTGAAACCTTCCTAAACCTTTCCCATAAGCTACCATCACTTAGTATAAACCCGTTAGGACTTAGGATTAGTCACTAAACACTCTTAAGAAGCTAACCTAGGCACTAAACCTTAGGTAAATCCTTAAACTCTCACTAAGTAAAACTAGGTCTAAACTTAACCTAAACTAGTAAAACCTAAACATAAGTACCTCAAGCACCTCAACCTAGCACCCTAACACCTTAGTCACCTTAAGCTAGTACCCTAGCACCTCACAAGCAGGCACACAACTAGGTGCATCACCTACTTGTGTCCTCCTTGTGCCGCAGCTTCATCTCCACCACAAACCACCCTATAACCGCCTATAGCTTGTCCTTGTCACTTCATAGCCTTGGTTAGTCACCATGTAGCTGTGTTGAGTCATTCCCCCCCCCCCCCTCGACACCTCCTTCTTCCCTTACTTGGTCGCTACTCCAAACTACCCTATAAATACCCCCTGTTCCCCCTCCATTTCATTCACACCTCTTCTCTTCTTTTCACCTCACACCTTCTGGTCCAAAGGTTAGTAGTAGTGGCCTAGTAACCTTAGAAGTTGATGAGGAGAAAAATGAACCACTTTTAGGGGGTCATTTAAGCCCGGAATTGAATTTATTTGATCAAATATTGCCCTAAATCGTTCCTTTTGTGATTTTAGGTACTTTGGGAGAGAAATCTGGAAAAGGAAGCAATTCGGATGTTTTTGGAGCATGAAAGTGAAGAAAACGCCAAAGTATTAATTTTCCTTGCTGGGAACAATAGGTGACGGTGTCAAGAAGGAATTTTTGACGGCGTCAAGAGTAATTTCCATGACGACCCAGTACAGAATTGAAGGCGTCACGAAGTAAGGCGTCAAGAGTAAGATGCATGACGGCCTGGAAACACATAACACATGACGGCGTCAAAAGTAGATCAAGGCAGTCCGAGAAGTATTTTGGCGGCGAGATGACGGCGTCACCAAATTGGTCTTGACGCCGTCAGACCCTATTTCCTATATATAGTTTTCTAATTTTTACACATAAAGAGAGAAGTTTTGGAGAAACCCTAAGGCCGAACTTAGTACGAATTTTATAGGTTTTTCAAGGGTTCTCAGCCCTTGAACCCTTTCATGTGTAATTGAGATAAGTGTTCTTTTAATTCAATCAATATGTCTATGTGTTGGTTGTCTATATCTTGTTCTTGTCTTAATTCCATCATGCTAGGCTAGATCTATCTTGTGTGTTCTTAGATCTAATGAAACCTAGATGTTAATTATGTGTTGATTACTTGTTTATGGTTGTATTGGATGAATGATTTCGATGTTAGGCTTAAAAAAACTGGCAGATCTCCATATGGTAACATGCTTGAACGTCTTAGGAAACATGAACTGACGTGCACTAGGTTTTATTGGTTGTATTTAATGCATGAGTAAATTCTAATGATCCCATGTTAGGAGCTTCTTAGCCGGCTCGACATAGGAGTGAAGTAGGCACTCATAGGATTGGGGAATTAAGTGCGCCACCCCATGAATGGTATTAAGGAATACAATCCGTCATCCACGCAACTATAACAAGTAATTAACGTGTAAAAGATATCTAGGGAGTAGTGAAATCTAAGTAAACACAACTTCTCCACTTATTGCTCACAACCTTAGTTTAATTTAGTTTATTTTCATTTCTAGTATTTTATTTTGATTGCATCTTTAGTATTGGGTTAGTTGACTAGCAACTAATTCCGCCCAAATCCTTCAAACCCGAGATTTTTACTTGCTTTCTAAAAAAAATATAAAAATACAAAAATAATCATCCCTCATCTTTAGAACTAGTATTTAGGTTTTCTAAACCTAGCGACACTATTCCTAGCTGAACGATCAATCCCCCGGTACTTGTCACTATACTATACTACAACGATCAGGTACACGGCCTAGTGGGGGTTGTAAGCTTCTCAAGATCCCTTGAGAGGTAAAGCCTGGTGCGATTCCCACGTATCAGAAGTCGAGTGCTATAGGTCTAAGACCTTGTCGAGTTTAGTTTTGCCCTAGAAAACCCTAAACCCTAGCTTAACCTCTCGTTAACCCTTCCCTAGCCAAGTAAGCCTTCATTTCTTATTCTATTAGCTTTAGTTTACTCTTAGGATAATATTAGGATGCCTTAGATCCCTTAGGAACCCTTGACTAAGCCTTGAACCATTTCATTTACTAGTTTTCTTTTTAAAACCCTAATTATAGATAAAACCCTAAATACATGCTATAAGCCCTTTTCATAAGCCCTAAGCTAGTTTAGATGACTTAAATAAGCTAATATTAGTTAAACATAAGCTAGGAACTTAGTTGTTACATAAAAATATAGTTTACATGCATTTAGGACTAGTTTTGCGAAACTTTACATGCATAAGGGTATATATCATAAATTCCTGAAACTATAAAGTCTAGGGATTGTTTTTGACATTTCCTATAAGTTATAAGTGTAAGGACTCATTTTTCAAAGTATTAAAACCTTAGGATAGAAACTAAAATAAGTTATAAACTAAAAAGGACTAGTTATGCAAATATTTTAAAGTTAAAGGTCTAAATGGTAAATATAGAAAACTTATGAGTCCAAGGGTAAATTAGGTCATTTTCTAAAAATATAGAAGTCTAGGGACTAATTGTGTCAAGTATAAATAGTTATAAGTATAAATAATATAAGTATTATAAGTTTAGGGTAGAAAATGTAAATATATAAACTATAATGGTATAAAGTGAAAATATATATAAATATAAAATCTAAATAAAGTTAGAAGCATAACACAATAGTAGGGAGCTTCATGTGAGGAGTACCATGTGGATATTTCGTTTTGACGAGTTTGCTGGGTTTACGAATTAAAGTGCCCTGGCTCCGCAAACGATTATTACATATACTTCTGGATTATGATGGCCCGAACGGTGTTATGGTTATAACTTAACTTAATAACAATATAGCTTACATGAGGAGTATTAACTTCTGAATTATGATGGCCCGAACGGTATTATTTTGATAACATAATACAATAGTAGGGAGCTTCATGTGAGGAGTCATATACTTATGGATTGTGATGGCCCGAACGGTCTTATATTATATCTAAAACATTAACAAACCTAAGAACAAATAACTTAAGAAACTTAAACAAGATAACTAAAGCTTGACATACATACAAACCTACAACACACTAGGATACGTGAGTAAGGCAGTCTAGTTCCCAAGTCACTTTTTGCATCAACTAGATTTCCCTAAGCCCAGGTGAGTTCATAGCCTCATACTCTTTTTAAAACTTTCACTCTAAATGCTTTACAAACCCTGTGAGGGGGATACATGCTACTTGCTTTACTTAAAACCGAATACAAATCTTTTCTTTGTTTGTTGCACGAGTAAACTAATTGCCACCACTACATAACTAAAATTCATGAATCTAATCGTTTGGGATGTTTTACCCGCGCGAACGCGAATATAGTTGATAGATCTATTGGAGTTTGACAACTCCTGTTGGTATTAACATCTTTCTGGATGGTACCAATAAGTACTATATTTGAACCCAATGAACGATTAACTTTGGCAAGTTATCCTTCTCGTCCCCTCATGTTTGGGTCTGCAACCCCAATGACCCGGATTGTTAACGTGTGGTTCATGAGCTTAGTGCAACATACCCCACTCATGATAATTTTGCATGCATCACAATTATCACACACACTTCCCAGATAGGTGTAACAACGGAACCCAGGGAACTTGTATTCACTAACTCTTAAACTTATGACTCTCACTCAACACATAGTGTTGACTTTTAAGCATGTATTCTAGGTATATTGCTTCTACGGAGATATGGTAGAAGGAGGCACTAAACTCGGAAGACTTTCAAACCGGTTATCATTCAAACATAACCTAAAACCTAGACTTTGGGACCTCAGCAAAAGTAAAAGTATACCTTTTACTAATAAAACTCTGATAATTAAATAAATGATAACTAAATTTCTAAAACATCTCTTTTTGAGTCGTTTTCTATTACTGTAACTATGATTCTATGAAGTAATACCCCAAACACTTATTTCGCTGCGATCAGGGAAAAATGGGGGTGTTATAGTTTGCCTTGTGGAAAGATTGATATGATCATAGAAGATTTGGACTTGGAGCAAAAGATCTATGGCATGATGAGGGACTTTTTGAAGTAAGTCCTTGAAACGAGTCCATGCTTCGTAAAGAGTTTCGCCTTGACGTTGTTGGAACATCAAGATGTCATTCCTTAACTTGGTGGTTCTTCCCGGTGGGAAAATTTGAGAAAGGAAACGAGAGGTGAGATCATCCCAAGATGTGATGGATCCCGCTGGTAAATTCTCAAGCCATTGACTAGCTTAGTCACGTAAAGAGAATTGGAAGAGACGTAATCGGGTCGTTCTCGAGTGTCAACATCAAGGTCTATGGAATCTACGATTTTGAGGAAATCCTTGAGATGTTGGTTTGGATCTTCATAATGAAGTCCTTGGAATGTACATTCGCTTTGCACCAACTGGATGGTGTCGGATCGCAAGGGAGACACATTGGCTCCTTGAGTGAGCTTAGTGGTGTTTCGATAGCCTTGGTGGCTAGGTTGGGAGTTTTCTCCTAAACTGCGGGCTCTATGAGGTTGGTTGGTTTGGTTGTGGTAGGTCTTGTTGTGGTGGGTTGGTGGGATCAAAGATATTACCACTTTCCATGATGGCAGATGGTAATGGTTATGAACAAAGAAATGAAGAAATAAGATAGACTAAAGAAAACCTATAAAAATAAAAATAAAAATCTTACTTGAAAGGAATCTAGTAAGTAGACCTAATAAAAATAAATTTCAACCTAAACAATAACTATTCCCCAGCAGCGGTGCCCAAAACTTGATGCGTGGATTGCGGTCTACATAAAAGTTTTACTTCTCAAGAGATCTTGAGAAGCTTACAATCCCCACCAGGCAGTGTATCTGACCGATGTAGTATAGCGAGTTGGCAAGTACCGGGGGATTAATCGTTCTCCAGAGAGAATAGTGTTCGTTAGGATTGAAATTAATCTAACTAGGTCTAGAGGTGAGGGGATGATTCTTTTTGTATTTTTATATTTTATGGAAAGCAAGTAAAGATCACGGGTATTGGAAGAGTGGCGGAATTAGTTGCTAATCAACTAACCCAAATAACTACTTAAACAAATAAATTAAAATAACAAGAAAATACAATATTGAGAACTTTTAATATGAAAAAAGAATGTTTACTTAGATTTCACTACTCCCTAGTTATCTTTTATTGACTAATTGGTTTGTCACAATTGCATGGGTGAAGGGTTGCATTCCTTAATACCATTCGTGGGGCCGTGTACGATCTTCCCCAAATCTATAAGTTTCTATCTCTTCCTATGACGACAGGTTTAGTATCCTATCATGACCTCATTAATAGTCACTTATGCATTTAATACAACCAATAAAACCGTAGTACACATCCGATTACGTTTCTTAAGACGTTCAAGCAAGTTACCAAATACAAGACTAGCCAGTTTTCTTAAGCCTAACGCTAAAATCAATCACCCACAACAATTAATGACAAACCAACAACCAACAATCAATAACTAGGTTTTATTAGATCTAAGCAAACCCAAATAAACTTAAGCTAACATGTTAAAAGAAAGAAAAGCATACGATATAATCAAACAACACATAGACATATTGAATGATTAAAGGATAACTTATCTTCAATTGAACATGGAAGAAAAGAGGGTTTGAAACCCTAAAATAGCTGCAAAAGTCGACCAGGGTTCGTACCCTAAAGTTCCCTATCAAAAGTCCTCCTTCATGAATGAAAAATTGAAAACTATATATAGATTTACATAGGTGATGACGTCCCCTTTTAGTGGCTGACGTCGTCATCTAGCCGCGGCTAGGGTTTCTTGTCGTCTAATCCAACTTCTTGATGTCGTCCCCCTTTATGTCTTCTGGGCCATCACGCTTTGGAATGATACGTGACGGCCTACTTCTTGTAAAATGTGACGCCATCATGTGCAATGCTCCAATTTGTTTTCTGGCGCGTCAAGTGTAAATGTAATATCCACCTCTTGTCACATAAGGTGACATCGTCCCTTTGAAATACATGACGCCATCAGGTACATTTTCCAGCATTGATTCTTGACTATGTCTTTTTCTTCACGTTTTACTCCAAAAACGTCCAAAATGTTTTCTTTTCTAGAATTCTCCTCAAAAGTACCTAAATTGACAAAAGAAACGATTTAAGGTAATAATTGATCACATTATCACGACTTAGGGTTTAAATGACCCCTTAAAAGCGTAACAAATTTCTCCTTAGCAAAATGTAAAAAAAATGAACGAATATCACTTGTGATTTTCTTATATTTTCATCCATTTTCTTATGTTTTCCATACATTTTTTAATATCACAATTGATATTTAGAGTATCAATTGTGATTTTCTTAATATCACTTGTGATATTCTGAATATCACTTGCGATTTCGTGAATATCTATCACTTGTGGTTTTCTGAATATCACTTGTGATTTTCATGTTACATATTCAGAAAATCACTTGTGATATTCGTGGTATTGATATTCAGATAATCAAAGAATATCACATGTGATATTCAAAAAATCACTTATAATATTCAGAATATCACAAAATATCATTTGTGACATTCTGAATATCACAGAATATCTCTTATGATATTCAGAAAAGTATGAAAATATCTGAAAACGGCCAAAAAGCATTTAAAAGCAGACGAAAATGAATGAAAACGTATGAAAGCGTAAAAACACATATGAAGAAGGACGATAATGAAAGAAAATGGATGAAAACGAACGAAAACGTATGAAAATGGACGAAACGGGCAAAAGCGTAAGAAAAATGGACGAAAACGTATTAAAACGTAAGAAAACAGACGAGAACAGGCGAAAATGTAAGAAAAAGAAAACAGACGAGAACAGGCGAAAACGTAAGAAAACGGACGAAAACTTATGAAAATAGACAAAAACGGATGAAAACAAGCGAAAACGTATAAAAACGGACAAAAACGTAAGAAAATTAAAGAAAATGTATGAAAACAGCCAAAAACGTATGAAAACAGACGAATACGTAAAAAACAGGTGAAAACGTATGAAAGCGGAAAAAAAAGGAGTGAACAAAAGAAAAGTGAATTATGAAAAAAAACAAGAAAAACAAAAATAAGTGAATTGGGAAACAAAGAAAGGAGAAAACGTGAAAATAAAGTGATTAAAAAAACAGAACAAAGAAAAGATCGAAAAAAAGAAGAAAAAAAACGTTAAATAGAAAAAATAGACAAAAAAAATAAAAGAAAAAAAAAATGAGAAAAACAAAAAGACAAAGAAAAATGGGAAAAAAACATGGATTTAGATTTCTATATTAAATATTAGGTTAATCCTCACCTTTATATCAAACTAGATGCATGGTGAAGATTTGTCTTTTGGTATGCACCAAGATAAGAGTATGCAAAATAAAGTGACTCATGTTCATTATGTTGTTCATTTAACGCTTTTTATGTGTAGAAAATAAAGTATACGCGGAAAATATATATATATAATAAAAAAATAAAATAAAATAATAATAATAATAATAATAATAATAATAATAATAATAATAATAATAACAAAAACAAAACAAAAACGTGAATAATCGCGATTATTAATATATAAAATTTTAAGGTACCTGAATAGAATAGTAATTTTATCAACAAACCTAGTAAATGGACTATAGAGTGCTTGATTGAGCTAATAGAGTTAGGGGGCATTTGGTTCGCGAATTTGAATTGCGAGGAAATTAGAATTGCTAGAAGTTTCAAATGCTTAAAGTTTCAAATTCTTGCTTTTGTGTTTGGTTCACAAAAAGGAAGTTAAAGGAATTTAAATTTGTAAAATGATAGTTGACACAATTGCCCCTTGCCCTTTCACCATCATAATATTCCTATATTTCAAACAGAGACATTCAAGTAGTTGTAAAAATAATGAAGCATAAAGTTTAGATCTTCCACAAATAATCAAAGGCGTACACTTTTATCTAAAAGCCATATCATTCGAACAATTAAAATCAAAAAATCATACGGTTTCATACTTTCTACATACAGCCATGTTCATACCCATTAATATCATCACTTTTTTTTGCAACCACATATATTCAATTCAAGGCGAACTAAAGCATCTGCTTGTGTGATGGAACTGAAATCAAGAAAAACTGAGAAGCACAAAAACGTTGTTGGTATCTAAATCAAACTCGAGAGTAATCTGAATGAGGGAGCCATGAATGTTATGCGAGCATCGAATAGGGTTTTTAAGATTGAAGGACTGATGGAGCGATTGATGGAGTTCTAGAGAAGATTTGTTTTATTTATGAGTAATGGGAAGAAGAAATGATGAGATGGGGAAGAAAAATGTGAAAGATAAGGGGTATATGTGTCATGCTATGCACTCGAAAACAACGCCTCTTTTAGAATTTCAATATTCTGGTCTAGCCACAAAAATTAAGAGGCCCCTTTTACCAGACATTAAAATTCCAAAAGCATTTAAAGTTTCCCCCATTAATTTTACCAAACACGATAAATGAGGGCATTTAAAATTCAAAACCCTCAAAATTCCTCCAAATAGCCCCAACCAAACACGACCTTAGAGTTACAAGAGTGTCTTGTACAATACCCGAATCAAAAAGAGGTGGAAATGCTTCTACACTCAAAAAAGAACTTTTTTTTATAAGAGATTTGCTAAACCCACAAAGAAACTCTCACAAAAACATCAACAAGCTGATGTGTTAGCGTTTTATTGGTGTATTGTGTAACAGTTTTTCTCTCCTCTCTCTTATTGAACCAATCAGTTTTTGCCATATCAGTTAGTGAATTTTTTTTATAGGACTTTTTTTGTGGTCCTAGCATTTCTCTTTTTATAATTCGAGAGATTAGCTTTCACAAAAGTTTGCCATTACTTCCTAGTTCCTACTCAAGCATGTTGTAAGGTTGCCCATCGTCGTTTAAACTTGGCAATGAACAATACTCTAGCAACATTGGAACCGACTAGGTGATCATAATATCGGCCAAAACATTCCCAAAAGATCGCCAAATAAGTTTTAACAACAACAAAAAAAACGGAAATGCCAAGTGCAAAATTTTGTCACCTCAATTTCATTAACTTATACTGATAAACTTTCCCATCAAGTAAACTCAAATCGGCTCATCCTCAACAATCAGTCTAGGAGAAGTGATCAGAGTGAAGGTAAATAGAGAATCAACATTAGACAGCTATAAAAAAACTTCTTGTACATCATCCTACACTTGTGAACTTGATCAAAATCCTTTTTATGGTTACAAAGCTTTTTTTTTTTTTTTTTAGCAAAAGCTTTCTACTTGTTAAATCGATGAAATATCTATCCTTTATATGATTAAATTATTTACTTTGTAAGAACAACTTATTTTGTTAAATTCTATAGTATCATAGTTAACAATGCCAAAACAAACTTATATGACCACTCCCACTGGCCTTCTCGATTTACAAACCAAAGTGCGTCGGTTTAGAGACACCAATGGCGTCACCTCGTTGGTGGTGCGTCGGTTTGGTGTTATTCGGTTTGGCGACGAGGACGACACGGCTCATTTGACTATTTTGTGTGTAACATTTTTGTTAAAGTGATACAGAATAAGACACATCACCATTTGGCAGGCTATGATATTGGCCAAGTAAACGACGACCCAAGGCAACGGGAAATTAGGGGCAACATATTTTTAGCCCGTCTTTTTATATAATAAAGGAATTATATTATTTCGGAGGTTTTTTTTTTTTTGACAAAACAATCTTAGTGGAAAAAAAAATTGGACCAATAGAAATGCTCGATTTTGACACGTAGACGAAATCAAACAATATAATTGATCAATAAAAAGTCAAAATTGAATTGATTTTGGTCAAACTTTAATAAATTTGGTAAAGAATTTGATTGAGGAAAAAAACACATAAAAATATAGGTGTCAAATTTATAAAAATAAAAACTTAAATAAAGAGATGGTAATTAATAAAATATTAGTGGTTAAATTTTAAATATATTATATGAAGTTAAGTGTAAATTTATAATTCTACATGTTTTTTGATAACTTTAGATAATAAACAAATAACCCCTTATTTGTTTACAATCACATGAGTATTAGTTTTGGTTTGAAACTTCCATCAATTAAACTTACAAAATTTTATAAATGTACGAATTAATTTTAATATACGTTAAATACCTTTAAAATAAAATTAGTTTTAAACTTTCATCTATTAAAATATATTTTTACTGTGTACGTTAAATATAAATAAAAACTCATGTTATCCTATTTAAAAGTTTAATCTATAAGTACACGGGTTTGAATATTGAATACAGTTAAATTATTATTAACGATAATATAAATATCAAATGGTAAGTACGAGTTACTATAAAATGAAAATAAATATATGCGATTATACTTATAACGACTCATGTAAATATTATTTAAAGTTTATATATGGATATCCGGAAAAACATTTTTAAAATCTTTACGGAGTATATTTTAATTTTATCAACGCTCATCATGTGCTACTAAACTCGCACATTTTGTACAACATGATATTAGTTAAAGTTAAACAACAACATCAACCTCAACATTAACATCTATGTCAGCTAAACAAAGTTAAATCTTTCATCAAATAAAATTTTTACAAGATATTAATTGATATTAATACATAATGAAAAACTCATGCATACTTATCAGTTGTACTTATATCATAATTTTCACGGGTAAATTTTTATATATCCATATAATAAACAAGAATTTTAAAATAAATTTAATTTATGTGTAAACCCATGTGATCAAAGAACCTTTGGCTCAATAGCATTATAAGACACGCTCAAGAATCCAATACAAAGTCGATGTCACGGTTATATTTACAAGTTCTACTAATTATTTTTCTTACTTTCGCACATGTTGATGCTCTAACTTTTTAAAATATACATAAGATTTTTTTTTAACGATAATACTACATAATTAAATTTTTCTGAAAAAAGCTCGTGCATACACGGGTATTATAAGTAGTGTTATATATGATACTAGCGTACCAGGTTCAATTAAACCCAATCCGCGCATAATTCTGAAAACCATAACCGGCCCCGCTTTCGTTCATGTGGTATAATGGTAATGTTTGGCAGTTTAAAAATTGGAACGTCAGGGAACAAAAATACCATCGCATGAGATTTGGAACTTGGCCGACACTCAAAAGAAAGGAAAACAAAGTAAAATCTTGCACATATACGAACAGTTTTCACATTTTGTTTACAGGTGATTCTCGTAAATTATTTGAACGAGGTGGGCAACGGTCTGTCGCGTTGCGGCGGGGCGTTGTTTCATGTCGTTGATTATTGCACGGTATTTTTTATGTTAAGTAGAAAGTGAGTCAGGTGTTCGGTGCGGGGTTAAAAAGTCTGGAAAAAAAATTGAAATGGCGTGGTTCTTGATGGCATTTTGCGACGGGGCTCGCTAAATATATGTTAGATAAAAGTTTAAAGTAGTTTTCGCAAGTCATTATATAGTAGGGGTATGTTTCGTAAATAGTATTTTGGGCTATTTTTTAACCCATTATATAGTAGAGGGTATGTTTTATAAATATTATTTTGAGCTTTTACTTGGGCCAAAATTAGGCTTGTTGTTGGGCAAAAAAAATTTCTGGAGCCCAATGATGTCACATGGCGTCATTTAACGCTAATTTACTATATATAGTAATTAATTAATTAATTATTGTACTACTTAACATATCACATGCTAATCTAGTGCCTTATTGGTTGTGATTCTAAGTAATGAAATAATGAGTTTGGGTTGTTATAATTGAGCTGACAACTTCGCATTTACATTATGCATCTTCCTTCAAATTTTTCTTCTTAATTTAGAATGTGTGGATATAATTATTTCTCATTCTTCTCATTTTAATTAGACAAAAATACACCGTTGGTCCCTAAACTTGCCCAAAAACATTGTCATGCCCCCTAAGTTTGCAAAATCGTCGCCATGCGTCCAAAAGTCTGGTTTTTTAGGCCGAATGCGTCGCTTGACTAGAAATGGTGAGGCCAACACTCATTTTTTATTATATTTTCAAGAGCATAATAGTCCAACAACATTTATAACTATCATGTGCTTAAATCTAACACGACACTCTATTAAATTCAATAAAATCCTAAACTACCAGCAACATACATTCAATCTAAATAACTAAGAATGACACAAAATGATAAGGGGAGATTTTGTACAATGTGTTGAGGAAAGGGGATTACTCCAATGAAGACCGTCTGGGTGTTAAGAATGTAAAGGAAGAGGCTGTCGACAATGTCTTACCAAAGTTTGATGATTTGGAAATAATGATTAAAAGGCTTGAAGTTGTGTTTAAATATCTAAAGGAAAGAAAGGAAATGAAGAAAAATGGTGATACGAAAAGTTGTGGGTCTAGCTAAATGTATGGTTAGACGGTAGGAAAGTTTGTAATTGTTGTCAACGTGAAACCGATCAATAAAAATTTGGGTTTTTACTAAATGATAGTGTTTGGCAATCAAAAGTTTGCTTCTCATTGTTAATTGGTTAGTTTGACTTTTACAAGTCAATTTGGCAGTTTGACTATTAGATGTCTAAGTAACAAAATGATTTGCCTTTTTGAATATACTGGGTGTTTGGATTAACATTTACATATTGGAACTACATGTTCAAATTGGTAAAGCATTTGCATATTGGAATTACATGTTCAAATATATAAAGCATTTGCATTTTTAACACATGTTACTTTGTACAATTACTGAGTATGGTTTGAACATAGGTTGATCAAATGTTAAATTGCCACTGTGTTTAGTTTTGCTGATACAAAGGTGCCACCGATTGTGGTCATTATACAATCACATTTACCATTTGGTTATTTTGACTTTTTAAAGGTTAGCGGACAATCTAATATGTACGCAAACAAAATATAAGCTATAAGACAGATAAACACATATTGTAACATAACCAACCATTTAGCAAGTTGACTTATAGTAGTCAACTGGGAAAACATTGTCTTGTACAACATGAAAATGACTTATAGTAGTCAACTGGGGATACATTGTCTGATACAACATGAAAATGACTTAAAACATTGTCTGATACAAGGTTCTACTAATAATTAACTAAAATGGGGAAGATCATGCGGCCTCCACTGAACAACCTTCACCTGATGAACCTTCTAATGATCTACATACTTGAACTTGATTATCAACAAACAAAACATTGAACCTTACACTGATGTTCAAACTGCAAATGTGCCTGGAAAAACAAGTTAACAAACACTAAATATTCAAGTTAGATAAGGTATAATTGATGTAACAAGGAATAAAACTCAAGCCATGCAATGCAACATTGAAACGTTACCTAGGATGGCTTGTTCGCTGAAAGGGCAAGAACGCAGATGGTAATCTTTTCACTGCTTCTAAAACATTTCTTAACACCACTAGGCACAATATCACCAGCACCACCTGCCCTTTTTTCAACATAATCACCATCAGCCATGTTTTCACCATCAAAACCAAGAAACCCAACCATTATAACCTTCCCATTCTCATCAAAACCTCACTTATAAGTTTTTACAACTTCCTTGCCCTTTTCCAGTTGCAAAGCGTCCTCTTCTTGAAGCAGCTTACCCTATCCTTTATTTTTTACCCTTTTGTCATGAAAAACACCTTCATCCTTTTTTATAACAACACCACCTTGCCCTGTTTGAATTTTGCTTACACTCGCCTACATTTTGTTCTTATCTATCCCCTTCCATTTTAGTCTAGTCCTAAAAGGTCTTCCACTTGACATTCTAAAGTTAGCATCTTCCTTTACCCAACCCATAACCTCAAAACCAATGTTTTCCAAGTAAAATACTGCCAACAATTGGCGCTTATGAATAACAAAGATGTCAACTGACTCATGTGTTTCCGCAAACTCAAATAGCTTAAGAACATCCTAGTCCATATAAATCAATTGCAAACCATTTTCTAGGGACTTTTTGGGATCAGTGAAAAACACTGCCCATTTAAGTTCCTTAATCTTAGATAATATATTATCTAGGATTGAACTAAAGATATCCCTATCATAGCTAAAATCACTAACATTAATAATAGACCCTCCTTTGCGGGAAACTAGAAAGGGGGGTTAAATAGTTTACCGACTTTTTCTCTAGTTATAAAAGTTTGCTTTGTGAAAAACTTTTATTCGCATGTAGATGAAATCAACTTACACCAATATGAACACAACACTAAACTAATATAAACAAGCAATAGAAATAAATAAAAAAGATCGAGATGAAAAGAACAAACCGAGACAAGTGATTTATAGTGGTACGGTTATGAAGCTCTTTTTCGCCCTACTCAACTCCCCGAGTACCCAACTCGAGAGTTATAAGCACTACGTCAACAACCTCCTTTCAGGCGGAGAAAATCGTACAACGTCGCTTACGTTATTTTCTGACACTAAGCTAGATGTCGAGTACTAATCTTAGCTAGTACCAATCTACCACGATCCAAAAGATCCTAACTTCTCACACGATCTACACGATCCCAACTTCTCATAAGATCCACACGATCCTTACACAATCTACACAATCAACACAATATACCCTTGATCCACTTGATCAATACACTAACACACTAGCTATAAGAGATCCCCAAGATCTCAACAAGATCACAATGATCCACACAAGATCGCTTAGACAAGATTACAACACTTGATGTATATCAAGATACAATCAAGCAACCAATAAGTAATGCAAGTGCACTACACAAAGACTCTAACACTTTGTGTCTTCTTGACACTATGTGTTCTTCTCTTCACTAGTACAGGAATGTAGGTGATCTTTGGTTGGATGAAAGAATCACTCTTTAAACAAAATAAAAGTAACTAATGATCAAAGAAATGTAAGTGAGAAAGAAGGATGGAATGTAGAAAGTTTTGTGTGAAAAATGATGAGTAAAATCAGGGAAGTGAGGTGGTATTTATAGGAAATGAAAATCTAACCGTTATGAGTACACGAAGAGGAAAACTAACTAATGATCAAAGAAATGTAAGTAAGAAAAAAGGATGGAATGCAGAAAGTTTTGTGTGAAAAAGGATGAGTAAAATCAGGGAAGTGAGGTGGTATTTATAGGAAATGAAAATCTGAGCATTATGAGTACACAGTACCACTAATTGTCACACGGTACCACTAAATTTAGAGGTACCGTGCCAGACAAAAATACTACTCTTTTTGTTTTTAGTGGTAAAGGTTTATTTGGGGAAGTTTGGAGCTAATTTGGGGGGGGGGGGGGGGAATAGCTGTTAAGATTTTTAAATTTATTTTTCAAATAAAACATTTCTTTAAAATTCAAAAATAATTTGTAACATATATTTTTGAAAAGAATGTTTTGTCACATTAAAAATGTGAAGTTTAAAACACAAATTCACTTCTTTGATTATTTGTCAAGTAGTCAATTTGTTTTTTCATACCTAGAGTGATTTGCGTAGAAACCGGATATTTTGATTAAAAACTTGTTTACATTAATTTTGACGTAAAATGTTTTCACATTTTGTTATCATCAAAACGTAGAGATATCGAAAGATAGAAATAACGTCTTTAGACATTATTTGCATCAACAATCTCCTCCTTTTTGATGATGACAAAACATAAACTCATTTGATGTGAAAAACTAATTTTAACAAGTTTTTAGTTGAGTTTATATCCCATTTCTCCTCCTTTTGTCGAAGCTGAAAGACTACTAAGGCTCCCAATTGATGTATACTTCCCCTCATTTGGAGCATACCAAGGAATCGAGCAATGGTTGATGCTACAAAACAAGTTTAGATGACACAAATACAATATCTAGCATGTAGCATCCAAGACAAATATTCAACCATAGTATAAGTTGGCTAAGAAGTCTAAACATGAAAATGCTAATCCAACAAAAAATGACAAGAAAATAAATAATATCCAATCACAAACAAAAGATAAGCTCATGCATTAAAAGAGGAAAGATAATCACACATAAAGTGTGGGTACAAGAAGTAATAAAACTAAAACAACAAGAAGCACCTAGTGATCTTTAGTGACTTCAGAGGCCCTAAGATTTGCTTCTAGTCCAAGAGGAGGTCCTAAGTGTTTATTCATGAGTACCAATCATGAAGGTGTTTAGTTGAATGGGCTATTGGATGGTGGAGATGGTGACATGATTGGTAGTTGTGGAGGTGTCAAGAGATGTTCAACATAGGAGAACATGAAGTGAAGTTCATCTCTCAAGGAGAAGATGAGGTTGCGGTTGTGAAGGCAACATAGGCAATTAGCACTATGTATATCAACTGGATTAAGTTGAATAGGAGGTCCCATGGTTAGTGAAGGAGGAGGTGGTAGTGAGTATGTTGGTGATGGAGTTGACATATCAATGTCCAATGGTGTGATAGGTGAGAGTGTGTATTCCATGGATGATGGCATGGTCTTGAAGAAGGAGGATGATGAAGATGTTGTCCTAGTAGATGATGATTTGGAGGGAGCATTTGGTGGAGATGGAGATTTTGGGGTACTTTAGGAAGGTGGTGTTGTGACTTCATCATCTTTGGTGAGATCAACAAAGAGAGGTTTGGATAGTGGCGTAATGGTAATTCTAGGTTTCTTGGAGTTGTGAGTTGTGGATCCTTGTATGGAAGCCATGGTGAATGAGAAGTATGAGGATGAGGGTGAATTGCAAGAAATGCTTGCAAAGGTGAAGCTTTATATAGGCAAGAGTGGTGTGGTTTGAATTAAAGTTGGTGAGGATGTCCTATAATGGTCTAGAGGAATCTTAAAGTGCATGAAAGTTTGCAAAATATTGCAGGTTTGGAGGATAGGGATGCAGGAATCTAGAGGAAGCAGTAAAAATTCGTCTAGCAGGGGACGATACCACTAAACGTCATACGGTACCGTTAAATATAACGGTACCGTGACCTGGAAATCACGAATTTTTCTATGATCCTTATCTTTGGTCAGCTAAAAGGAGTTTCCTAGGGAGACTATTTGCAGGAAATTTTAGTGCCTAAAACCACTAAGATTAATTTGCCAAATATATCCCATATTACTCTACTCCTAGCAATTAAAGAAAGTCAAGCACTTATCTAAATACAGCTAAGCATGCAATTAAAGGGACAAAATAAGCTAGCATCCAAGATGACTCATAATGTAAATAATCCAAGGAAATTGTCAAGCATGCATGAAAGTTAACAGAAAATGTGAAATATTCATAATATAATCCTAATATGAGATAAAGATACTAATCCCTTCCTAACTAGGCAAGTCCTTGCTTCTCAAGGATCATTTGAACTTCCTCCGGTTCCATCACACTCTCAAGTTGAGCTCGCACCACTCCCTCATCCGTAGGATCATCATAGACATCATAATCGATAGAGGCAGTGGAAATAAAAATGGATAAGATATGAGACTCATTAAGGGGTTCCATGACGGGATTGAAGAGTGAGTATTGAGGACCACAAAGGTAAGAGTGAGTATTAGGAACATCCCATAGGGTATCAATTTGTCTTTGTTACCCTTGAGATGGACAATTCGCATAGCGAAGAAGTAGGCAAGGTTGTATGGTTGTTGAGTGAGTAGACAATACAGCATATGAGCACAACACGCTGGGAGTTGCTCATGGACACCTTTAATACTGAGGACATTTTCTTTCAAGATGACTGCTCAGGAAAGCAGTTCATAAGGAACCTCTGCCAAACGAATTTTTGTTAGATCGAGGAAAGGAATGTACTTGTGAGTAATGAGGAGTTTGGTGAGCTCACTAGGAGATGGTATGTAAGAACAATAAGGACTATTCTCTTCTCTATAATTGAAGAGAGACTCAAGACACCAATCTTCAGTGTAGGTACATTGCCCATGATTGGGAATTCGGAGAATTTGAGCAAATTGCTCAAGAAAAAGGACAAACTTGAAGTTACAAATCGAAAACCAAAGTGACAAGGACTGATCCTCGTTACGTACGAGTTCAACTTGTCGAAAGAATTCTAACACAAAACGAGGACAAATATGCTCATTAATGTGTAGCAAGCAATCGAAACCTATAGCTCTAGATGACATGTTGATATCCCTATGATAAATTAGGGAAGGATCAACGACTCGACCTTCATGAAACCGACGGGTTTCAAAATTGACATAGGCACGAATGTGATTTCCGGGTGTTGTTGGTTCATGGGAAATATCGGGAATGTAAGTATCGGTTGAGAGGTGATCAAAATCATATTCATGAGACATGTTTGTAACCTAAAAATATGTTCAATGAAAGTTAAATTTGAGAACAGTTATTATAAGGATATGTGCCTATTGTGTGCCTATATGCAAACTATGTGGAGGTTCGATAATCTTAACTCTAAATGAACTTAATAAGATTACCAAAACATTCCTGTCTTTTCTTTTGCTCGATCGAATATTTTGAAAAATACCTATTTGCTATGTAAGTCGATCAATATTCGTTAAATCATGTATGCATGAGAAAAACGTTTTTAGTTTGAATCAACAATGCACAAAAATAGTATTTCATGATCTTAGTTTTTGTGAAATTTGAAAATTATGTAATTGGGATTTAAGTTTGAAAATTTTGTGTATTAATGTGCTCTAATCAAATTTCAAGTCTACTACATGATTCCCCCTTAATCTACATTGCTTCAAACCATCAAGTTTTAGATCAAAGTGTATGATTTAAGTGGGTTTATGCAAATTCTAAGTTGGAGAAATTGAAATGATTATGCATTGTATAATTCTAGTCCTAATTTTCTAAAGATTTAATCAATTTTGAAAGATCCCCAATTTCAATTTTATGTATGAACAAACCCTAGACTCAAGATTTAAGAAAGATTAAGGTGAAATTACTTACAATTGATGTTAAGGAAATAGTAGTGGTTGATAATCATGGAAAATAATGCCTTGAATTTGAATTTGTGTTAGTGTAATTGAGTTTTGGGTTGTGAGGTTCGACTTTGACAGTAATGGAGAAAGTTGGGAAAGTTTGGAATGTGAACTGTGAGGTAAAGAGGACTAAAATATGACCAATGTCAGATACATGGTACCACGGTAACACTAACTTTAGTGGTGTCGTGTCCACTTTAGTTGTGCCGTGTATCTGTTGAGGCAGTTTTCTGACTCGGTTTGATTTATGACGAACAAAAGAATTTATACCTAATAAATTCTTTTGAGGAAGGGTATGGGAGAATATGACAGACGAAACAGGATGACCTCAATATTTCCAGTAAAATATTTAAATAGTCATAAGGCGAGATACACGGGATGACTTTAAATAATCATAAGACGGTATTTATGGAATATGTTCCATCATTCCTAGACCTAGACGGAGATAGTTGAATGATTCTCGTTTGAGAGGTTTTGTTAGGATGTCAGCGATATTGTCTTGTGAGGGAACTTTCGAAATAGAAATGTTGCCCTTTTGGACGTTATCGCGAAGGAAGTGGTAACGAATTTTGATGTGTTTAGTACGAGAGTGTTGAATGGGGTTTTTGCTCAAGTCAATAACACCTTTGTTATCACACATAATGGGGATGTCATCTAGATGGATATCGTAATCTGTAAGAGCTTGTTTCATCCATAGTGCTTGTTGACATGCCTTTCCGGCGCTTACGTATTCGGCATCGGTCGTGTAGATAGCAAGAGCCATTTGTTTATTGGAGAACCAAGAAGCCAGACAACAACCCATGAAGGTACAAACGCCACTTATACTTTTTCGATCCACATAATCTCCCGCATATTCAGAGTCGGCATAGACAATGGTTTCTACACCGGTCCGCTTGGGATAAAATAATCTCAAGTGTATAGTTCCTTTAATGTATTGGAGGATATGCTTAACCGCTTCTAGATGAGAGGTTTTGGGATCCTCTTGGAAGTGAGTACAAAGGTAGACACTAAACATGATATCGGGCCTACTTACCGTAAGTATAATAAACTACCTATCATGCCCCTATACTTAGTGTTATCCAAGGACTCACCTTCTTCATCTTTTGTGAGTTTCGTTTTCGTGGACATCGGAGTTTTCATGGGCTTAGACTCTTCTAAACTAAATTTCTTAAGCATTTCTTTAATGTACTTAGATAGATTAAAGAAGATACCATCTTCCATTTGTTTTATTTGTATACCAAGGAAGAAATTTAATTGACCCATCATGCTCATCTCAAAATCATCATGCAAGATTTCAGAAAAATCATTGCACAGTACTGGACAAGTTGAGCCGAATATAATGTCGTCGACATATATTTGAACAATCATGAGATGTGAATCTCATTTCTTCGTGAAAAGTTTGTTTTCGACCATTCCCATGGTATCTTCTTGTTTAAGCAAGAATTCCTTAGTCTATCATACCAAGCTCTGGGGGCTTGTTTAAGACCATAGAGAGCTTTCTTGAGTTTATAAACATAATTCAGTTTTTTGAAATCAACGAATCCCGGGGGTTGTGCGACGTATACCTCCTCATTGATAAAACCATTTTGGAATGCACTTTTCACGTCCATTTGGTATAGTTTAAAATCTAAGTCTCAAGCATAGGCAAGGAGTATTCAAATATACTCTAATCTAGCTACGGTTTCATATGTTTCATCGTAGTCTATTCCCTCTTGTTGGTTATATCCTTGTGCTACCAACCTAGCCTTATTCTTAGTTATGACGCCATTTTTGTCGAGTTTATTTCTAAACACCCACTTAGTTCCTATAATGGTATGATTCTTAGAAGGAGGTACTAAATCCCAAACTTGGTTTGCGGTGAATTGATTTAACTCTTCTTGCATGGCGATTACCCAGCTTTCATCCTTAATTGTTCCGCTGACATTCTTAGGCTCTACAGTAGATATAAAACAAAAAAAAATTACTTTTTTTTGTGCTAGTGACATAAAGGTTCTTTGGTTAAGACTTACTATGAAATTTTCTATTACATGGTTTTTGGATTCCTTAACCTTAACGACATCGTCAACGTCGACTACTTCATCCTCAATGTCATTTTCTAGAGTTTTCTTACCATTGACTCTAATGGCTTCTTCCTCATATAGATCATCAACCACCAAGGGTGATGCTTAGTTGGAGGAGGGCATTCATCAAATGTCACGTTGAGTGATTCTTCAAATTTCATTGTCTCTTTATTCAGGACTACATAGGCTTTACTATTTTGGGAGTAACCTAGGAAGAAACCTTCATAAGACATGGGGTCAAACTTGGTGAGATAGTCTTTAGTGTTTAGAATGAAGCATTTGCTTCCAAATACTCTAAAGTAGTCAAGAGTAGGTTTTCTACCTTTTAAGATCTCGTATGGTGTTGATGCCGGATTTACTGACCAGGTCTTAATATTTATAAAGTCTCAATTACCTATGGTCTACCTATTTGCACTAATGGACAGAGAATCCGGTCACGTGTAGACAAGTATTTGGTAAAACCGAGGTCGTCCCAAGAGCTATGTTGTTTGGATTATATCTAAGTCTAGGTGTCACTATTTTAACTGATTTGAAATGATTAATAATACTAAATAAAACTGAAAATAAATAAACAAGCAATTAGAATGAGGTTGTGAGCAATAAGAGAGAAATGTGCTAGCCTAATTACTCATCCTACAATGTTTACGATTACGTTTCCTATTAAACTAATCTCATGCTTCAGGTGGGGCGGTCATATATGTCACACCCCCAATTTACCTGACTTGCAGCGGAATGGAATACCTGGGGGTGTCTGTCATAGCACCACAGTTACAGTTACATTGAACGACCTAAAGTGTCGTTTGGAAAATACTGCATTTGATCATTGAAATAATCCAGAGTTTACAAAATGAGGTCCCCAAAATATGTTGCATGTTTATGAAAAACAAGTCATACTAGATCAAAAGTTTACATAAGTGCATGAAATAATGGTGAGACGCGTCGACTCCGCGACTCCATGAAGGTCCAAATGCATGTCAATGAGCTACCTTAATAACCTGAAATACATTGCTAAAACGTCAACACGAATGTTGGTGAATTCCATAGGTTTGTAAAATGTAATGATGTACGGCCACCACAAGTAAAAGTGCAAGATAAAAATCTCATGAAAATTGTACAATAGACCTTAAGCTCATGACACCGAAGCTATGACTGATGAAACTATGCCCCTCCTGAATGTTCTGCCGAAACACTCAAATGTAAAAGACATGAAATGCATCCGCTTACTGTTGGTAATCACTACCACGGATGGAGGCGTCACCCTCGATAGATCTATCCACTCACTCTCGCTTACCGGTAAATTAACGGTTCATGATGATACAGGGGACTTATCACATGGCAATGCGGTAACTTAAGCAATGTACATAGGTTTTGATACTTGGTCTCGTACTAAAATGGTTGATGCAATGTATTCCCCCCGTGGGATTTGAAAACAATCAAAAATGTTGAATTGAAAACGGGGCTATGAAAACTCACCTTAACTGATGAAACTGTGATGAAGTGAAATGAACAACAATGAACAATTTGCTGCCGCAACCCAATATGATGGTACCATGAACATGTAATGAGCTGAAAAACAAGGCGCGCACACTAGCCGCAACCTAATATGAATGATGAACGATCTACTTTAGATCACCAAATGATGTTATGAATGTCCATGCACATGTTTCCTATACCACTCTATTCTTTGAAAAACACTTGTTGTTATCAAAAGTATATATTCCAAGACTTAGGAAAATATGGCTATTAGAAAAATAAACTAGTTGTAATATATATACTTATATATATATCGTATGTACCAATGTTTGTTTTGAAATCCTCGGTTTGAAATCCTTGAAATAACACCTTGTAGTAATGAAAATATACTTGTAATCACTAATACATCATTAGTTATGAAATTGGGTACTTGGTTAATATTTCTAGAAAATCTAGAATTTAGTACGTAGTGTTATTATTATTTCTAAAAGCTGCCAATTATAGAGGATTTTTGCCGATATTGAAACGTGAATATCTTTGTCGTTATAAGCCCGTTTTACTTGTTCTTTATATCCATTGTTACGTCTTAACATGTAGTAATATATTTTGGAAAGCTTGACCCCTCCGGGTTACGTCTAAAGTCTCTTTTTGTCCGACGAAAAACGTCCAACAGCATGTATTTTTCCGGAAAATAGTTTTCGTCAATAAACTTGCAAAAATCATAACTTCTTCGTTATAAACTCTTTTTAATCCGTTCTTTCGCCTACGGATTCGTTTTTGAAAGTATTTTCTAAAAATTTTGCCAAAGTTTCATTTGTGTTTACTGATTTTTCAGATTTTACCAAAATGGGACAGCATGTTTATAAACTTGTTAGAAATCCATTTCCAAGGCTCAAAACTAGTTTTTACTTCAACCAAATCTCTTGCAAACACCACAAATCTATACTAATCCTACCATACACCTTCTTAGGGTGCCATGGGTTCCTAATGACTAGTAATCAAGTTAATTTAACAAAGGAACACCTAAATCACAATCTAGGGTTTGTATGTTCAAAAAGTCTTCAAAAATAAAGTGGTATAACTAGTTTGTGCATGAAATTAATCATGAATACTATAAGATACATGTGTTAATTAGATGAAAACATAAAAATAAATTTGAATACTCACTTTGAAATAATAGGTGATTAGATAATGAAAAACCTTGGATTACTTGTGTTTTTGTGTTATGATTCTTGATTAGGATGATGAAATGAACAACTTTGATGCTTTGTACTTTGAAAAATGATGGATTTTGGTTATGGATCATAGTAGGGTCGTGGGTTTTGAGATGGAGAAGGAAAGGAAGAAAACTTTTGGATCTTGGAAAGTGGTGATATGATTCTCAAGATTATGTATGTTATGTTTTAGTGGTTTATGTAAATAAGTAAACAAGTATAATGTATAATATGTACACATGGTTAAAATTGTTAGTCATGTGGTCTAGGGGTGTGCTCATGGCCGGTTTTCAATGTATAAAAGAGTAGCAAAGTCGGTTTTGATCACTTAGGAAATGTAGTGTATTATTAGTTGTAGTTTTGTGTAAGTATTAGTTATAATCGGGTACCGGGTTTGCTAGAAATAAATATTAACAAAGTTAACCGGGACTTAATAAAGTCATAAAAATGTTAGAAATATGTTGGGTACAATTACTGAGTGTTCGGGTGATTATTGTTTAGTTTTCACGAAAACCGTCGTAATATTCATAAGCTCACGTTATAAATAAATAAATTTCCAAAATACTGGGTAACTGAATGTTATAACTTTTATGATAATAAAATGGATATAAAAATATGTCGGGACCATTGTGGGAATATTTAGATATATTCGTCGCGTATAAACCGTGTGTTAACGTTTATTTATAAATAATTATAAGGAAAACGTTAAATGTATCAAATATATATAAATTTGAAAATCCTAGGAGTGGTATAACATGTAAATGACCTACTGATGATATGCAGACTGTCTCTAGTCCGTATGCAGTGTCCTTAATGATAATGAAATGAATTCGCACCTAAACCCATACGGTTATGCGAATTTGAATACCCGTAAACTAAATTTACGATGAAATGTGTAATGCACGTGAATGATG
Organism: Artemisia argyi; assembly: GCA_030686995.1. Taxonomy (NCBI): domain Eukaryota; kingdom Viridiplantae; phylum Streptophyta; class Magnoliopsida; order Asterales; family Asteraceae; genus Artemisia; species Artemisia argyi. The sequence continues at coordinate 138,751,004 of CM060703.1, read as the reverse complement.
AAATCTTTTCCCGCAATGAATAGTGTTCCGTGAATAGTAAAATTTCTGAATGCTTCTCTGAATGTCAAACTGACACCAAAACTGATGAATAGTGTTTGATGAATAGTGTTTTTCCAAAGTTTGAGAAATGACCTGAAATGGTGAGTTGTGACAATATATCACTAGGTTCATATGGTCAAGTTCCCTAGCCTATCTCCCCCGAATCCTGCCGGGAACCACAGGCATTACCCCATGCAAGTAAGTCGACGTACGGTAGATGGGTTTGAGTCATTAAGTGCCACTACATGCTAGACTTATCTTGTATGGTCTGTTGTCACGATCATAGGCCATACTTTAACTATTTAAGTTTATCCAACCCGGAAAGTGATCCTATGGTCAATTCACACACAAAGTCTGTGGTTAGTTGTCATCCCAACCATATCCTCGCAATTCAACTATGCCAGGGTCCTATGGTCAAAGCATACCAAGTATGACCGGGTCTTTTAAGCTACCGCAACTAAAGGATCTTAAGATTAACTAAGCATGCACACACGTAGAAGCATTAAGAAAAGTATGAAAACATAATCAAAACAATATAGAAATCATAACTAGGCTAGCACCAGAGGTGCTTAGCCGATCATATTAAATTCAACACTCGAATAAATGTTTACAAACGTCATGAATTCAAAATGTAAATGAAATGATGAAATCCTAAAACTTATGGGGATATAGGCGTGATTTCTCCCTTAGAAATTCTCCGCATGCTGCTGTAGAATGGCCTTGAGAAAGCTCCCATCGATCTCTGATTTTGTGTGTGTGAAATTTGTGTAACAATTCGCAATTTCAGGTTAATTACTATTCTTGAAAAATTTTACTATTCACTTTTACTATTCATTTTTCCCGAAATTTGATTTTTGTTTCTTGGCCTCGAGTGATAAATCATTTCCATGGCAAATTAAAAGTTTGACATTCATCAGATCATTTTCGCGAAAGTTAATAAGGAATTACACGTTTTAGGGTAAAACGTCATTCAAAAATTCTATGTACAACGAAACACGACCGCGTTAATTTTCCCCGTATCAGAAAAATGTTTGATACACTCATGATTTATTTGAGAATAAATCATGACTGTGAAAAACATGACCAAATAAACCTCGGCCGTGAAAAACTGGAATTTTTACTTTTAAGCGTTTTTACTCAGCCGTAACCTTAGCCTATACCTGCACCACGTTTCTAAGATGATTTGAGTTTTCACATTTCTGGAATAAGTCAACATATTTTTCCCTCCTCCTTTGACCAAAAATCATTCCTTGATTTTATAAGTCATTCATTGATTTTTAGGCTTACGGTTTTATGTCTAAAAGATATTTAATACCAACCGACACTAGACTGAGCCCAGTCTAGATATTATAAGTCATTTTAAATCATTTTATCCTATTAGAAAAGTAACATTTTACTTTTCTCAATTTTACACAATATTCGTACATTATACGTATTACGCGTTTTAGACCCGTGTTTCCAGTTTTAGCAGGGTTTTACCACCCCAATGGAACCTACCACTCATTTTATATTTTATTATGGAACATATTGACATGTTTAACCATACTTTCAAGTTCCATATTTTTACGACACCCGGTTCTACGTTTTGAGGCTTAATCATTTACGGTTGGCATTTCCCGGAGTCAAAACTCATCCAATACTTAGAATAATATCATCCAAGGCACACCTCATCCTCCCTAGACTTTGTGAACCGCCTATAGGGGGGGAGTCACCCTTTAGGTGGCTTGATTTCATGCTAAGTTATCTTGGATGGTTTACATGTGTTAAAGCTTACTTGAGAAGCTTTGACAAGTCTTTGAAAGTAACCTCCTCAAGCTCATATAAAAGCCCCCTCCCCCTCCCATTTGTACGCCACCATCACACACACACAAACACCATCTCTTTAGCAAATTACTTCCAAGTTTCATGCGAGAATCAAGTGCAATATCAACACATAAACTCTAGTTTGGTTTTGATTCATCAAACTACTTCCAAACCCTAGAAACTTTGGTGATTTCTCTTGAGTTTGAATCCACTCAAGTCACCTCAACTTTCATCATCTCTCTTTCAAGAATACAAGTGTAGAAAGATTGCTTGAAGTGAAGTAGGTTGAAGCTAAAGTCTATCAAAGTCCTTACCTTACATGTTAACTTACTTTCTTATTTGAAAGCCAAAAGTTGTAAGCCAAACCCAAACATGCTTCTTGTTAAATATCATAATCATATTATTTACATATCATTCATGCTATATTATGTCTTGTGATCATGTCCATGATGTATAAAAATGGGTAAACAAGTTATTACAAATGATTGTTAAGTTAAGTTATTTAAACAAGTAAACAAGTGACTTTCTTTGTATAATCTGATCAAAATGGTAAAATTATGATATTGGATCATTACATATTGTAGTAGAGGACCTAACAAGGAAACCATAGCAATTTGAACCACCTAAAACGAGTATACGAGTCAAAAGTTATGACCATTTGAAGTTACCAAAACTTTGCGGCAAATCTGCCAAATAGCTTCTGTTACAGAAACATAAAACACGCAAAAATAGGTCTTTCTGGTCCGTTTCATGAAAAATTTAAAGCACGAAAGTTGTCCGGAATCACGTTTTCTTCAAAAACTCAGGAGCACGTCTCCAGAAAACCAATAACGAATGAGATTTTTCTCAGTTTCTTAACAGCTATTTACATATATATAAGTCACTATATAATGGTTATGTTTTAATAAGACCAAGAGGTCTTATGACCTAGATTCAAGACCACAACCATGGCTAAAGCCAATGTTGAGTCTCAATACCATGGAACAATGACCAAAGGTCATGGCAAGGCCATGACTAAATGACCATATAAACTTACTTAGGCGAAAACATGAACCAAAGAGTTGGCGATAACTTAAACATACAATTTGGATCTACTTCATCTAAAAGAACCATGAGATATTACAAGTATTTGTCATACAAGTTGTAAGAAACTTACCCTAATAACAATCTTCATGTAAAAATAAACTTTCCTAAGTTTATTCAAATATTGGACATGTAACTTTTCGAATCAAAACTTATATATATATATATATATATATATATATATATATATATATATATATATATATATATATATATATATATATATATATATATATATATATATATACTTTATCAACTACTACAATAGTAGGGAGCCTCATGTGAGGAGTTCATTATGTAAGCCGTCGAGATGAGTTGTGGATTTACGAATTAAAGTGTCCTGGCTCCTCGAACGTTTACTAACATGACTTCTGAATTATGTCGGCCCGAACGGTAGTAAACGATATATAAACTATACATGTTTCATGAATCATTTCTTTTCAAAGACTTACACTATACATCGTACCACATCATGGACTAAATGCAAGACATACATATATAGGCAATTCTTCATATTCTTTACTCCAATCCTAAGTCGCAACATGTTATTATAGGTTGCTCGTAGAAACCTTCGCGATTCGACCATCACATTCACTACTTACTACATAACTTAAGGTGAGTTCGTAGCCCCACTTTCTATTGTTTAACTATTTTACAAACCCATGGGGGGGATACATGCTATTATTTTTCTACTCGAACATAATGCTTTCTACTGTATGCTACCCGACTATGTTTTATTGTCACTAAGTAACGATTGCCATGTTCGAAGTCCCTATATCATGAACCATTAGTCACTAGCTATAGTGAGCGCGAATATTGTGAATAGATCTATTGGGATTGACGAATCCCATTTGTGTTGAACAACTACGAGTTCAAACAAATGCACTATATTTGATAGTTTGAGGTATAATGGCAATATTACCTTGGTAGGGCTTCTATAATGCCAATTTTTGGTTCGATGTTAATGCTTTGGTTGCATGAGCTTAGTGCAATAATAACGATTTTGTTTTCTAACTGTGAGTGTGAGTCTATAGCTCACACTACGATTATTGTGTTCAACGATTTAACTACAAACTCTACGAATTCCACTCAACCTTTGTGTTGACTGTTTTAAGCATGTATTTCAGGTCCATAATGAACGAGGCTGGCACGGAGGAGCACGGATATTCAAGAGGGCTATAAATTTTATTATCATTCAAAAACTCATTTAATGTAAATTGTAAACATGGAACCATCTGGGACCTCATTTTGTAATCTCTGATATTTATATAATTTGAATGATAAATCTTTCAAAAACGACTCAATTAGAGTTCGTTGTCTATTATTGTGACTATTGTGCCGTCGAGTAACACCCAGTTTGAATTCCGCTGCATCCATGAATTGGGGGTGTTACAATTTGTATCCAAAATGCAAAAATTAGGGTTGTATTTATAGGCCCGTCTTAGCTACGGCGTAACTCAAAAAGGGTGTTACGTCGTAGCTAGTGTAATCCTGAGAAGACTTTATCCAAAAGTAATAGTTACGGCGTAGCTAAGGATTGTGCTACGCCGTAGCTTCCAATTAGGGTTTCTTCTACGTGGTATTTGCATGTATTGTTACGCTGTAGTTTAGTTCTTGGATCTAGGATTACTCACGTAGTCACTGTTATGATGTAACTCAATGAATATGTTACGGCGTAGCCATCAATTCAAGGGATGCTTGAAGGACTTGATTATGTTATAGGGTAACTCAGGATTTGGTTACGCCGAGCTCTTGATCCGCGTTGGCTTTGGTCTTCAAGTTTGAATTCCCAGCTATGACGTTATAGAGAGTGAAGTGTTACGCCGTAGCTTCTTCCAGCATACTAAAAGTATTAATCTTTTGGGCGTTCTTTCCAATTTCCTCGTCTCTTTAGCTCCTATGCTCATTCGTAACCTGGATACAAAATGTAAATAAATCAAAGTATATATCCGTATAATAAGTATAATAAATGAGCATAATAGGGGAAAATTGACACTTAAATATCAGAATTATTTGACGTCGTCAAATATCCCCCCACTTGAGCTCTACTTGCCCTTAAGTAGACCTTATTAAAAGTATTCTTAAAAAGATATCCCCCAATATTTCTCGGGAAATATCAAATTAAAAATATCTTATGCTAGAATTCTCAAAGCCGAACACCTCACGAAAAGGGAACTAACACTCATACTCTCTCATATTTTAAGTGTCAATTTTCGGGGTGATCACTCAAAGCACAGTCATAGTTTGTATTCTATCATAGGCTTGGCAGTTACACAAATCTCCACCACTAGAGCTAAGGTCAAAACAATCTTTAGAAGGCAATATTGGGTGAACATAATTATGGTTAAGGGTGTAGTGTCGTTACTAACGTACTATGGCAAATGCGACAAAGAACATCGATATATGACCAGAATGCCGGGCAAGACACCAATGCCTGCTCAAATCCCTCACCGAAGCATGATTCATGACTAAAGGGTAGGAATAGACGTGGGAATACACAAAATGGGTGTAAAAAAAAAGCAAATAGTCTGCAGCCTACAACTAAGTCATCATCGTTTTACCATTTGCCCAAAGCCCAAGCTTAGAAACTAAAGAACCGGATCATAACAAGTACAAGTGCCATGAGAGGACGTCATAATGGACACTTTACTTTATCTTCATGTTGGTTAGAGATTTCACCAACTAATATCTTCAAATGTGACCGAAGTGGCCTCTTCGATACTATATCTTGATAAGCTCATAATTAAGGTGCTATACAATGGTACACCATCAATACAACTAATTACAAAAAGAAAATCACTTTTTTTAATAATAACTAAAATACAAACATATTTACATCCCCCCACTTGAGATGAACCATAAATGAGAGTTTGGGGGTCTTCTATTGATCTTCAATAATATGTCTTCGACGTACACGTGATTCTCTAATTTCTCCACTTAGACCTTGAATTTGGGCAAACAATGACTTCCTCATCATAAACTAAGACTACACGGTAGGCTAAGGTGTAAAGGTTTATCGAAACAAATATATACGGGTATGAAACAAAAGGATGGGCTCAAAAGGGTGTATCTTGGGGTATCTTGCACTAAAGGTGAGTGCAACAAAGGGTTTACACGGGGGTCGAGAATTCAATTTAACTAATCGATAAACACACACATATAAGGCTATTTGGGTGATAATCCTAAAATATTGCTTCCTTAAATTGTTCCTCACAAATGTATCGAGATAACTCAACACACTACTCATCTATAGTCTCGAAATGATGTAAAGGCTAAGTTCTAAAGTTTACAAACTAGCACACTCAATATTTGGTAGATTTGGGGTAAATTAGTGGAAAGGAATAGGCTAAATCCCACCATGGAAATTAAAGGGTTAAATGTGCTTGGCTAAGGTCTAATCTAGTTAGGTTAAGAAAAACATGTCCAAAATTTAAAAATGGCATCATTTTTCAAAATAAACTATAAAAACGAGGGCAAACAAGGTTCAAGTGATAATTCTACTCCCGTCCCCCTAATTGATTTGTACAAAGTCCCTTTTGTACTATGAATTGACTATATGTGAAGAGAAAGTAGAATTAAAGTGAGAACTTACCTGAAATTTTCTCCAAAAATGAAAGAAGGATCACGTGAGAATGCATGCCTTCGACTTGCCTCCATGAGAAAACTTCAAACCCTGAAATCACAGTACTACCATAAGCATAAACCTAAATAAAACAATAAAAATAAAAACAAACAAATCCTAACTCACTTTCTTAGGAATCACGGTTGCATTTAGCGTATGCAAGAAGCCTTTTAAACCACTTGGTGGACGAGTGTAGTCTCGTGAAGGTTTACAGTGAATATACCCACAAAATTCATTTAGTTACTAATACGAAGTTATGGTATAAAAGTTTTAGTCTTTAGAAAAATCGATGTCAGGAATATGTTACGGCGTAACCTTATTTCAGAGTTACGCCATAGTTAATGAGAAACCTGGAGCAATATAGATGAAAGGAGGATCTTATGGCGTAACACCATACACCAGCTATGCCGTAATGAGTAGTCCGAGAGCCTCAATTCCAGCTAATCTGAGGTCTTCTTAATCCTCCATGCTCCAATTCCTGCAAAACATAAAACAAAAATACCAAACCAATAAAAACAAGAATAAACAAAGGAAAAGGATAATACGGATTGTCTCCCGCAAGAGAACTTTTTTTTATTATCGAGTCTTTAAGTTAGACTCACTCCCATGGTTCATCATGTGGGTGGGCGATGAACTTGCCCAACCTCGTCCATTTCTTTCATCAAATTTTCCCGTATCCAGGCGACATTCGTTGAAGTGCGTAGGAATTCCTTTTTATCTCAACTCACGATCTTTGTGAACTTCTCATCCGGCCCAATCGAATACCTCATGATCTCGAATGTTTCAGCATGAATAGGAGGTGGCTTCTTGTAGGGTATTCCAAGCAATTTACACCTACATTGCTCGTAGGCTTCATGATCCATGTCCATAAACCCATTGTATCCTTGTAAATCAAGGTAATCCACTATTCCTTCAAGATCATCATCATCGGATTCCATACCCTTATACCAATCATCATCGAGCTTTTCTTCAATTAGGTCAAGGATTTGCGATTCCTATCCTCGTTTGGACTTATCCTGTAATCTTCCGTTTTATCATCATGCGCATCCTCATATTCCTCTTCGTCCATAATCTTCATGTAGTCCTTCCATATTTCTCCTTAGTCAAGCAATCTACTCTACCATACCTTATCTTCACCCAATCGTCAAAACCTAATCTATCGGCCCATGGCAACTCGCATATTTCACTATCATTGGTGGATGATGAGTGCTCAAACACTCATCATTTTTGGTCTAATCTGAACTGCAAAACATACAAAAACACTCAGTAATGCATCAAAATACTGAAAATATTTCAAAATTGTGTTTTATATGTTTTAGATGCAAAACGAGTAAAAATAGTTGAATAACGTACAAAGTTTGCAAAATTGGCTGTTTCAGTCCCTCAACTTTCAAAAATTAACAAAACTAGTCCCTGGATATTCAAAATATGGAAAATTATCACCAAATGTCATTTTGAAATCATAAGTTGTCATATTTAGTCCTTTGGTGAAAAATTGGAAAAGTTTTGGAAATTTACAGTTTGGTCCCTAGAGTTTCAGATTTTGGCAGATTCAGTCCCTGGTGGGATAATTTTGAAAGAAAAATCACTTTTGGTCCTTGGGAAACTCACAAAGATCATTTTTAGTCCCTGGGTGAAAGTTTTGTGGAAATTACATGTTTGGACCCTATATTTTGAAAATTGGCATAAATAGTCCCCGGGTGATTTAAAATGGGAAATTACATTTTTGGTCCTTTGGTTATTTAAACATGGCAAGTTTAGTCCCTTTGATATCTTTTGAGACTTGCTAATTCAGGCCCTTTATTTTCAGCATAATTACATGTTTGGTCCTTATGGTTTTATTAGTAATACAAACCAAACATATAAACCAATACCAAACCAAACCCAAGGCCTGATCCAACATTTTAGCCCACCCAAGCCCAAAACCAAATTAATAATAAAAAGCCCACCCAGTCAACAGGTCAATGAAGCTGGGTCAAAGGGTCAAACACCACCCCACGGTTTACTATTCATCATCCCCCACATCCCCTGGTTTCCAGCTTGTTTGTCTCCCCCCTCCTCTCCAACTCACCAACTACAATTAATAACCTCACCTGCACCCTCACCTTCCCCCCTCCTCATTAAATTCCCACCTATCCCACTCAACACTGCCCAATCCCATTTTCCCGCCAAAACTGAATTTGAAGGCTGGGATCAACTCCAGCAATCCTACGGCTCACAAGCATGGTGGGAAAGATAGAGAGAGACTCCAGGACTATAAAAGAAAAGAAAAGAGAGAAGAAAAGTCAGTAGTTAATGTAGATTAGGAGTAGTATAACTCAGTTTTATGTTTTAGCTTAATTTCATAATTTTGTTGTAACCTTTTGTTTAAAATCATTGTATTAAGTACTTTTAGTGTGTACCAAACTCAATTTAATCATTAATTTTAGAATTTCAGTTCTAGTTTCCAAGATTGCAATTTCAATTTTAAATTTTAATTTCTTATCAAAGTGCTTAAATCCTGTTGCTCATTGTTTATTTGTGCTTACATCAGCTTATTTATAAGCTCTTATAAGTAATTGAAACATCAGAATCATTTCATAGGCAGTTACATAAAATTACTCATAATTCAAGAAAAATAAATAGAAAATAAAAAAAAGGAGATAAAGAAGGAGGAAGCATGGGATTGTGGATTTTCATACGGTTTTAGAAGCTCATGGGAGCATGGGTGGTTATCCTTGGTCTGATTCTCATTTGCTTCTCATCTGGACCCTTTGTAAAGCTCATTTCCATTTTTTCTCCATTTCCATACTCTGAGTCAAGTTGTCAAAGTTAGTTATTGTTGTTTATATCTATCTATTTGTGTTCATTGTTGACTTGTATAAGTTTGTTTCTCAGTTTCATATCCCAAATCTTTGATTACTTCATTTAGATCTTCAAAACTGTCTGTTAAAGGGTGTTTGGTTTAAGTCTGTTAGATGTACCTTCATTGGTCTTTGTTGTCAAAACTGGTTGTTACATGCTTCATAAGGTGTTATTAGCTCAGTTAGGTCATAAAATCCCTAGGTCATTTAGTAGAAAGTCAAAACAAGCTTTAACTTCTTCATTATCACCAACTGTTACACAGTTGGGATTCAACATCATCCATATTAGTTTAATATTGCTTAAAGTAGCTTAATCTCATGTCACTACAGCTTAATACATCACATACAATCAATTAGGATCAACCAAATCTCAACAAAGTCAAAGTAGCAAAGTTTTCTTCAAAAGTCAAAAGAGCACATTTCAGTTTTTTTCAAATCTTGCTTGATTTTTATAGAATTTTGTACAAGGTTTCAGGGCTTAAAGCTTGTTGTTATTTGATGTCTACCACCTCAACTCCATTTTCCCATCACCCTTTAATTTTTGTGATTTTTTTCCTTGGCCCCACAGCCCTCCCAAGAGGGCTGCAGGGCTGCTACCTCCCTTGTGACAGCAGACTTCACCCCAAACACCACCCTTTGGTGGTTGTTTCCAGCCACCACTTTTGTTTTTCCCAACCCCCCTCCTACCACACACCACATTTTGACCACTGGTTTGACTTTGGACCCTGTGGGACCCATCTGAATCAGGCCTTAAACTCTGTCCCATTTCAGTGTTCACAATAGTTTTTGGAGTGCTTATTTTTAGCTTAATAGCTTATTTAGTGGATCATACTTGCATTTTCTTGTTTAAACATGTTCATCTAACTTGTTTGAATCAGATTTCACCCTTGTGGGTCCCACTTCAGCCATTTTAGCTTATTTCTTGCCAAAGTCAAACAAAGTCAACTGTTTTGCTTTTTGTTTCATAAAGTGCTTATTTTCTATTTCTACCAAAGTTGTTTTTATTAAAGTTTCATGTTTTTAGTTGTAAACTAGTTTTCCAAAAAGAAAATCCAGAAAAAACAAAGTAATTTTAAGTGATAGTTTCTATTTAATTTTATTTAAATTTTATTTTTCATTTTTAGATTTTTATTAAGTACTTAGCTATTTTATATTTTTCTTAAATTCCTATTATATTAAAGTATTTATAATAATTTTCTCAGATTTTTATTTTCTCATTTAGGATTTACTAGAATTAATTTTAGTTTTATTAATTATTAATTAATAATTAGTTTTAAATAGCATATTTAGTTTTTATTAAGTGAAACCTAGTTTTTACATTTTTTATAGCTTTTATATGTTATAAAATAATTTTAGAAATTTTCTTGTAATTTTTACTGTTCATTTTCTATTTTTCTTAATTTAGAATAGTTTAATTAGATAATTAATAATTAATTAGTAATTAATTAATAGAAAAACCACAAAAAGACAAAAATACTTATTTTTAATTTTAAAACTTGTTTTTAGTTATTTTATAATTTTAGAAATTTTATTTTCACCTTTTTAGTGTTTAATTAATATTATATTGTATTTAGATTATTTAAATATTAATAGTAAGTATTAAATAGTTTTTAATTAATATTAAATAATTAATTAGTGTTAAAATTTATTTTCTTTTTCTATAAATTTTCTTTTGCCTTTTAGTTTGTAAAAAAGTCATTTTCACCCCCTGGGTGTTTTCAGATTTCAGTTTTTACGTTTTATTTTGTACGTTTACGTTTTATTTAAACATAACGTACGCGTTTTAAGTTTTAATCGTTTCTGGTATTTCTTAGCTTTCCCGTCTTATTCATATAGCTTGTTTAAGCTATTTCCTTGTAGATTCCTTAGCTTAATCACTCACAAACCTTTTTCCATCCAAATTCACCCGATCACATAACCGTTTGTTAGCCATTCACACCTCGTCGGGACATAACGACCCGGGGAAACCACTATATTCCGCGGAGCATTGATCTAGGCTATTTGACTTTGTTGACCATTCCTTGGTCAATATAAGTTAGGTGGTTTAGCGTCAATCAATTTTTGGCGCCGCTGCCGGGGAGGTGTGCGTGCTATTCTAAACGGTTTTCTGATTAGTGATTTTGGAACTCATTCCATTGTACATTTATCCATCTTTGTTCATATCTTTTCATAAAAACCCAAAAATATTTTTCCTTACCCTCTATCCATTTGATTCTACCATCTTATACCCATCTCATGTATAATTCTTATGGCGTCTCTCGGCTACACGTGTTTTCACTGTAAAAGCCCGATTGAGAACGGCTTTCGTTGTCTCCGGTGTATTTGTGAGAAATGTGGCAATAATTGTGTGTAATACCATTAGCATTACAATATACCCCGAATTACACTTCATTATCAAATTCTCGACCATGATCCGTCCTAATTGAGACTATTGTACATCCTAGTTGGTTTTGGACTTTCTTACTAAGATTTCAAATTCATCGAAAGCTTGTGTCTTATTCTTAAGAAATCTAGTCCAAGTATACCTAGAATAGTCATCAACTATCACTAAGGTGTAGTAATTTCCTCTGTAGCTCCGTACAGCGGATGGACCAAATAAGTCCATGTGGAGTAGTTCTAGACATCTAGAGGTTGAAACCATGTTCTTAGCTTTGTGACTAGAGTGAGCTTGTTTTCCAACCTTACAAGCATCACAAAAGTGTTTATTAATCTTAAGCTTAGGTAGGTTTCTCACTAATTCCTTAAACGCCAACGATTGTAATAATCGCATATTTGCGTGACCTAATCTTCTATGCCATAGAGTGGAATTGTCATCTACGGTTGCTAGAAAAATCTTATCCTATTTCCTATCTTCATAACAAATAAGCCATTTTTCCTAACTCCTTTGCCTATGGTCTTGCCATACTTAGTAATCTCACTACCCTCTTCAGAAAATATAACTCTACACTTATTGTCAACCATTTGACTAATACTAAGAAAATTAAATCCTAAGTGCTCAACATTTCTAATAGTTAGGGAGTCTTGAGTAATCGCACCTTTGCCGATGATATATCCCTTAAGTTTGCTACCGAAAGTCACATTATCTCCGTTGTAAGCCTTGTATGATGAGATTAGGCTTCGGTTCCCCATCATGTGATTTGTACATCCAATGTGCTTGACCCATTCGTCGGGCTCCAAGTCCATTCCCAAGCATATCTATTAAATAAGACAATGATTCAAATATTTGGTCCCCCAATATCTCATGGGTCCAAATTTGTTAGTATTAAACATCCTATGCATCAGTTGCATTTGGTTAGGATGTTGAAATGGGGAACATATCTCCCAAGGCAAATAAATTCGTTGTTGAAAATTATGGAAAACTAGAAGGGGGGTTGAATAGTTTACCGCTTTTTAACTTAATTATCTTTAAAAAAACTTTACGTTTCATTAAAGATAAAAACTCAAATTACTTGTTAATCTTTGAAAAGCTTTACGTGTAATTAACGATTCTAACTAAAGACAATATGTAATATGCAAAGACAAAGAAAGAAACGATCAAACCACAACACGATTTTTTATCGTGGTTCGGCTACAAGGACTCTTTTTCCTTGCCCTACATCCACGCCCCGAGTTTCCAACTCGAGAGTTTCAAGCACTAGTCAACAAGCTCCTTTCACGGGTGGATAAACCTTTACAATTGTCGCTTACACTTTATCTGGTACAAAGCTAGATATCGGGTCCTAGTTCAAGGTAGAACCAACCTAACGTCGCCTATCCACTATTTCTGACACTAAGCTAGATGTCGAGTTCTTTTACAAGGGTACAACCACTCCCGTTAGTTCTTTTACAAGGGTACAACAACTCCCGTCACACTATGTATTTTGAGGCCTAAAATACTAACCGATCACTTCTACACAAAATACAAATGAAGTATAAACTACCAAAGTTTATACATAACAAAGCTAACAAGTCTTGAAACTTTTGAGTTGAAACTTGTAACTTCTTGGATGAACTTGTGAACTCCTTTGCTACATAAGAGAATTACATAAGTCAAATGTTACTGAGTTAGATGAGAGAATATGTGTAAAATATGTCCTAAAGTGATGAGTGAATTCTTGCAAGTGGCTTGGTATTTATAGCCAAACCAACCAGCAGTCCGGCGGAACCCTAGAATGGGTTCCGCCCATGTACCCTGAGGGTTCCGCCAGGACTGACAGGAAAACATGCAAGAACTCTTTCCATATCAAGCAATGTCACATCAAGTTATTTCTAGTCAAACACACAATTGTGTAAGAGGTCTTATGGAGAGTCAAACACATAAGCTTTCCATAAATGCATGATGTAATATAACATTTACTATATTAAGAAATAAGTAAATGTAATGTTTTATATGAAAATGTAAATGTATGCAAGACTTAAACTATAATCATGTTTTACTAAAAACTAAAGTTTAAACTTTGTCGTTAACAAAACTTAGCAAAGATCGTAAAATATAAATAATGTTTTTAGGCGATATTTGTATTAACAATCTCCCCCTTTTTGTTGATGATAAAACATAAACTTTGTTTTTAAGTAAATCACTAACTATAGTGCGAAGTCTTTAAAAAGTTTATATCTAAACTTGTTTTACTTAATTTATGAAAATCATTTTAAGTTTTATAAGTTTAGATATATTTTCTTCCCCTTTTTGTCGAAACAAAAAGAAAAGTTGCGGAGCGAAATGATGCAAATGCTCCCCCTTGGACAATTCTCCCCCTTAAAGTAGTGCCAAGATAGGAGACATGGATTTTGAACCTACAAAAAAATGTTAGTTGTCGCAATGGACGAGAATAGAGCAAGTCATGAAGTAAAGAGTTGTGAAGCGGAATAATGCAATTCTCATGCTCCCCATGAATATTACTCCCCTAAATGGAGTAACAAGGAAGGGAAACATGGATAATGATCCTACAAAAAAGAAGGTTAGTTTCTAAAACACAAGATATATGTATGCTACCATAGCAAGGCATAGTTTACCACAATACCTAAATGGTCAACAAACAATGCATACCTTATAGTAGAATGAAATTCATTTCATGTAAAATTTGACTTTTAGAAAGTCAAAGAGAAGAAATTAGGAAGATAACATCCTAATTCTAAAAATAAAAAGAAACTAAGAACATAAAATCCTACATCTATAAAAGAAAGCCATCATTTTCCTTAATGAGAAACATTTTCCAAAAACAAAGCTAAGGTTATTTAAGGATGAAAATGTGTGTTGGAGGGTGTAGCGGGTTTCATTTTGAATGTTGTGGAAGTGAAACGCTTTTAGTTTGTTGGTTTGTGTTTTTGGTGCTATTATGGATGAGACTCTATCATTGTTGGAGACACTAAACTTGAGGTGGGTGAGACAAGGATTCTAGACGGTCCAAAATGTGGTTTAGGATAAACCTCATTTCATCGGTTAGCTCGCGAATTTCCGTTCGACACCTTTCACTAATGTGAGTGGTTCTTTCGCAATGTCCGCAATCATGGCGGGGAACGTTTGGTGGAAGAGGGATTTCATTTGTTTGTGGTAGATCATTTGAGCTTGAAGGAGCAAATGTTGATGGTTGAGAGATGTTTTTGGTTCCTTCACTAGTTGAGTGTAATGCCGTATGGAAATCCATAATATGGTTGATTTGAGAGTCAACCATACGTTTGAAGGCATGAAGGTGGTTTAAATGAGTGTTCATTTCATCATTAAGGTTTGGAGATTTTTCCCATATGGATGCTTCTATTTTCTTATAAGAAGGAAATTGAGATTCAAAGTGTTGGGAATGCTCTTGTGGTGGTTGTTGTTGTGGTTGTTCTTGTTGTTGAACATAGTGGCGGAAACTTGGTTCTACGTTAGGATTACCACGAAGGTCTTTGTAAATGGGGTGAAACACAAATGATTGTGTGTATGACCTTGATCTTGTGGAAAAATTTAGGGTCTAGCATAACGGTAAGCCAAACGCTCTATCAACGACGGTTGATGAGGTGCATCATCCAATGACTTATTTGGTTGAAACATTGGTTGTTGTTGGGTTTCCATTTCGGCAATGGTGTCAAAGAGTGACAATGATGGAGGGCTTGATGATTTAGGTGATAGGTCTTCTAAAGTTTCCAAATAGGGTAGTGGTGATGTTGGTGGTGTATGGAAAAGTTCCATTGGTGTAAGTGTTGGTGATTGAGGTGATGGAGTTTTTTATGGTTGAGTTTGTTGAGAAGGTGATGTTGAATCACTTGAAGGTCTAGTTGGTGGCGGAATAGTGGCTATGTTGGTGTTGCAATGTTTTGGAGAGGGTGTTGGAGTAGCAAGATTAAGCAAATCTTGTATAGTGATCACATTGGTATTGCAAGGTATTGAGGATGGTGTTGAGGTAGTACGGTTAAGGAAATCTTGGATAGGTGAAGAAATGTCAAGTGATGCATCACTTGATGATGACGAGCTTGATTTGATGGTTTTGTTGAAGCAACAAGGTTTTACACTAATCCTAGCGGTTTTTCTAATGGATCTTGACGATTCGGATGAGGTGTTGGATTTAGTCATTTCAAAGGTGTGGCTTAGAAGCTTAAGAGAAGGGATTTTGATGGTGATGGTATGATTTGAAGTGTTGCAAGATTGTCAAATTTATAGAGTGGAAGAGATGTTGGAAGGGGTGTTTGGATTTGATGTTCTACCATACCAATGTTGAGGTTTCTAATGATTTAGAATATTTCCAAGAACATGTCAAATCATTGGATGACAATCTAATGAAAATGGGTGGAGTGAAAGGCTAACTTATGCACTCAATGCTATGTGATCATAGGAAGTGATTTGGTTGAAAATGTTCTGAGTGTTTGAAGGATCCTTTTTAAGGGTTCCTTGGGTTAGTTATGTTTGCATTTGAATTTTTGGCAGGAAATGACTTCCTAATTGTTCTAGTGAGTGAGAGTGGTCGTAATATGTTTATTGGAAGTAAGGGAAGATGTTTCTTACTAAGAAAAGGATTTGGTGTTTTACAAATTTTGAAATTTAGAAAAATGACAAAAATTTTCTGCAGGTGACTGGCGGAACCCTCCTGAGGGTTCCGGCTGGTCCGTTGGGCCATTTCTGGAATTCCAGAAATTTACACTGGCGGAACCCGTTTGAGGGTGCCGCCAGTTCCGCCAGGCCTGAAAAACAAGGCAGTCCCACGTTTTGACCCGCGAGATGATTTTCAAATTTTTCAAAAATTCCTAAAAACAAAAATATAATTCATATCTCATTAGGAAATGCAAAAATTGAACATGTAAACACGCATACCATTGGACTTTGACCGGGAGCTAGCAAATTTCACTATTCTTAGTGAAATTTTCCATAAGCATGAAAATTTGACAAATACCACAAATATAGTCAATATGCATAAAGGCTTATACAAAACATAGTATGACGAAGAAAACAAATCATGGAAGTAAAAAGCAATACAAATCACATAGTTTAACACGTACAAAGTTCTAAAGGCTACATAAGCCAAACACTCCTTAAACATATATCTCACAACCGGTCTATTTTCTTCTTGAGCTTTCCTAGGTACCTTCCAAAGCACTTGAACATTCTTTTGGTTTGCTTGAACTCTTCGGATGCATTGCTAATGACGGGAAGTTCTTGAAGGTAGTCTAAATGGGGTAGCTTAGAGTTAGGAAGTTTATCGTTATCGCTTTTATCGGATGATGAGGATGATGGTGAAGGAGAGAGCGAGTACGCTTGCCCTTAACTTTGAAGACTCTTTTATCACTTAGAGGGACGAATATGTGAGGAACGAGAGAGTAATCAAGGCACATTCCCTTATTGTTAGGAGGAATGGGCGAGATTGCTCTAAAGAGGCGGCTGAGAAGCATTCCATAAGGAAGAGCGGTTGTTCCTACCAAGGATATGTCGGCCATTCTTTTGGCTAGGTAATAGGCTAAGTTAAAAGGTTGACCGGTGGAAATTCTATAGAGCATGTAGCTAAGACATGTGTTGACATGATCTCTATTTCCTATGGAACTTATAACGTTGGCTCTAAGAATTTCTTCCCATTTCTTAAATTATGGTTTAAGCTCATTGAGTTCCATACCAAAAGGGTCCTTATCTACCTCATTTCCCAAACGATTCTTCCTAGTTGTTGAGGTCCTAACAAAGAGATGCTTACGAATTTCTTCCTTATTAGTAAGAAGAGTGTCGTATGGATGATAACGCTCAATGGAATCAAGACTAGAAAGGGGCACTTATCCGTGTAGAGACATGTACCAACATTAGGAACACCAAGAATTATTGCAAAATCTTTCAAGGGTATGATATTTGGTACTTGATTGGTTGTAAAGGTTAATGATATCTCACCATTGTCATTCGAGAAAAGGCTTATGGTTGCATAGAATTCTAAGATGAACCTAGGATAAATTTGCTCATCGATGTCTAGGAGACAATCGAAGTTGATTGCGGCAAAGTTTTGGCGAATGGATGTTCCTTTTAGGAAGGATGGATCAATGGTTCTTCCTTCATGAACATAGCGTTTTTCTAGACCCTTAAAAGTTTCAACTTGATCTTTAGTAAGGCCTTTGGTCCTATGGTGTTTGGGTAAGTAATTAAGAGTTTCCTTGTGATCGGAGAATGTTGCGGGAGGCATGTTGATTCCTAGAAAACACAAAATTTAAGTTTAAATTAATGACTTTTATAATGTGGATGTTCTAGTGTGTGCCTATATGAAAACAATGTGGAGGTGCGGTTATCTTGACTCATTTTGATGCTTGAAATGTTTTGTAATGCAAGTTTTGTTACAAAACAAAAGATAACTCAAACACTCCTAATTCAATATAGCTTCGTTTGAATGTACCCGAAAATACATATTAGTAATGTATTCCCTTTAGCATTCAAGAGACATTATGCAAGTGATGCTTCAATGACGTTTTTCATTTGTTTTAACAATGTGGTGAAAGGTGGTGTTCTAGTGATTTTTGAAAGACAATGAATTTGGTGTGTTTGGTAAATCATGATAATAACAAAAAGGATACAATTCCTAACTAATGGAAATTATGATTAGTTTACAACCAAGGTTTTTCATGAATCAACAAGTTTAAGCATAAACCCTAAGATTCTAGTTAATGTATGTAAATGAAAATGATAGACTTTGATTGAAAATGCAATTATGATAAGAATACTTACAAAGTTGATTGAATTGGAAGAGATGTGAGTAAGAGCCCTAATTTTCGTGTGGTAAGGTGTTTGTGAGTGAGTGATAGCTGTTTGTGAGTTGAAGTAGTGAGTTAAGAGGTGTTTGGTTTTGAATTTAAGAGAAAACATGCTGCAGATTCGGCAAACCAGGCGGAACCAAAGGGAGGGTTCCGCCCATTTGGTCTCAAGGTTCCGCGGGTACAACAGAGGAAAAAATAAAAAGGATTTGTCTTGATCTTTGTGGTTTTATCCTAATGTTCAAAACTAAGGTTTTAGGTCTCATGAGTCTTTAACTAAGTCTAGGGAGGATGAATAATTCTCTTTCAAGAGGTTTCGTGAAAACGTCGACAATATGGTTATCGTATAAGACTTTCTTGGTTGAGATGTTCCTCAATGAAAATTTTTACCAAGGCGATGATGATGGATCACAATATGTCAATTAAGAACATAATGGATTGGATTGTCGCTGAAGTTGATGCTTCCTTTGTTGAAGGGATAAAAATGTTGATAAGAGGAATTCCGTTGTTGAAGCGAGTTTGCTTGTTCTAGTGGAGCTTGTTGACGTGCTTCTCCATTCGATACTAATTTGAGAACCTTAAGCGTTTTGGAGAATCATTGGGTAAGTATAAAAGTGCAAGTATCACTTGTGCTTTTCTTATCAACTTATTACTGACATTATTCCATTTGGCATACACTATGGTTTCTATTCCCGTTCTTTTGGGATACCATAATTCTAGTTGTGTAGTACCTTTTGATGTATCAAAACAATTTCTTCCGAAAGAGTTGTTTTAGGATCTTCCCTAAAACGAGCACATAGACAAGCACTAAACATAATGTTGGATCTATTTGTTGTGAGAACAAGTAAACTTCTAAACATTTCTCTATGTTTAGTTTTACCTACGGATTCACTAATCTCATTCTTGATAAGTCATATAAGACTTAATCATTGTGAACTTGTGAATAACTAGGAATGTCTTTGAGTGATTATTCCTTGCTTTTGGAGCTTGCTTAGGTTATTAAAAAGTCTTTCATAGATTTACACTATTTTCTATTTTGAAAGATCTATTTTGTTTTAATTGTTGCTTTACTCTAATGTCCAAAAACTATTTTTATCAAATTTCTTTTAATCACAACTATGACCCATGATTCAAGTTTTATGACCTTTTCAATATTGCTTGACTCAATGTTTGACACAAGACGAAAAGATGTTGTTTTCCATTTTTAATAGCTCATCTTCCTTGTTATTAATCTTAACTTACTTGTCTTATCAATGTTGGACTTTCGACTAAGTCATCATCTACCAAAGATGATATCTTAGAAGGAGGTGGTCTTTCATCGAATGTTATATTCAACGACTCCTCAGCTCTTTAGGTTTATTTACTTAAAACACTATGAGTGTAAATGTCCAAGAGATACAACATCATAAAACTATGGGTCGAATTAGATGTGCAAATCCTAGATGTTTATAAATCATTTTTCTCCTAATCATCCTAATGTATTCAAATGATTTATTTTTCTTTGTGTGTCTTATATGAAATTTTAACAAAAGAGTGGTTGAATTTAAGACACGATTGAAAATATAAGGTATAATGTCAAAAGATGTTGTACTACAAGCATCTATGAAATGTTGTGGTTTTGCTAGATTTACAAGCATCAGAAAAGTGTTGGTTGTTTAATCACTTAGGAGATTCTTAGTTAGCTCACCTGTAGACAAGTATTAAGTGAGACTCACTCAAGAGTTTCTCGTGTCTTTTCCCGAAAGTTTAAAGAGGTAAAACACCTTATATCTCCTACTGGATGTAGTGTCTAAATTCTTTAATCACGGAGGATCTAATCCTTGTTGTTACTTACACAACATAAACACCTTAGAGTAATAAACTATTAATATCACCTACGACAAAACTTAATGTTAATCAACAAGAAGCAATGAAAGGTAAGTTAAAGAGACGTGTACCTTTTAAGCTCCATAGATGAGCCACCAAGAAGATAATCTTTAAGCAAATTATCTTGACTTGTAAGAGAGCTAACTCAAATACTTATGAATCCAAGGAGGTTAGACAAACATATAAAAGTGTTGAACATGATATCTTTATCCTTTTATCATGAGCTCCTAATAGAGATAAAATTACTCCTACAATTCTCTCCTAGGTTTCACAAACACAACTTGTTTGTTTTACTTGTTGATGGTGCATTTGAGTCAAATCCTAATCCGGTTTTATCTCTGAATGACTTTTCAACAATCTTTCAAGGGATTTTGAACTTTCTTCAAACTTAGCCAACATTTTTCCTTTTTCATTTTGCCTTTTAATTTCATGTTTGTATTCTAGACATATTTTGCATCCTAGATCAATTTCAATATTGCTTTCAAGTCTAGACATTTTATCTTCTAATATTATCTCTTTTTCAATATTGTTCACAAGAGATTTTGAATGTTCATTGTTAAAGATAGTTTTTAGGTCCATGTTGCATAACAGTTTAGACTCATTTTCTAGTTTAGAAAACTCTAGGATAAATGTGTCAAAGCAAAAGTGTTTGGTTTCAAATTGTACCTTGCTTGATGTTTTATCTAGTTGAGAATCACAAACCGGATAGTTGGCTTCATCTTCATCCGTGTCATTCCATGAATCGTATGCAAGGCCACTTTGAGCTCGACATAAGTAATCATCTTCACTTACACCTTCATTTAAAACATTTAAACTAGTAGCACATGTATTTACTTCAACTAAATGTCTATCTATTAATTTTTCTAAGACTTCTAATTCATATGTGAGATAAAATTGATCATCTTTGACTTGACATATTTCTTGATGAAAGTTTAACATATTTTTCCAAATATCATTAGCCCTTTGACAAAAATACACTCTTTCATATTCAGTCCTTGGTAAAGCTTTATAAATCATTATCTTAGCTTTAGTGTTTTTATCAAGTTTAGGATAGTCATCTTGATTTTCAAAACTTGTTTTCGTTGATTTGAAATCACCAATAGAAATAATATGCCATAGATCTTGATCAATTGATTTCACATAGTTTTCAAATTTACTTTTCCATTCAAGGAAGTTTTCTTTTTCAAATAGCGGTGGCTTTTGAATAGGTTGCCCTTCTTTGAGATTTTTAAAATCCATAGATCGATCCAAGTTTTAAAATACAATATATTTTAAAGATCTTGAGTAACGTAGCTCCTGATGCCAATTGTGGAAAACTAGAAGGGGGGTTGAATAGTTTACCGCTTTTTAACTTAATTATCTTTAAAAAACTTTACGTTTCATTAAAGATATAAACTCAAATTACTTATTAATCTTTGAAAAGCTTTACGTGTAATTAACAATTCTAACTAAAGACAATATGTAATATGCAAAGACAAAGAAAGAAACGATCAAACCACAACATGATTGTTTATCGTGGTTCGGCTACAAGGACTCTTTTTCCTTGCCCTACATCCACGCCCCGAGTTTCCAACTCGAGATTTTCAAGCACTAGTCAACAAGCTCCTTTCATGGGTGGAGAAACCTTTACAATCGTCGCTTACACTTTATCCGGTACAAAGCTAGATATCGGGTCCTAGTTCAAGGTAGAAACAACATAACGTTGCCTATCAACTATTTCCGACACTAAGCTAGATGTCGAGTTCTTTTACAAGGTTACAACCACTCCCGTTAGTTCTTTTACAAGGGTACAAAAACTCCCGTCACACTATGTATTTTGAGGCCTAAAATACTAACCGATCACTTCTATACAAAATACAAATGAAGTATAAACTACCAAAGTTTATACATAACAAAGCTAACAAGTCTTACAACTTTTGAGTTGAAACTTGTAACTTCTTGGATGAACTTGTGAACTCGTTTGCTACATAAGAGAATCACATAAGTCAAATGTTACTGAGTTAGATGAGATAATATGTGTAAAATATGACCTAAAGTGATGAGTGAATTATTGCAAGTGGCTTGGTATTTATAGCCAAACCAACCAGTAGTCGGGCGGAACCCTAGAATGGGTTCCGCCCATGTACCCTGAGGGTTCTGCCAGGACTGACAGGAAAACATGCAAGAACTCTTTCCATATCAAGCACTGTCACATCAAGTTATTTCTAGTCAAACACACAATTGTGTAAGAGGTCTTATGGAGAGTCAAACACATAAGCTTTCTATAAATGCATGATGTGATGTAACATTTACTATATTAAGAAATAAGTAAATGTAATGTTTTATATGAAAATGTAAATGTATGCAAGACTTAAACTATAATCATGTTTTACTAAAAACTAAAGTTTACACTTTGTCGTTAACAAAACTTAGCAAAGATCGTAAAATATAAATAACGTTTTAGGCGATATTTGTATTAACAAAAATTATTCCAAGTTACGGGATAGTTACTTGGATAACTTTGTCTTCCAAAGTTACTTCTTGGTTGGGGAGTCCTTGACCGAGGTTTAGGAACACTTGTTTTTCTAGGTGGAGGAGTCTTTGATCTAGTATTTGGTTTTACAAACCCACATCCAGGGGTTGACAAAGGTTTATAAACACTCTTGACTTCCTTTTTACTAACAAGAGGTATATTAACTTTGTTAACTACTGTGTGACTTGGTTTAGGAGTTAAGTTATCTTTAAGACTTGACTCAGTTCTGTCACTTGCATCAGGCGGTACCACGGTACCACTAAATTGAGTGGTACCGTCTGTACCTTTAAAGATACCGTCCACGGTTTCGACAGAGCTTATATGTTTATCAAATTTTACTTGTTTTGTTTTACTTGTTGAAGCTTCCTTTTAGTTGAAACCTAGACCTATGTTGACATGTTCATTACATCTAGTGTTTTCTAACATGTCGTCTAGAGCTTTGGTTCCTTTTTCAAATTTAACAATCCTAAGTGCGTTTTTTCTAAGGTTTACGTTTTCTACTATGAGTTTATGACATGATTCATAATCAACATCACATTCATTTTTTTTATCTCAAGTCTTTTAACATGATTCTTTAATTCTATGATTTCCGTTTCAAGCTTGTGTAATTTTTCTTTTAGTGTTTTGTTTAGTGATGATTTTACAACTTACCTCACATAGTTTATTATATTCTTCATAGAGTAAGTTTGCATTTGTTGAGGAATTATCATCATTATAGTAAGAAGAATCGGAATGTACCTCATTTGAAGCTTGAACCATAAGACACGTTTCATCGTTGGGCTTCTCTTCCTTTTCTTCTTCACTACTATCACTCCTAGAACCTCCTACAAAGGTTCTTTGGTTGTTGGTTGTTGGTGGTTTATGAAATTCACTAATAAGATGATTTGGATCTCCGGATCTAAACCATTTCCTATCACTTTTTCCTTTCTTGTCATCATGATACTTTGAAAGCGACTTCTTCTCATCACGAGGTTATCTCACAACTCTACCTCTTCTTCTAAAGAACTTCTTAAAATCTGTAACCGTTAATGCATACTCTTCGTCTTCACTATCGGAACACGAGATTTCCTCACACTCTTTCTTGGCTTTCAATGCAAGAGATCTAATTTTCTCACTTTTGCCTTTGACTATGTCTGAGTCTTTCTTGATTATCATTTCATGAACTTTCAAGTTTCCTATAAGTTCATCAAGTGACAATGTTGCCAAGTTCTTCGATTCTTCAATAGCGATGACCTTTGCTCTCCATTTAGGATGTAGAGCCCTAAGAAACTTCCTAACGTAGTTCTTGCTAGAATAACCTTCATCAAGAGCTTTAAGACTAGTAATAATAGTATTGAATCTAGCAAAAGTACTATCTATGGTTTCATCTTCCGGAATGGAAAATTGTTCATATTGTTGAACAAGAAGATCAATCTTGTTCTCTTTAATTTGATTATTACCTTGATGGGTGACTAACAAAGTTTTCCAAATATCTTTTGCCGTATTACACATAAAAATTCTTTCAAATTCCTTTTTCGGAAAAGAATTGCAAATTACCATTTTAGCCTCATCATTTTTGGCTAGTTTTCTTTTAAGATTGTCACTTTGTTGCTCATAAGGAATAACATGATCCTTTTTAGTTATTGGATCCTTTTCAATAGGTTTAAAGTCACCATTAGTAATAACTTGCCAAAGATCAATGTCTTTTGATTTCACATACGTTTCGAATCTTGTTTTCCAGTATATAAAACAATCGGTTTCAAAAAGTGGTGGTCTTTGCATAGATTGCCCTTCTTGATATTTTTTGAAATCCATTGATCGATTCAAGTTTTAAAATACAATTTACTTTAAAATCTTTCCTGACGTGGCTCTGGTACCAATTGCGTGAAACCAGAAGGGGTGGGGTTGAATAGTTTACCGACTTTTTCTCTAGTTATAAAAGTTTGCTTTGTGAAAAACTTTGATTCGTATGTAGATGAAATCAACTTACACCAATATGAACACAACACTAAACTAATATAAACAAGCAATAGAAATAAATAAAAAAAGATAGAGATGGAAAGATTAAACCGAGACAAGTGATTTATAGTGGGTCGATCACGAAGCTCTTCTTCGCCCTACTCCACTCCCCGAGTACCCAACTTGAGAGTTATAAGCACTATGTCAACAACCTCCCTTCAGGCGGAGAAAACCGTACAACGTCGCTTACGTCATTTCCCGAAACTAAGCTACATGTCGAGTACTAATCTAAGCTAGTACCAATCTACCACGATCCACACGATCCTAACTTCTCACACAATCCACACGATCCTAACTTCTCACACGATCCTTACATAATCCACACAACCAACATAATCTACCCTTGATCCACTTGATCAATACACTAACACACTAGCTACAAGAGATCCCCAAGATCTCAACAAGATCACAGTGATCCACACAAGATAGCTTAGACAAGATTACAACACTTGATGTATATCAAGATACAATCAAGCAAACAATAAGTAATGCAAGTGCACTGCACAAAGACTCTAACACTTTGTGTCTTCTTGACACTATGTGTTCTTCTCTTCACTAGTACAGGAATGTAGGTGATCTTTGGTTGGATGAAAGAATCACTCTTTAAACAAAAGAAAACTAACTAATGATCAAAGAAATATAAGTAAGAAAGAAGGATGGAATGCATAAAGTTATGTGTGAAAAAGGATGAGTAAAATCAGGGAAGTGAGGTGGTATTTATAGGAAATGAAAATCTGACCATTATGGGTACACGGTAACACTAATTGTCACACGGTACCACTAAATTTAGTGGTACCGTGCCAGACAAAAAATTCCACTTTTTGTTTTCAGTGGTGAAGGTTTATTTGGGGAAGTTTGGAGCTAATTTAGGGGGAAATAGTTGTTAAGCTTTCTAAATTTATTTTTCAAAATAAAACATTTCTTTAAAATTCAAAAATAATTTGTAAAATATATTTTTGAAAAGAATGTTTTGTCACATTAAAAATGTGATGTTTAAAACACAAATTCACTTCTTTGATCATTTGTCAAGTAGTCAATTTGTTTGTTCATACCTAGAGTGATTTGCGTAGAAACTAGATATTTCGATTAAAAACTTGTTTACATTAATTTTGATGTAAAATGTTTTCACATTTTGTTATCATCAAAACGTAGAGATATCGAAAGATAGAAATAACGTTTTTAGACATTATTTGCATCAACATCCTTCATACCTGAGTGGGCTCAATTCAAATCTCACATTTGTGTGAATTCGGAACAACATTTCTCCTTCTTCTTCTGGTTCTATTTCCTTAAATGTTGTCACAAATATGCTCCTTTCCATTTTACAAATCAGTTGTGCTATTAGCTGGATAAACGTTGTTACTCAGAATGTGGAATGATGGTTGTTTCCTATGTATCGGGTATTATGATACTTTTGGGGGTTTAGTTGGTCGGGATTTTTAGGTCGGGTTGATTGGGTCGTCACCCAAACCAAAAACTGAAGCCTATTGGATATGTTCTCAAAATTTCGCAGTTGGTCCCCCAACCTTGCCAGTCTTGCCGTATGTATACTTAAATTTCCCGTCATTTAATAACTTTACTCTTTACAAAAGACTTTGTCACATTTGGTCCCTGAATTTGTAATGTCATCGGTTCAGTTAGTATTTAAGGGACGATACCCCAAAGGTTTTGCATATCCAACACACAATTAAGTCACTTCGCAAACCTAAAACAAAAAAAATGTCAGAATTCCCACGCCTACAGGAACTTGCAATCGCCGCCGGTTCTCACGAACTGTTTGCTAGCATTGCTCTGTACTATCAACGCGAGAATGACAAGGATATAAACCTTGCAAAAGGACTCCTAAAGTCTTATGTGGATTTGGTTCATGTAACCCATGAAACCCAAGAGTTTATGGCTGAAGTAGAATGATGGCGTACTTCCTTTATGTCATGGAGGCTTCTACAAGATCTTAAAAAGATTCTAAAGAAAAATGTCATCAAGACTATTGAGATTAACAGGTTGATTACTAAAACCCATGCTCAGTTGTGGGACAGGAATAACTTCATTGAATTTCTTAGGAAAAACTGATTTTGTTATTGTTAATCGGTAATGGTGAAACATTTAGTGTGTAATGTTTGTTGTCTTTTGGGCCTTATGAAATACGTATTTTGATTAATCATCTATCATCATGTATCTGATCTATGTTATCGAATGAATGAAGATCTCTTTACCTTAATCCGCTATTGTTTTTGTGTTTGTTGCTTGTATAGCTTAATGACATTTGTGTTATATGTTTGGTCCTTAGTGAAATAGTGTAAACATACAAAGTTGGTAGTATTCGTCCTTTACCACGTGTTATGGTTACCATAAAGCGTTATGGATACATTTATAAGTACGGTTGTATTTTGACCACTAGTATCCCCAAATTCAAATTCAAAAACAGTCTAGTATTTTTCCGCTGAAATTGCTTATCAATGGGTAAATCTAGATCTCGTAAACAGATCAAATGCTCCAATTGTCATACCGTTGGACATAATAAGAGAAGGTGTCACAAGGAACAAGTTCCACGACCCCCAAAGGAAAGTAACATACGGGGAAGAAAAAGGGATTTTGATGGCAGAAGGCAGCAGGTATGCAAACATTTATCATATGATTCACTGACGATCTATTGTGTTTACATTTGATATGATGTATGCATATATTAATTTTTTTCAGTGGATGGATGAAGAGGAGATAAGGCAGACTATGGAACAAGAGTTTCTTAAATCTCTTTTTTTTTCAAGAAGAAGAACATAAAAGGTTGGATCAAAATGAAGAACAGTTAAGGCTTAGATGAAGAAGCATTCCAGCATTTTTTGGAAGAAGAGAGAATGTACAAACAACTTGAACATGAAAGAGCAAGATAAGAAGCAATAGAGGAAGCAATAGAAGAGGCAAATTTTTAGAGATTATGGACTGGATGTAGATTACACATGGTTTATTGACAAAAAATAGTTGTCCTAAATAGATTTACTTCTAGTAACTAATAAATGCTTGTCTTAGATGGTGGTAGTTTACAATAGTCAACAATTTCAAATAGTCTTAGTTTTGACTCCATTCTACGCATTTACTCTAGTATTTAATCCTATCTACTTGTTCAACAACCTCATTGTACCTTTATCATCTTTTCCTGCATTATATAATACCATAGTTATCATTAACTCTTTATCAATTCAATTGCTTATCACAATTGATCCACAAAATGGTTTACAATTGGTCTTCCTTGAATGTTGGGTTGAAAGGAAAACAGCGCTGGATTGATGTTTTTTGCAAGGCGTCCCCTTCACAGATTTTATGTGGTATACTTGTCCATCGTGCCTTGAAAAAAACGGAACCCATCTTATAACAGAAGAGTTGATGTTACAGGGGAAAACACAACTACAACTGATCGTGGTGGGTATGTGTTTGGCTTAGGTGTTAATTATTCTAGTAGAGGTCGTGCTAATGTGGGAAGTGGTGATGAACAAATACAATCAACCAGTGAAGAACTTGCTACTGATAAACCAAGTGAAGAATCTGCAAGTGAAACACCTACTGAAGAACCTACAACTCATAAACCAAGTGTTTCACCTGCTAGTTAATTACCCAAGTGAATCACCAACAAGAAATGCTATGTTGTCTTTCTATTTACATGTAATTTAACTGATTTGTTGTAATTCATATGTTATAACAATGCAGTTTGATTACTATTTTGGTTTTGGTATATGTTGACTTTAATAGTCAATTTAAGTTATTCCAAATAGTACACTATACTACATATGCAATTGGAAACAAAAAACTATAAACATGTAAAGCAAAGCTGTAAATTCCAACTTTTTTAGTAGCCATCATAATTCCAAAAAATTTACATCTTCATAACATAAACCACTAAAAATAACAAGTGAACTTTTTGATGGGAGACTTGCTTTTGATTGGGGGAAACTTGAGGTCCTTAGGGAGAGACACATACCAATGTTTTCTCTTTTTGCTGGTGCTTCCCGTAGCCGCAACAAAACCAAGTACAACATTTGTAACCATTTTCTTTGGTTTTGGACTTTTATGAACAGGGGTACTAACCGGTTGTGCATTTGATGCATCAAACTCTTTTCCTTTAGAGTTAGTATCTAAAAATATAACAAAAACAGAAGAACATCAGAGGTTAGCCATTACTACTGTCCTACTTTTAAATCAGTATGTCAATCACACAAATACAAAAAACTTAACTAACCTTTCATCACTTTGGCTTCTTTGGCAAATCTGCATAAATCTTCATACATCTCATCAGACATTTCATCACTTTCTAACCAACTATCACCATTTGGCCTTCACATACTCTACCATCTTATCTGTCACTTGTGTCTTAGTAAGGTCCATGTCTGCCATTCTTTGGGGTCTCTTTTTTTTTTTATGGAATAAATATGGGTAGCTTGTTGAGGGTTGTTTTCAGTAGAGGTAATAATTGACAATGTGTATGATAGATCATCAAGACTTACTCAAATGTCAATGGTTAGTTGTGGGTTTATTGGTTCCCTCACAACATTAATAGGCGTACTAGAGAAGATGTGGTCAACTTGCATAGTTAAAAACTATATTACTACACAGTTAGTCTATGAAGTTGAATGTCGTGTTAGATTTAACCATATGATAGTTATAAATGTTGTTGGACTATTATGCCCTTGAAAATATAACAAAAAATGAGCGTTGACCTCACAATTTCTGGTCAAGGGACGCATTCGGCCTAAAAAACTAGACTTTTGGACTTATGGCGACGATTTTGCAAACTTATGGGGCATGGCGATGTTTTTGGACAAGTTTATGGACCACCGGTGTATTTTAATTATTCTTTTCACTTGATCATTTCCCATTAGACAATATGAATTTGTAACTATAGCATATAAAATATTGAAGTCGGGCGCTCTCAGAGTCGAATTGGAAGTAATTTTGAGTAAAGAAAGGTTGAATGCGTTAGCAGTTTTAACAATTGAAAGTAATTTTTTCGCAAATGTCAACTATCACTAGATAATTAGTGTTTTATTATTAAAAAAATAAAAATAAATAAATAAATAAATAAAAACCCTCGTGACATCGTTATTTTAGGTGATCCACTTTGAACTTGTAATTTGTAGTCTATGACTTTATGTACTCATGCGGGAACATTATATTGAATAAAATTTGACGTGGGGAGTTGCCGCCAAGCTTAACTAACTAGGTTCCAGACCTCTAAAAGATAGTGTGTTGTTCGTCTATAAGGGGCATTTTTCTGCCGTCTCGCTCCAGGCATTAAAAAGCTCGAGACCGGCTCTGCCACCATTGGTAAGGGTGTGTCAACTTAGCAAATACTAATGTGGTGAGAGGTGACACAACTTAAAAAAAATAATAATAAATAAACTGTAATTAAAAAGCTAACAAACAATTAACTCGATAAATATATGATACAAATTTGTTTAAGCTTAAAACTCGGATTTATATACCGGTAGTATGTTGTCACAAGTAACAAGTAAAGCTGTAGTATTTAATTAATACCAGCTTAGTTGACAAAGTTATGTCTAAATCACATGATATAAAAGTATTGCTTACGCGAGTGGGGTTTTGTTTTTTAAATGCAAGTTAGTATTAAAAATATGCAAAGGACAACTGGTAATCTACTTGCCAGTTGCCATGATTTTTCGAGATTTCTTGACATGCCATAATTTTTTTTTACCAGATCGGTGGAAAATATAAAAGAAAGCTTATTGATAGCACAGACAGAACCAAGAATTAGTGTTAAAAAGGGTTGGGGCCGTATGTAATTTAGATAATAACATACAGTTTTTAGATCAATTACCCTATCGATTCAATGGTTCAACCATCTAGACCAATCTTAAATATGAATGAAATGATAATTAGGTCTTTATAGTTATCGTATATGACATTAAATCAACAAAATATTAACATGTTCGGTAGGAATCTAATGAGAAGAAAATTTAAAATGAGAAAGTCGTGAAATAACTATAAACATGTATTTGAGATAAATCGACTTGAATTATATGCATCTTTATTCATTTAGATGTATCACAATTAGTTTCAAAAGTGATTTTGAAGTGAAGATGACACAAAGTGCTACTAGCAATGGATATGATCCGTATATGACGTAAAATATATAGGATTCGCCTAACTTGATGAAATGCATATAATATATGTATGTTCATCTAATTTTTAGCTAGAAAATATATTATAATGCATCTAAAAGTTTAAAAATGCATTTAATTGAAGTCGTGCATTTCTAATATGTAGTTATAATTATTTGGGCAAATGGCACAAAAAAATACTTAAGGCCTATTTCTAATCAAGGTACTCTATTTTTTTCTTGCACAAAAAGGCGGCCAACATTTTTTTTTTCTGCGTATTTAGGTTTTTTACTAACTTCCGTTATCTACTTCGTTAGAAAATTACATGTTTGGTCCTTAAATATGTATAATCATTTCATGCATAGTCCATCACCAAAAAAAATTTGAAAAAAAGTATTTTCGAAAAGAATATAGAACAAAAAAATTAGAAAAAAAAATTATATAAAAATTTAAAAAAATGTAAAATCAAAAAAATCAAAAAATTTTTTGAAAAAAAAATAATTTTATTTTAATTTAAGAAATATTAGAAAATAAAAAAAAAAAAAAATTTTAAAAAATACATATATATTTTTTTTATTTTATAAAATTTCGAAAATAAAAAATTTCAAAAAAATTTAAAAAAAAATTCAAAAAAAATTTCGAAAATATTTTTTTGGAAAAACAAAAATTAGAAAATAAAAAAAATTGAAAAAAAAATTTGAAAAAAAATTGGAAAAATATATATTTTTTAAATAATAATCGTAAAAAAGATTTTGGAAAAAAATTTCAAATTTAGAAAAAAAAAATATTTTAAAAATAATTATCGAAAAAAAAATAATTTGTTTTAAATTTGAAAAAAAAAATCAATTTTTTTTTACGATTATTATTTAAAAAATTTTAATTATTTTTTGAAAAAAAATTTCGAAATTTTTGTTATTTCTAATTTTTATTTTTCGAAAAAAAAAATTCAATTTTTTTTATTTATTATTATTATTTTTTTTTTGTTATCTTTTTCTTTGGAAATTTTTTATTTTCTATATTTTTTTTATTTAAAAAAAAATATATATTTTTAAAATTTTTTATTTTTTTATTTTCTAATATATTTTTTTTTTTTTTAAATTTGATTTTTTTTTCAAAAAAAAATATTTTTTTTTTCTATTTTTTTTTTTCTATATTTTTTTTTTGAAAAAAAAAATGGAATTTTTTTGAAAAAAGTGATGGACTGTGCATCAAATGATTATACATATTCAAAGACCAAACATGCAATTTTCTAATTAACGAAGTGGGTTAACGGAAGTTAGTAAAAATCTTAAATCCACAAAAAAAAAAGTAATAAATAAATAAGTTGGCCGCCTTTTTGTGCAAGAAAAAAGGTATAGTACCTTGATTGAAAAAGACCTTAAGTTGGGTAGATTTTTATGCCATTTGCCCTAATTATTTCTCATCTTTCTTATTTTAAGATTTTTTTTTTCTCATTTAATCATAAGTAATCATATTAATTGATACTTTTTTTGAACGGCGGATATATTTAACAAAAAAAAAAAAAAAAAAAAAAAAAAAAAAAAAAAAAAAAACACTAGCAAAGAGCTAGAAAATTACAAAGTTACAAGGTGAGGATTTTTAAGCCAATTTATCCAACTAGGACCTAAAAAAGAGATGTCTTGGTAGGAGGATTCAACCCAAAAATACTCTTATTGCGAAAATTCCAAATAGACCACGACATGGTGTAGCAAACTCCTTCGATCACCTTTTTATGTTTAGAGTGAAGGCGAAGATTTAAAAGCCACTCTAACCATTCCTCGTACGAAGAAAGCTCCATGAAATTTACGTCCCACCAATTAGAAATCTTGAGAAAAACCTCTCTAGCTAAGTAACAAGAGAAGAAGACATGACTAGATGATTCCACCGCCGCACAAGGACATAAGATAGATTTGATATCCATACCTTGCCTAGATATATTCAACCTAGTAGGTAAGCAATCCAATCTAACTTTCCATGCATGAACGTTAATTTTAATGGGCACAACATTAGTCCATCGAGTCTTGTTTGTAACATTAGGAAACCAACGATCATCAATCATTCTTCGAATATATGCAACTGAGAATTCACTTGATCCTTCTTTCGGCCACACCCACCGGTCCCTCATATCGACTAGAACAATACCCTCCAATCTTGCCACAAGATCAATGAATTGAGACTGTTCAATACCACCCTGAGAATTACGACGAAGAGAAAAAGCCAAATTGTCATGCGACATCTTCTTAGCAATAGTGATGTTTGTGCAAGACTCCAAAGCGTAAATTCTGGGATAGAGATTTAAAATCAAATTAATAGATATTATATAAACACTCTAACTTAAGTATCCAACTTTCCTAGTTTTTTACACAATATAAAAAAATAATGAAAAACAACTAAAACAATCCAAAGTAAAGTAATACGCATTAATAAATAAACTAGTAAAAGCAAATAATGAAATATGGGTTTCTCATTTACAAAAGCAATCTGACAAAACTATGAAGGTACTATTACACACAAAAAGAAATATTGTATAAGATTAAATGCTCTAATATTTCTTCCTACCACCAAAGTTGCATCTATCTTTTTCTTTTTTGAACGAGCATCTATCTTCTTCACCTACCTTTTCAACCAGTCAAATCTTTTCCTAAAGTGTGTAAAACGGTAGATCGAAGACTTTATAAAACAAGTTCTTAGTGGTTTAAAGCACCGATTGTTCAAACAATTATGTTAGAATATTAGTAATAAACTTAAACGTAGTTTAGGGACTTAAGTGTACTTTGTAATTAGAGTAGGTGTTAGACATAAACTATTAGGTAGTTTGGAGTGCAAGGCAAGATAGGTTTCCACCTCCTCATCGCTATAAATAGAGATGAGGGGATGGTAGTTATTCATTCTTCTTCCTCAATTGTAAAAGCTTTATTGGTTTTAATAAAAGGGTTCGTTGAGGGTATATCGTGTGCATATTCTAGTCGGTTCTTTGTAGTCTCTCGTTTTTGCTACTTGTGCTCGATACAACTCGCGATCTAGCGTTCCGCGATCGAACTTCGGGTTTGTTGTCGAGGTTTTATCCAACAAATTATGATCTTAAAAGGGTAATGACGATGTGTTAGTTTAGGAAGGGATTGATTGAAGACATTATAAAATGTTGGCCGAAAACCATGGTACAAGGTGGGCTAGTTGAGCCGATTTGGAGTGGCAAAGCACCCGCCACCCCTCTATTGTTTTCGCCTCTGTTGATAAATTTAAAGCAAATGATTTGGTATAGATGAAATTAATCACCTAAAAGTTAAGAAAAACCAACTTAAATATGTTAAATATAACATCATATTTCTATTAGACTAAACGAAATGGGATGTATTCCTCCGTGAGTGACTTTGTCACGATCGTGACTTTCAAAAGGGCAACACAACTCACGGCCCTATTTGTGCAACTTTGGTGAGTTACTCACGATGCATTGTGTGCTGACAAAGTGGGACCCAAAACAAAAGTAATCTTTTTTTATTTAGTGTGTGTGTGTGGAATATTTAGTTGGATATATTTTGTAATTGTATAAAGTGTGTATTTTAATGAAATGTGAGTGATGGTGACCACTACACATGTATGGTTATCGGGAGTGAGTGAAATTAAGAGTAGAGAGAAAGCTGATGTGGCGCTGAGGTGACGGTAAGCCGGTGAGTGACTTTTTAACGCTACTTCTAGCCTTACATCTAAAGTAACTCCCAATACCGTCTTCCACGGTGTATGGGGTTGGTTGAGACGTAGACAACCTTACCCCTACCTAAGGTAGAGAGGCTGCTTCCGGTTCTACCAAAGGTAGAAAAGAACCTTCGGCCTTGCAAGGGGTGAGGATCGAACCCTTGACTTCTGTCTCCAGAGGCAAGAGTATTAACCACTTGATCCAACCTTGATCTTTATTAGCCTTGCATCTAAATATGTTAAATAAAATAAAATAAGTCTAGGTCAATACTGCCAGGGCTGTAAACGAACCGGACCAACACAGACGAAGCATTGTTCATGTTCGTTCATTTAATTTTAACCGGCCAAATAAACGAACACGAACGCTTAAACGGACGAATTTTCTTGTTTATGTTCATTTATTAAGAAAATGAGTTATTCATGTTCGTTTATGTTCGTTTATTAAGACACTAACCGAACGATAAACGGACATAAACGATCGAACATAAATGAACATAAAAAAACAAACATAAACTTTATTAAATTATGCATCTAATATTGTTTTATAAGTGTTATTTTGTTTAGACAAACTAATTTTAAAATTGTACAATTAAAAGATATGATATACGAACATAAATTAATGAACATAAACAAATGTTAATGAACGCATAATCAGACGTTCACGAACATAAATAAATGGACGTGACTTTTGTTCATGTTCGTTTATTTAACTAAACGATCGTAAAATATTGTTCATGTTCGTTCACTTAATAAATAAACGAACTTTTTACCGAACAGTTTATGAAATGTTCACTGAGCGTTCAGTTCGTTTACAGCCCTACTTACTGCTACTGGCTACCGTTTATTAATAACATACTTAACGTAATAGCATATCATTTCTCTTTACCTTTTTCATATGGGAGGTGATTTGCGCACTCAAGAAAATGATTTGGACAATCTAATTAATTGTATTTGGATATTTATACCCTCACATGGATGAAAGTGTAAAGGTAATTGTAACGGTATAAATGACCAAACACAACTAATTGGAGTGTCCCAATCATTTTCTTAAATGTGCAAATCATCTCCCTTTTTATATACTTCACAAATATGTAGACTAATATAATAGCATATATAATAGAACTACTCTATAACCAACGTAATGTACATCCATATCATTATCACTAGCACCAATACATGATGTCTCAACCACCCGATAAGTCCGACATCCCACTAGTGTTCACTCCTACCTCCACTTAACTTGGTAAACCTCTCAACGACGAAGACCACCTCAATTATTAACCAACTCATGTAGTGCTGTATTAATGTATTTAGTCAAAGTTACATTCTCAGTATATATTATAGCAAGGAGTGCTATTTTGTCGCTACTATCACAATTGAATAAAAAACTGCTTTTTTTGGACTTCATGTTTAGCCCATGAAAAACGTCCGGTGGCCCGTCAATAAAAAAATTGGTCCATGAATAAAATAAGGAGGAAGCCCCGCCGCGTTGCGGCGGGAGCCGTTTGTTGTCGGCTGCAGTTACTTTGGGAAGAAATGTTGCAACATAGCTATGGTAAAGTTGAGTTTGGCTTTGTTAATGGTTTGTATTATTATTTTGCATTACGAAGGAAAGGGAATGGCAGGGAGTTCTACGTGCTCGTTGTTTACATGTTGGTGACCAGGTGTTCTACGTGCTCGTTGTTTACATGTTGGTGACCAGGGAGTTCTACAACACTATCTTCCAAGGTGGAGACACCTTGGTTTGGTAAAACTGTTTCAGCCAAAAGATCTGGAACCTCACGTTATTTGCATAAACGAATTCAAACATGAAGTAAAGAACATATACAACTAAAAAATCAATCTAAAATAGCATGCAAACCAAAGAAAAAGGTAGCAGAAGATACACCAACCGCAACCGTTGGTAGCAGGACACGTAATTCTACCTTCACCAATAAGAAAGTAACTGAGTAGAAGGCAGTAGAATGGCGTATATATGTATTCCCATCTACCGGAACAGGCCTGCTAAAAAGCCTAAGAGTAAACACAGATTATTGGTTAACTTTGCTGACTCTTTTGTTTGCCTGTGCGTGAATATCCAAAAACGTGGTTTCTAATAACATGACAGTAGATCTATTAGGGTGCTCGATTTTAGCTTTTTGACAGATTTTAGGAGTCTAAAGGGAAACTGAATATTAAATATTTAAAACTAAAATTAAGTGCACATCTTACATGCCATTTGAAGGTCAAACCTTGTTCTGTTACTCTTCTTCAAATGGCATGTAACATGAAACATAAGATTAATATTACTTACCTCACACAATTTTCAGCATCTTTCATTCTTGTTATAACTTGACACCTCTGAAACAAATCATAATGTTAATTAAACAAAGAAAACTATGTAGAACAAAGAAGTTGAATTGAGGAACCTAAAAAGATTCTGAATAAAAATAAAGATTGGTTCATGATCTTGTTCACCCATGTCGCCATGACTACTGATCAAGGAAGAAGACGTTTGCAGAGTTCCGATAGGATCTGAATGTCGGCCAGGAAGAGGCGGTGAAGGTTATCCACAAATTTTGAGAAACCGGAAATCTGCCTATCGTTTTATCAGTTTATGAATTTGATAGAAAATAGATGGGCCATTGTACGATGTAACTTTTGGGCTGACGAAAATTTTCAACTGGGCTAAGATCTTTTGGAATATAATATTAGCACCGGCCACTGAGAATAGTATGTATATATATATATATATATATATATATATATATATATATATATATATATATATATATAATATTTGGTATAGTGATATAATAACAAATTCCACGCTGCTTATAGTTGGTCAAAGGAAAGGGGGTCCTAATTCCGGGACGAAGCCGTATGACGTGAGAGTCTCACGTACGCCATTCGAAAGTACAATTGCGACAGCCTGGCAAATAAATTAATTAAAAAAAATGCAGCTACAGTAATATGCGAGTATAATGAACATTGAATTTAATAAAATATTTGGCAACTATTTACACACTACCTCAAAATTATATAACAAATTGCGGAAACTATCCTAAAGTTTTTGTTGTTTACGACTTTTTATATAACAAACTTTATATATCAAATATTTAACAAATATTAAATGATTTTGTTAAAATAAAATATACCATCGAAAAGGTTTATGGATGAAGAACAAAAAGAACCTAATATTGATATACTTTCGACACATGTACGATTTTAAAAAGTTTTGAAGTTTGATAAATATTAACAAATTGCGGAAACTACCATGAACTTGTTGTTATTTACGACTTTTTTATATAACAAATTTTATATATCACGCCCCTATTTAATCAAAAATAATACAAACGACA
This sequence comes from Artemisia argyi, assembly GCA_030686995.1. Classification (NCBI taxonomy): domain Eukaryota; kingdom Viridiplantae; phylum Streptophyta; class Magnoliopsida; order Asterales; family Asteraceae; genus Artemisia; species Artemisia argyi. The sequence goes on along the minus strand of CM060703.1, from coordinate 138,712,929 downwards.
CACGAACTGAATCAGAATTGACGAAAAAAAATACCCGTTGCAACGCGACAGGTGCCCACACCTTGTTTTTATAATAGTTGGGGAATTTAAAATGGATGTGAAGAAAGAAAAAAAAAGACACATACTTTAAATAAATGAAAGTTAGCCAAACATAAAAATGGGTGATTAGTTGCTTTATTGGGCTCATGTTGCTGTTGGGCATAGATACTCTTGTTAGCCCTAAAGTAGCATCAGAAGCATATGTGGGCTGTGTGCATTATAATGAGCCTATTGCTATACATAACTTGCTGCTTACATAGACTACATTATTAGAAAAGTGATTTCATCACTAAGTGATAGAGTAGTCCATCTTGAGAATGAGGGACTCAATGAGAATTGAGAAATTAGAAGAGAGGAATAGAGATTGCCAAGTTGAAATCACAGATTGAAGTACAGATATGGGTCACTAACCAAACATTAGCCAAGAAAAAGACTGACATGAAAACAAAGATACTGACGTGAAAAACAAAGACTGATGAGGAGAACCCCCCGTGAAAGGACTAGAGCCCTCTGTGCATCTCCTCCATGAATGTGATCAACAAGTATTTTAGTACCAACCTTGAATCTTATAGCTAGCCTAAAATTGAGTATAGATAGGAAAGAGGTCAGATTGTCAGAACATTGCATGACTAAAAATGAACCTTTTAGCGTGTTAAATTGCTTTTCTCTAAAAAAATGTTCATGTAATAATAAAGAATTCTAATCATAAGGGTAGTTAGAGTAGCTAGTTTGCAGTGCCAAATCCTATACGAAGCGGTGAAAGTTAAATGTTTGAAAGAAAATCATGAGTTCGACTAACAAGATTTTGAACTATTTTAAGGACAGCTTTAATTTGTCTATCATGTTCAAAAAAGTTAGTTAAAGTGTGATTCTCTCATAACTTTGAAAATATAATTTAAATTATAATGTTAGATTAAGATTAAACAAAATTATCATGGCATAAAAAATTCTAAAATGATAAAAGTATGTTTGGTTTATTTAAAAACTTAATTCTCTAAAGCATAGCCGAAGTCAATAAGTACCGTATATTTCTTTTACTTAAAGTGTTCAAAGTTGTGTACATTGATTTGATCTACTTGTATTTAGCTACAGTGGCAATAAAGACTGAAAGAAGGACAAAAGGACACCTTGGGATCAAACTGCCTCATCGCATGTAAGAGAGCACGTGGATCGAACAACCAATTGAAGAAACCACGTGACACTGCGTGGTTTAATCCCATTATTAAGGGCCTGTTTGGTTTGTAAATAGTTTTGAATTAAGATTTGAGGGTGTGTTTAGTTTGTAAGTGAGTTTAGAATCACATTTAGGGCCCGTTTGGTCTAAGGTAGGGATTTACTGTAGGCATGGATTAATAAATGAGTAATTTAGGATTAGATTGTACTGTTTGAAAACTTGTTGTTTGGTTTGTTTATATTTATGCATTGATTTTTTATTTATCACATAAAGACAATAAAAGAAAGAGGGCATTATTACATAAAGACAAAAAGAAAAAAATGAGGGAAAGGAAAAAATAATGGGTTGAAAAATTTTGTCAGAAAAGTTGGCCTTGCTATTGGGTTTTCTAGAACCCCTTAAACAAGAGGTTGACTCCTATTTTCAAAACCTACGGGTGCTAACCAAATGATTTATTTTACTTTCAGTCCATGCCATTTAACTCAAACCATCAAACCAAATTGCCCTTAGATTTAGATTGGTTTGAAAGAAAATGTAGGAAGAGAAAGTATTAGTATTATAATATATTATTTATTTTTTTAACAAAAATTATAAATAAAAACTTAAATTTAGTATTATTTTAAATTATAAATTATAAAAAGTGGCCCACTAAATATGATAGATATATTAATTAAAAATTACAAAAATAACTAAAAGATAAAAGTTATGCTTAGTTAATTGAGGGTGACCTACTAAATTTGCAAATCCTTTTCAGTAAACTTACCAATCTCACTGCTTTCATAAAAGACCATGTTTGAAGGTTTGACCAAACTCATTTTTTGTACCAAACATCTATCTTTGATGTGAATCCATTCCAAAGAGCCCAATACGTGCACACCAAACGGCACCTGAATTTGAAATAGATTGAAAGAAAAAATGATAGAGAATTTATATGAAAGTGTTAAATGTTGTTTGGTTTTAGATGGATTAAATATTGGATTTAAAGTTTATATATTATTATAAAATTGAAAAGTTAAAATAAATAAAATAAAATAATCATATATGGTTGTCACATACTTTAAAAAAATATTTTTTTTATTCATTTGCAGTAAAAAAAAATATAAATAAATAAAAAAATACTCCCTCCGTCCCATTTAAAGTGTCCACAATGGAATCTTTGCATGTCTCATTTAAAGTGTCCACTTGTACCTTCTAACCAATAAGATGAGAGTTTAGTGGGTAAAAATAATATTTGATTGGTGGAGAGTTTAGTTAGTGGAATCTCCTAAAACTTTGTGCATTATGAAAGTGGACACTTTAAATGGGACGGAGGTAGTAGTTAATAAAGATGGAAAGAGTGTCAGTAATCCAATGTGTCATTAAAGGTTTTGTCAAAAAATATATCTATGGGTGTTCTCTATTATTTGATAGTCAATCCTTCAAAACATAATCAAAACAAAAGATTGATATCATCTCAAAACCATTCCTTCAAACCCCATCATAACAAACGGGCCCTATATCTTGTTTTATGCTCTATATCAAATAAAGGTCTTCAAATCATAAAAATTGCAAACTTGCAATACACAGGAAACTGCAAAATTTATCTAAGTCGTTTGTCAGTTTTTACACAAAATATCTATGCAAGAGACTTTTGATAATAACTATCTTTTACAGTGGTCAGTAAAATTTAAACAAAACGAAGTTTTTCCTTTTGTCCGTTATTTTCTTTATCTCATAAAAGTCAAACACCTCTTTATAAAATCATTCCCAAATACCCTATTATTCATTTGAACTTCTTCTTCTCACCACCTCCACTACATAATCATAATTTTCTTTTCACTACCTCCGCCACTATACAAATACCTACACCACTTATCTTAAAATCACCTACAACTACCATAAAACATTTAAAGCCATCAATTATATCTATACACATCACTATAAAATCATTCCCAACCATCATAAAATACCTCCACCACCAACATTTTCTTATCACTGGTCGGATTTTGGGTGGCCGGATTTGTGACCACTTCCATTTGCTACCTCCATCACCACTAGTTACCTCTACCACTACCATCTGTCATCAGTCACATCCACCTCCCCTCTACCATCATCGTCCGTCACCTCCACCTCCACCATTTGGAATTGTGACTACCATCATTCGCTACCTCCACCACCAAATTTGCCAACTCCATCTCCGCCAACTAACATAGTGGCCGTATTGGGGCTGTTGAGGTAGCGAATGATGGTGGTACGTAATAGAGCTAACCACTTGCGATTACATACATAATCCTCATGTTATATCCAAAACTTTTTGTGTGACGAAAAGTACAAAAATAGTCCCTGTAGTTAACTACTGATTTCAAAAACGATCAATGAGTTGAATTTAAGGAATGTTTGTGTAACCAAAAACAAATTCTCTTAAAATCCCGCACCCCAAGCGCGGGTAAAAAAATTCCTCGCTCCCCATATTTCCTTTCTACGCGTCTCTTTACTTGCATGAGAACATAGGTGCCAAAATAGCTAAACTCTACTCACTCGAAAAAAGCTTATTCAGGTTGGTTGATTGTAGGAATTGAAAGATATTATTCGAGTAATCCAATTAACACGAACACTTATTAGGGCCGTGTTTAAAATTTGATTCATATATTTCATTGTTTTTTCCAAAAACTTATTCGGGTTAATCTGAACCCTGATAACTCTAACCTTTGTTAGTTGTTAATGTTAAGTACGGGTAAGATTTTTCTCTCTGAATCCCAAATAACCCTTATTCGGGCTGGGTTAACCTGAATGTCTAGGGTGAGGATGGTTCGATTTATTCGCTTTTTGCTTAATGTTGAAACCAAACAGAAAATGTTCAATCTTTTATTTTCTAAAATTTTCTGATTTCGATCACAGTTTGGTTTTTCTGTTGTTGGTTTAATTTCTTGATGTTCTAGTTTCTATATAATATATTGAGGTTTGATATTTTTAACATCGAACTTGTAACAGATCAAAAAATGTTTACATTAAAGCATACCTAGAAATTTGCACAAAAAGTCAATTTAAGCAATTTAAATTTACGCTATCCAACTTTTATATTTTTTTAATTTAATACATTGAAGTTAATTTTTTATGCAATGTAATATTTTTTTGACTCTTTGAAAGAAGTTACGGATTACCATTTCAACTAAAAAAATGATTGGTAACATCTTTTAAAAATATTGAAAATCTTGAAAAACCCTAAATTGCACAAAATAGTAATTTCGATACCTTAAACTTGAATTGTAACTTTTTTTTCTCCGCAAAAAACAATTAACTATCTCACAATGTATACTATGAATCATCTCACATACTATAGACAAGAGGTGCAGCCACAATCATTTTGGAGAACATTGTCACATAGTATAGGGTATCACTATAGAATAAGTACTATGGTAAATTGATAATTGCAGTTTTTTTATGTGATTCGCTCTTAACCAACTAGATGTATTTTAGTAAAGTGCGCCTTTTCTGTTTATCTTCTACAACAACGTTCAAGTGCATAAGAGTGTACACCTAGTCATACATGCCATAAGTAAAAAGAAGAGTTCATGGAAAACCACAATATCTACTGCTTAGCTCAGTTGACCACATGAGGTCTCCTAATTGGGGGAGGTTGTTTTCGTGAGGTCTCAAGTTCGAGCCTCACTGAGTTTTCCTTCTAGGTAAGAATCTGTGTTGGGCTCTGCTCGCTCAGATGCGTTGAGTCTCTGACTCGCTAACCGCTCACTGGTACAAAAAGTTGTATTGGCCACGCAAAAATGTGTGACGATATGCCTATAGTCACACACGTTTTTTTCGTTGTGTGTCACCATAGGTCCCGCCACCGTAGGTGGCATATGGTCACATTGTTGAGTTCGTGGCCTTTTTCATCGAAAAAGAGTGACCAAAACCTCGAATATGTGTGACAAATTAGGCACAAGTTTTGTTGGATTAGTCATTATCAGTGACCGTAAATACTTTATAGTCACGCGAATGTTTTTTGAGAGTAATTATTTTTCAACCTTTGGCCACATAAATATATAATATATGTGACATTTGAGATGATTCTTTCTAGTAAATGTGTATTTTGTGTGACTATTTCCCGTCCTGTGGCCACATGAATATATAATAAATGTGACTTTGTGATGATTTAGTCACACAACGGGTGTTGCTTTTTTGGAGTTAGTCACATAAAATTTAAAACAAAGTGGCCAAAAGTGTTAAAAAGTGTGACCATGTGCTCTTTAAAATGAACAAATATGTATTTTGTATGACTATTGTTCATCCCACGGTCACATGAATTTTTAGTTTGTGTGGCCTTTTGTAATATTTAGTCACACAAAGCATCTTTATTTTGGGTATTTAGTCATATACAATTAAGCATCAAGTGGCCAAAAGTGTTAATAAGTGTGACCATATGCTCTTTAAAGTGAAGAAATGTTTATTTTGTGTGACTATTGATCATCCAATGGCCACATTAGTTTTATGTTTGTGTGGCCTTTTGTAATATTTAGCACAAAGCATCTTTGTTTTGGGTATTTAGTCACATACAATTAAGCATCAAGTGACCATAAGTGTTGATAAGTGTGATCATATGCTGTTTAAAAGGAAGAAATGTGTATTTTGTGTGACTATTGATCATCCAATGACCACATTAATTTTATGTTTGTGTGACCTTTTGTATATTTAGTCACACAAAGCATCTTTGTATTGGGTATCTAGTCACATACAATTAAACAAACAGTGGCCAAAAGTGTTAATAAGTGTGACCATATGATGTTTAAAGTCCATACATGTGTGTGTTTGTGTGACTAATGTTCATCCAATGGTCACATGAATTTTTAGTTTGTGTGGCATTTGTAATATTTAGTCACACATCGAATTAAACAAAGAGTGACCAATAATGTTAGTACTGCTAGTACTATGTTCGTACTGCTGGAAAAGAGTTACAACTGCTAGTATATATATAAAACAGAATGTATACAAATGAAGCAAATATATGCACAATTGTATTTCAAATTGAATAAAACTCGAATGTATATAAATGAACCAAATATATATACAATTGCATCATTGCCATCATCAACATTCAAGGTTCCTTACTTGATCTTTTCATCAGCTTCTTTCTGCAAAAAAATATTGGAAATGTTGGTATTAAAAGTTAGTACGGCTAGTACACAGTCAATGCTGCATGTATATAAGTATGATAATAGAATTTGAAGTAAAATTTACAAGTTTATCTGCCAATGAACTAATCTCAGCATCTAGAGATTCTCCATCTTTATTTTCCCTTCCTTTAATCCACAATACACTACGCCATTAGTTTTACCTGTGAATAATAATCGTCCATTTCTTAGTCTATCTGCTGAAAAGCAAGTCATCCTATAAATAGATGCTATGAACTGTAAGAAACCAAAGCACTAATAATGCTGCATAATATAATATAAGATCTGCCAATCATGAAATCGTAAAAATATACTCCCTCCGTCCCTAAATAAATGTCCACTATTGACTTTCAAAGTATTTTTGTTCCAACTTTGACTTTGAATTATTTCATTCGTGTTATGTAATACTTGATGAAAATTATACCAATAAAAATACATTTAAGACCAAATTCGTTCATATATTTTGTATCAAGTATTACATAACACAAAAAAAATAATTTACGGTCAAAGTTAAAAAGAGAAGACTTAAAAAGTCAATAGTGGATACTTATTTAGGGACGGAGGTAGTACATGGGTTGGTTTTTGGTGACTGAGATGGAGCGTACCCACGCCTCAATTTAATTCCAGTCCCCCGAAAAGGAAGTGTGCCAGAAAATCCAGATGAGGGAATTTTAGCCAGGCATCCCATGTATCATCCTCACCCGTGAAAACAGGACGTAGCCCCTGCAAGAAACAAGTAACGTGCTTAATTCTAACATAAAAAACGACAAAATTAGATGTCCCAAATATAAGTTTAGCATCAAAAACCAACATACCGGGTTAGACCCTTGCATATCAACTCGGGCAACAAATAATCCAGATGGTTGAAGTATTCTGCCGTGCCAAATTACCTGGAACGAATAAATGTCAAACACATTACCAAGCAAGCGAATCACTCACATCTGGTACAAATGAAACAGTTTGACACAAAGCAACCATATTTGAGTTAATTTCCTACATAACAGATGTTATGTTAATCTTTTGATAGATCAGTTACGCGACTGCGATAAGCAAACTCCAACTGTTCAGCAAATCCTCCCGGAGTGGAAACCAATCAAGACTCCCTTTACGAGCAAAACAGTGGCCTCTTAGAACCCGTCGATTGTCTCCATTCCAATAAACAGGAAAACTACTTCGTCTTAAAAGTCTACCTGGAACGATTACCACCACACGAATTTATAATCAAAAACATGTATTAGGCTAGTTTTAATCCATGAAAATTAATATAAATCATTTTATATTCGATTACACATTTAAAGAAATATAAATTAAGTATGTGTTTGAGCATACCCATGAACAGAGTAGGATAGGTGAGATGAGGGTGATGGTGGCTCGACTGTGATGGTGGTGGATGTGGTGGTTATCTCGAACCAAACAACCGAAGCAAACAATATCACCCATACAGTTCCCTTGTCTTGATGACGGTGATGGCGTGGAGGAGTGATGGTTGGTGGAACGACGGCGATATAAGGCGGTGAAGTGTGGCTGTGGTGTGAGTCGGTTCTAGAGAGAAGGAGAAGAGATGAATAGAGAGAAGATAGATCTGACTAAGCTAGTAGTGTTAATGTTTTGATTTTGGGTGAAAAAGATGCGCCATATGAGCGGAGCGGGAGATTGAAATTTTGGGGAAAATTAAGGGGCGGGATCTTGAGCGCTATATTAAAAATTTGGAGATTTAAAGCCTATCAAATGAGCTCAAAATGTTTAATGAGTTGAGCTCAACCTTATATAAGTTCGAATCGAGTTATTGTTGAGTTCTCGAGCTTATAAGTGATATAAAATATGTGCTTTTTTTAATATGTAAGTGTACTAAGTGTAAATACTTATTTATGAATGTATCAAGCTTTTAGAGCTGAAGTCGAAACAAATTCAATTCTTAGGTTATATTTCAAATTTTATTTTTGTAATAAAACACATCTTTATAGATAAATCGAGCTTTTTGAGTCAAGCTCAATCCGAGTTCAAACTTTCTCGATCTCGGATAACATATGATCGGGAGGTCCCTGGATACTTGCTTCTTAGTGTCTGTAACAAATGGTATACACCTACCAAGCCGGTGCAACCCATGCATGACCAGTGATAATGGCTAATTCACATGGGTCATGTGTCATGTGCATTAGGTTATCACTGGTCACATTCATTAATTAATGGGTATTTGACATTGATCATATGGGTCATATGCATTGGGTGGATAGTTTCTTAGAGTGTCATGTTACGAAACATCCATGACTGTTGACAATTGGTAATTAACATGTGTCATGCGTCATGTGCATTGGGTTATAGTGGCTTTTAGTGTAATGGAAACCATGCATTACCGGTGATAATGGCTAATTCACATGGGTCATGGGTCATGTGCATTAGGTTATCACTGGTCACATTCATTAATTAATGGGTATTTGACATCGATCATATGGGTCATATGCATTGGGTGGATAGTTGCTTAGAGTGTCATGTTAGGACACATCCATGACTGTTGACAATTGGTAATTAACATGGGTCATGGGTCATGTACATTGGGTTATAGTGGCTTTTAGTGTAATGAAAACCATGCATGACCGGTGATAATGGCTAATTCACATGGGTCATGGGTCATGTGCAGTAGGTTATTACTCGTCACATTCATTAATTAATGGGTATTTGACATCGATCATATGGGTCATGTTACGACACATCCATGACTATTGACAATTGGTAATTAACATGGGTAATGGGTCATGTGTATTGGGTTGTAGTGGCTTATAGTGTCATGTTATCAACCAATACATTTCTGGTGATCGACAATATAATGGGTAATTAACATGGGTCATGGGTCATGTACATTGGGTTGTAGTCGCTTATAGTGTAATGAAAACCATGCATGACCGGTGATAATGGCTAATTCACATGGGCGACTTTTTAAATACAAAATACACTAAAGGCCGGGTGCGCTTGGTTCAAACTTGGGAAAGGGAAAGGGAAAGTGTAAGCTAATGGTCGGGAAAGGGAAATGTAAAGAAGATCAATCCCCCCAATTTATTGCGTAATGATCCATTATCCACTATTGGGTAATGGGTTATTGCATTATGCTTTGCCAAGCATATTTTTGCACTACCTTTCCCATTCTTCACCCCCTATAACCCCCTACCAAGCATTAGGGGTGTTCAAAAAACCCGAGAAACTGACAAACCAAGCATTCGGTTTAGGTTTTTACTTTTAGATATCTGTGGTTAACCGAACCGAACCGTATGTAATATAAATAAATTACCCGCCCCGCGATGGATAGTTAAAATCTTCCAACTAACCGAACCTAACCGCCCCGTGAACACCCCTACCAAGAGTATCAAATACACTTCATTTTTAAATTTCTACAGTAATATATATATATATATATATATATATATATATATATATATATATATATATATATATATATATATATATATATATATATATATATATATATATATATATATATACTAGCTTCATAACCCGCCCGATGGGCGGGTACGTTTCATAAAATTGTTTGTCGTTTTTTTTACTCAGAAAATAAATAACGAATAAGTCAAATACGTTGAAGGCAATAAATTAAAAATCACAAATATATTGCTCATGTATTATACATAAAAATAACAATCATAAGTATGATAATAAATTAATTACAAAACAAAGTATATGACAGAATAAAATTTAATAAGTTGTACACTCTTATCTCCCGTATCAGGATTTCGTGGATATAGCATTTCTGTTGGTTCGTCGTAACTCAAACTGACATCCCGACATGTGATATTCACATGATAAACAATAAAAGATGTGTTAAAATATCCTTGCTGACATGTCCAGTCTAAGTATCGACGATTGATTGGTGCATGTTAGAGCTACATTTAACATTTTCATTGCCTCTTATTTTGGATAGTGTGAATCAAATCTCGGGCACGCCAATTCAAGTAGAGTCCCTTGCTCTTGTAGAACGTAAGACTGCAACTTCAGGCAAGACATGTTAAAATAAGCAATAAAATGTTACTCAAATTTATCTCATCGTAACAAAAGTTGAAAGTTACCCAATCAAGAAGGTAAACAAACTCCTCTTTTGTCCGATAATTTGTATTGATTTTCCCGCTCACAATCTTTAAAGCATTAATTCTGTAATTCTGAGGCTATAAACATCTACTTTATCTGCCAAGTATCCTGTCACAACATATTTTGGAGCCATATATCAGCTGAAAAATTGCACCATCGACATCTCATATTCACAGAAAGTCACACTAAGGCATATCAAATAATGTCCAAAATGTTGAGGTGGGTGTTTGGGATTTTCTAAGCAGGAAGTAAAAGCTAATCTACTTAAAAATAAGCACATACCTATGTGGTTACTTTTAAGGGCTTCTATTATAGTAACTCTAAACAAATAAGTAATCTTGTCTAAGCCCTTAAGGTTCTACATCTGCTCAAAATAATCACATACCCCCTTGATAAACAATTCTAAACACCCTCATAACGCAAGATGAAACTTACATTGTTCTAGCAATTCGTGCATTGACGTGTGCGTTCTCTTCTTCATCAAGTCGCGGCAGATCAAAAACTGAAATTTTCGCATCAACCCTATCACAAACTTCTTTCCAAGTCGCATTTTCCCCAGACCTCTTCTGAAAGATGCGGAGCAAAATGTGAGTTGCTGTTTCAGCATGAGTTTCGTACCTTCCAATGAAGCATCATGTAACAATTCACAATTTCAGGTTAATTACTATTCCCGGAAAATTTCACTATTCACTTTTACTATTCATTTTTCCCGAAAGTTGATTTTTATTTGATATTCTCGAGTGATAAATCATTTCCATGGCAAATTAAAGGTTTGACATTCGTCAGATCATTTTCGTGAAAGTTATTAAGGAATTACACGTTTTAGGGTAAAACGTCATTCAGAAATTCTACGTACGACGAAACTCGACCGCGTTAAGTGACCCCGCATCAGAAAAATGTTTGACACACTCATGATTTATTTGAGAATTAATCGTGACTGAGAAAAACATGACCAAAGACTTCCCAGCAGGTCACCCATGTCGGTACTACTCTCACATAAGCACGCTTAACCGAATGGACGATTAACCGTTAGACCACGAAACGAGTTTCTAAGACGTTTTGAGTTTTCAAACTTATTAGAAAAAGTCAACATAATTTTTCCCTCCTCCTTTGACCAAAAGTCATTCCTTGATTTTTAGGCTTACGGTTTGATGTCTAAAAGACATTTAACACCAACCGACACTAGACTGAGCCCAGTCTAGACATTATAAGTCATTTTAAATCATTTTTATCACATTAGAAAAGTAACATTTTACTTTTCTCAATTTTACGCAATATTCGTACATTTTACGTATTACGCGTTTTAGACCCGTGTTTCCAGTTTTTAGCAGGGTTTACCACCCAAATGGAACCTACCACTCATTTTATATTTTATTATGGAACTTATTGACATGTTTATCAATACTTTCAAGTTCCATAATTTTACGACACCCGGTTTTACGTTTTGAGGCTTAATCATTTACGGTTAGCTTTTTACAGAGTCAAAATGCACAAACTAAGCAAGATAACACCAAGACTCATCATCTAGTCATCTTATCCATGTTGAACCGCCAAATTGGGGGGGGGGAGTCACCACGGTGTGGCTTGATCTTGACCATTGATCTCTAGGATCATTACAAGTGTCTAAACTAACCATGGTTAAACTCTAACCCAATATATGGTTAACTATTTTTCCTACCCTATAAATACCAAGCTAAACACAAGTAATTCCTTGCACCACACCTTCTTATAACCTTCAAGTCCTAAAACCTAAGGCACTTTTCTTATATTTTGTAAGAAAGTTAACTAGTTTTTGAAAGAAAACTAGTGTTTGATCTTCAATCTTGGAAATTTTCTAAGAAAAGTTGTTATAACTTTAAAGTCTCCAAAAAGACGTCGTTATAATCTTCAAATAGCTTTGGACTTCAAGAAGGCGTCGTTATAATCTTCAAATAACCTCGGTTTATCATAGATTGCAAAGGGAGAAGCTAAAGTCTATCAATGTCCTATCCTTACATGTTAACTTCCTTTCATCTTTGAAAGCCAAAAGTTGTAAGCCAAACCCTAACATGCTTCTTGTTGAATAATCATGTTCATGTTATTTACATATTATTCATGCTATATTATGTCTTGTATTCATGTCCATGATGTATAAAAGTGAGTAAAACAAGTATTGATACATATATGTAACTTATGTTATTCAAACAAGTAAACTAGTGACTTTCTTGGAAAACCACGACCAAAATGGTAAAATTATGATATTGGATCATTACAAATTACAGTAGAGGACTTAACAAGGAAACCATAGCAATTTGAACCACCTAAAACGAGTAAACGAGTCAAAAGTTATGGCGATTTGAAGTTACCAAAGATTTCCGGCAAAACTGCCTAAACCTTCCTGTCTTGCATTCTGAGTTTTTGAAAGTCCCACTTCTGGTCCGATTCATCAAAAAGTTAAAACACGAAAGTTGTCCGGAACGACGTTTTCGTTCAGGAACAAAGAAGCTCGAGCCCTGAAAACGCTTTCTGAGTGATAAAATTCTTCAAATTCTAAACAGCCCATTTTTAGACCAAAGTCACTATATTATAGTTATGATTTACTAAGACCAAGAGGTCTTATGACCTATAATCAAGACCACAACCATGGCTAGAGCCAAGGTTGTGTCTCATGACCTTGGAACAAGGACCAAAGGTCATGGCTAGGCCATGACGAAATGACCATACCAATTTACATAGGCGTAAACATGAAACAATGAATTAGGCGATAACATGAACAAGCAATTTGGATCTACTTCACTAAAAGGAAACCATGAGATATTACCAAGAGAAAATGGTCATTCAAGACTTATGAAACTACCCCTAATAACAATCTTCCTATACTAATAAACTTTCCTAAGTTTATTCAAATATCGGACATGTAACTTTTCGGATCAAAACTTATATCTATATATTTCATCAACTACTACAATAGTAGGGAGCCTCATGTGAGGAGTTCATGATGTAAGCCGTCGAGTTGAGTTGTGGATTTACGAGTTAAAGTGTCCTGGCTCCTCGAACGCTTACTAACATGACTTCTGAATTATGTCGGCCCGAACGGTAGTGAACGATATACCAAAACATACATGTTTCATGAATCTTTCTTTCAAAGACTTACAATATACATCATACCACATCATGGACTAAATGCAAGATATATATATAGGCACTCCGTTATATTCTTTACTCCGAACCTAAGTCGCGACATTCTATTATAGGTTGCTCGTAGAAACCTTCACGATTCGACCATCACATTCGTTACTCACTACATAACTTAAGGTGAGTTCGTAGCCCCACTTTCTACTGTTTAACTACTTTACAAACCCATGGGGGGAATACATGCTATTATTTTTCTACTCGAACACGATGCTTTCTAATGTATGCTTCCCGACGATGTTTTATTATCACTAAGTAACGATTGCCATGTTCGAAGTCCCTATATCATGAACCATTAGTCACTACCTTTAGTGAGCGCGAATATTGTGAATAGATCTATTGGGATTGACGAATCCCATTTGTGTTGAGCAACGATGAGTTCACACAAATGCACTATATTTGAGATTTAGCGGTATAACGGCAAAAGTACCTTGATAGGGCTTCTATAATGCCAATTTTGTTGGTTCGATGTTAATGTTTTGGTTGTATGAGCTTAGTGAAATAAATAACGATTTTGTTTTCCAAACATTGGTGTGAGCCTATAACTCACACTACGATTATTGTGTTCAAACGATTTAACTAAACTCTACGAATTCCACTCAACCTTTGTGTTGACCTCTCAAGCATGTATTTCAGGTTCATGACGATCAAGGATGGCACGGAAGGACACGGATACTCAAGAGGGCTATAAATTTTATTATCATTCAAAAACACATTTATTATACATTGTAAACATGGAACCATTTGGGACCTTATTTTGTAAATCTCTGATATTTATACAATTTGAATGATAAATCTTTTAAAACGACTCAATTGGAGTTCGTTTTCTATTATTGTGACTATTGTGCTGTCAAGTAACACCCAGTTCGAATTCCGCTGCATCCATGAATTGGGGGTGTTACAGATTGGTACCAGAGCCATGGTTATAGAGAAACGGGTCTAATTGAGACCTAAACTATAACTACAATCACAAACAAAAACATTTTATAGCCTTCCGCTCTTCGTGTCTTCCATCCTCCAGACGATTATGGACTTTGTAAGCATGTTATGCTACACAAACATATAAGTATATTTATATATACATTCGAGTTATATTCAATCATTTTATCTAAACATATCTACACATGCCTATTCTATGGCATTTCGACACAACCACATTCTCCCAACCATGTTCCTACTCCAACATTTTATATCCAAGACATTGTAACTAATTACAATGGTCTTTTCTATTTCCCGGACATTGTATGACACAATGGTCTTAATCATTTCTCAAATGTTTTGAGTCACACAATGGTCTAATCTACTTCCGAGACATTGTGATTTGTGCAATGGTCTCTGGAATTATTCCACCACCTCATCAACATCATTTCATATGATATCAAAAACCCATCACAATCTATCGATTTCCAAACAAGAAATATGAGATTTCTAAAGGACAAACTAATCCATCATCGACGAAAGCTGAACTTTCTCTACATTCATCAAAGTTTTATTATGAAACCTTCATTATTAAAAGTTCGTGATCCTGGCCAAGTATGTTCTATTTTAGAACTACTTAAAACTTCCTTTCCACACGTACCTACCTTTACTATCTTATATCCAATGGAATACGAAAACATACGTTACAAGTCTTGTATGGACGGGACTTGCAACTTAAGGGTTTGACATCACCTTTGTTTAGTGGACAGTTTTCCGAAAGCAACGGACATATCAAAAGTATACCTAATTTAGGTATTTGAAAATTTTATCGAACCTTGGCTAAATATAGACTAGTCACCTATATTTAACCTAGGGACAGTGGAATATAGTCTGACTAACTATATTCGACTTAAAATTTTCAAATATTGAGAATAGTTGTACTAGGGTTATGTTCAGGTTGATTTCCTACTTGAACTCGATAAACCACCAGAATTCTTTAAAACGATCTAGAGACACGATAGTATCTTACCACTCAGCGAAATCTTAACACCTTATTTCTACTACCTAATTTCATTCTTGAAAGTTTTCATTTATGAGATAATCCGAACTACTATCTTGGGATAGTTATCAATTCTTCTCTTCATCCTGTAGAAGTACTATCCTGTTTAGATCCTAAGGATACCATTCCATCATAAACCTTTAAAATCTCTTAAGATTTTCAAAACAAACTCAACATCTATACCTAAGAGTATTAATGTTAAGCATACACTACCTTGTAACTCACCAGCTAATTATGAATGTTGTGTTCGGAATTCTTAAGTAGGATGATTTATAATTATTTGAATGGATTGGGATGCCTTTTCATTTAAATAAAGACATTGTAAATCACCGAACCATAAGTTTATATTCCCCTATTTACATTGTTTGGGATGCCTCTCTATGTAAATAAAGAATTATAAACAAGTGGGCTTATTTGTATCCGAAATAACATAAGTAACCCATGATTCGACGAACTAGATCCAATTACGATTCCTATTCAAATTTGACTACTATACCAATTTCTATTCGACTACCATATCAATTGTCATTGATACTCAACTACTATCTCAATTTCTATTTGAAATTCAACTACTATACCAACTTCTGTTCAACTACTATATCAATTGCTATTGATACTTGACTACTATATCAATTTCTATTTGATATTCAACCACTATATCAATTTATGTCCAACTACTATATCAATTCCTATTAATATTCGACTGCTATATCAATTTCCTTTGATATTCGACTATTACCATACCTTTCCTACATAAATGTAAGCCTCATCCTACACCATACACTGAAACGACAAATCAAACTACATCACTAGTAATCCCAGACTTTAGTCCTCATAAGTAACCACACCTTTTCATTGACACCACTCCAACATATGACACACAAAGAACTTCGGGACGAAGTTCCCCGTAAGGGGTAGAGACTGTAACAATTCACAATTTCAGGTTAATTACTATTCCCGGAAAATTTCACTATTCACTTTTACTATTCATTTTTCCCGAAAGTTGATTTTTATTTGATATTCTCGAGTGATAAATCATTTCCATGGCAAATTAAAGGTTTGACATTCGTCAGATCATTTTCGTGAAAGTTATTAAGGAATTACACGTTTTAGGGTAAAACGTCATTCAGAAATTCTACGTACGACGAAACTCGACCGCGTTAAGTGACCCCGCATCAGAAAAATGTTTGACACACTCATGATTTATTTGAGAATTAATCGTGACTGAGAAAAACATGACCAAAGACTTCCCAGCAGGTCACCCATGTCGGTACTACTCTCACATAAGCACGCTTAACCGAATGGACGATTAACCGTTAGACCACGAAACGAGTTTCTAAGACGTTTTGAGTTTTCAAACTTATTAGAAAAAGTCAACATAATTTTTCCCTCCTCCTTTGACCAAAAGTCATTCCTTGATTTTTAGGCTTACGGTTTGATGTCTAAAAGACATTTAACACCAACCGACACTAGACTGAGCCCAGTCTAGACATTATAAGTCATTTTAAATCATTTTTATCACATTAGAAAAGTAACATTTTACTTTTCTCAATTTTACGCAATATTCGTACATTTTACGTATTACGCGTTTTAGACCCGTGTTTCCAGTTTTTAGCAGGGTTTACCACCCAAATGGAACCTACCACTCATTTTATATTTTATTATGGAACTTATTGACATGTTTATCAATACTTTCAAGTTCCATAATTTTACGACACCCGGTTTTACGTTTTGAGGCTTAATCATTTACGGTTAGCTTTTTACAGAGTCAAAATGCACAAACTAAGCAAGATAACACCAAGACTCATCATCTAGTCATCTTATCCATGTTGAACCGCCAAATAGGGGGGGGGGGAGTCACCATGGTGTGGCTTGATCTTGACCATTGATCTCTAGGATCATTACAAGTGTCTAAACTAACCATGGTTAAACTCTAACCCAATATATGGTTAACTATTTTTCCTACCCTATAAATACCAAGCTAAACACAAGTAATTCCTTGCACCACACCTTCTTATAACCTTCAAGTCCTAAAACCTAAGGCACTTTTCTTATATTTTGTAAGAAAGTTAACTAGTTTTTGAAAGAAAACTAGTGTTTGATCTTCAATCTTGGAAATTTTCTAAGAAAAGTTGTTATAACTTTAAAGTCTCCAAAAAGACGTCGTTATAATCTTCAAATAGCTTTGGACTTCAAGAAGGCGTCGTTATAATCTTCAAATAACCTCGGTTTATCATAGATTGCAAAGGGAGAAGCTAAAGTCTATCAATGTCCTATCCTTACATGTTAACTTCCTTTCATCTTTGAAAGCCAAAAGTTGTAAGCCAAACCCTAACATGCTTCTTGTTGAATAATCATGTTCATGTTATTTACATATTATTCATGCTATATTATGTCTTGTATTCATGTCCATGATGTATAAAAGTGAGTAAAACAAGTATTGATACATATATGTAACTTATGTTATTCAAACAAGTAAACTAGTGACTTTCTTGGAAAACCACGACCAAAATGGTAAAATTATGATATTGGATCATTACAAATTACAGTAGAGGACTTAACAAGGAAACCATAGCAATTTGAACCACCTAAAACGAGTAAACGAGTCAAAAGTTATGGCGATTTGAAGTTACCAAAGATTTCCGGCAAAACTGCCTAAACCTTCCTGTCTTGCATTCTGAGTTTTTGAAAGTCCCACTTCTGGTCCGATTCATCAAAAAGTTAAAACACGAAAGTTGTCCGGAACGACGTTTTCGTTCAGGAATAAAGAAGCTCGAGCCCTGAAAACGCTTTCTGAGTGATAAAATTCTTCAAATTCTAAACAGCCCATTTTTAGACCAAAGTCACTATATTATAGTTATGATTTACTAAGACCAAGAGGTCTTATGACCTATAATCAAGACCACAACCATGGCTAGAGCCAAGGTTGTGTCTCATGACCTTGGAACAAGGACCAAAGGTCATGGCTAGGCCATGACGAAATGACCATACCAATTTACATAGGCGTAAACATGAAACAATGAATTAGGCGATAACATGAACAAGCAATTTGGATCTACTTCACTAAAAGGAAACCATGAGATATTACCAAGAGAAAATGGTCATTCAAGACTTATGAAACTACCCCTAATAACAATCTTCCTATACTAATAAACTTTCCTAAGTTTATTCAAATATCGGACATGTAACTTTTCGGATCAAAACTTATATCTATATATTTCATCAACTACTACAATAGTAGGGAGCCTCATGTGAGGAGTTCATGATGTAAGCCGTCGAGTTGAGTTGTGGATTTACGAGTTAAAGTGTCCTGGCTCCTCGAACGCTTACTAACATGACTTCTGAATTATGTCGGCCCGAACGGTAGTGAACGATATACCAAAACATACATGTTTCATGAATCTTTCTTTCAAAGACTTACAATATACATCATACCACATCATGGACTAAATGCAAGATATATATATATAGGCACTCCGTTATATTCTTTACTCCGAACCTAAGTCGCGACATTCTATTATAGGTTGCTCGTAGAAACCTTCACGATTCGACCATCACATTCGTTACTCACTACATAACTTAAGGTGAGTTCGTAGCCCCACTTTCTACTGTTTAACTACTTTACAAACCCATGGGGGGAATACATGCTATTATTTTTCTACTCGAACACGATGCTTTCTAATGTATGCTTCCCGACGATGTTTTATTATCACTAAGTAACGATTGCCATGTTCGAAGTCCCTATATCATGAACCATTAGTCACTACCTTTAGTGAGCGCGAATATTGTGAATAGATCTATTGGGATTGACGAATCCCATTTGTGTTGAGCAACGATGAGTTCACACAAATGCACTATATTTGAGATTTAGCGGTATAACGGCAAAAGTACCTTGATAGGGCTTCTATAATGCCAATTTTGTTGGTTCGATGTTAATGTTTTGGTTGTATGAGCTTAGTGAAATAAATAACGATTTTGTTTTCCAAACATTGGTGTGAGCCTATAACTCACACTACGATTATTGTGTTCAAACGATTTAACTAAACTCTACGAATTCCACTCAACCTTTGTGTTGACCTCTCAAGCATGTATTTCAGGTTCATGACGATCAAGGATGGCACGGAAGGACACGGATACTCAAGAGGGCTATAAATTTTATTATCATTCAAAAACACATTTATTATACATTGTAAACATGGAACCATTTGGGACCTTATTTTGTAAATCTCTGATATTTATACAATTTGAATGATAAATCTTTTAAAACGACTCAATTGGAGTTCGTTTTCTATTATTGTGACTATTGTGCTGTCAAGTAACACCCAGTTCGAATTCCGCTGCATCCATGAATTGGGGGTGTTACACATCACCTGAATTAGTATATAGCATATCTGGTGGTAGAAGAAAGTATTATATTAGTATATAGTTAATCGATAACATATACACCAATCTTATTAATTAGCAACAATGGGCAAAACATACCGCAAGCCAATTTTCAGCCACTTCCTCTTGTATTTCTTTTGTAATTAGTTGTTTCAATAAACCATATTTGTATCTTGCCAAGGCCCACAGTTTGTGGCCATGCTTAGTCAAAGCCTTTCCATATACACCAATTTAGTTCCAAGTTACCAATGGCATTCAAGAGTGAGCATCCATGAAACAAAGAATAATATTAGGGCACATAAAATATCAAAAATATATTGGTGTGATGATAATCGAATGTATTTTCAATGAGTTATTTCGAATAATAAAGTAAAATACGACATGAATCAACTGTGTAACGGTTATGTGCTTGTCTTTGTATTTCGCTGACAATCAATTACATATCGTAGTATGTAAGGATGAATAAAACTAAATAAATCTATATAATATTTAGTTGGTTGACATAAGAAAGAAGTTATATCATTAAAAATCATGTGGATTCTAAAAAGATCATGATTCCTACTTCTACAATAAATCTAATGTTTTTAAACATAATTAAAATCATACATTTATCTAGAAGCCTTTGTAAAGAACTAAATAAATATACATTTCAAATTAAAGATGAGGAATAGTGTAATTTGGCATGAATTCAAGGTTCACGTTTGAAAAACTACAATTATATGGCTGCAATACTTCGCAACCTAAATGACACTTATAGGCTTTGATGGGAGCCAAAAAATACTTATACTAATTAATATCAGCGGTCGTTTAAAAACCTAAACTGCTAATACATCAATGACGATGACCATTCGACTTTTATCCATTCATATGAACTGCCCATCCATTATACACCCAACTTATATAAGACTTGTGGTCATATCTTTACACCTTTTGGTTGCTCAACTCAGTTAATGATATAACCATTTATTTGATGGCAAGCATTAAGGATACCAGAGTGATAACAAAAAGACCTTCCTCGTATAGAAAAGTTTTACACGTTTTGAGAAATGACTATTCAACAAAGTCTGCAGCAGGCCACGTCATTCGTTACACCAATATAGGTGAAAGATCAAACTTTAAAATATGAGTATGACCCCAAAACCTTTTATAAATGTAGCATTTAGCATTAAGAGAAAAATTAACCTTGAATATGGGGAGTCCAAGTCCACTATGAGTATGTCCACTTTTGTAAAAGCATATCCCATTAAGTTGATCACATCAGTGACATGTACCTGATAGGTTAAGAAAAAACAATGAGATTTTGATCTCTAATATCGAATTATTACCAAGAGAATATTTCCAACGTCGAAGAGTCGCTAAACATCATTACCAAAACAAACAACTACATAGATCACAATAGGAATACATAAATGTTCAATGCTAGTATAAAATCATTTAAGTTGCAACAGTAATGATCAACCATCCCTAAGATAGTTGTTTTTTGTGTTTCATTTTCAGTATGTTGTATAATACCCATCAAGTAATGTTCATGTACTCAAATATTTAACAGGTGCTTGCATCCTAAAGTTCTATCAATCTTCTTCTTACTGGAGATCGCATACAAAACAAACTACCTATCTTGTCATGCACACACACACCAAATATCACAAATGTGCCTTTATGCTTAGTGCAAGTAAAACTTCTAACATTAAACAACATAAAAATATATATTTCATTTTAAATAATCCATAATTAAAAAGTGCTTCTCCATACATATGCAATTGTAGATCTACCAAATAAGTACGCAAACACAAGTAAAAAAGATGCAATAATGTATCAGGTATTGTCTATTATGTAGTGGTTCGATATGGATGGTTACCTTTAGTTGAAACACTAGTCAATAAAGATATTTGAAACTCACCCCATGCTGATTGTACCTTCCACATATAGTTCTGCAAGATATATGAGGCCATCACTACTTTTTAAAAGAACCCATGATAATCCTGCGGTTTATATGTTTAATAGTTCAATATAACTGACAATAGAAGTGTTCATGCTAAAAAGATAAATCAGAATCAAACCAAATATCCATCGTACCAGTTACATTAACATAATATAATGCTTTATCATGATATGTTTTATGAAGCAAATGAGTAAAATGCACATTCCGTATATACAGTCTTAATAGAGCATTGTTTATATTAACTGAATTTTAACAAATTAAATTTGCAACTTATTTTGGAGTCACTCATGTTAATAGGCTGCATAATATATTCATTGCAAAATCACATATTCAAATGAATTACATAAATTTGCAAGTGATTCAATCTTTAATCATGTTAATTAACATGCATTGTATAATGAGATGACCATGGTGCAACAATATTACAAACATATACTTTAAGTGTTCAGTCTCAATAACTCTTCTACATTTAAAAAATGGCACATCCTGTTTGTTTTTCATGTTCAAATATTTTCATATAGTCCAAAACTTTTTTTTTGGAAAGCAATGAATCTGATTAAGAAGCTCAACCAATAACCAATTCATATCATTGTGATGTGAGCATCCACAAATTAATATCTTTTGAATTCTGCTTGTGAACATTTTGCATAGAATGGAGCTTTGCGGAAAAAAAATCATAAGCATTTCATCAAACACTTAACATACATCATCAAAATCACAAAACCATTAACCAATTGAAGACCCCATCTCAAACTTTACATCAAAATCACCCATCATACATAACATGTTTGATAGCATGAATTTAATAAATTTCAGATTCTAACATATAAACAAAGTCATCAATTGTTATTATCTTATCAGTCACACAATTAGTCTTCATCAAATAAACAAAATTTAATTGTGATTTCAAAACAAACATGGTTAGATATATGTTTTCCTAAATTAAATTCGACATAATAGAAAACCCTCGAAATTGAATTAAAAAAAATTGTGATTGACATAGAAGTAGTTAACTTCTTACTTGCGTTATTGTGATAAAAATCTTGATAAATTAACTGCATACCCAAACATTCCTTGATGTTAATTTTGATGGTTTTAAGGTTACTTCGTGTTTCTGAGATCGGTGGTTTAGAACGGAATGATAGGAATATCAGCTTCAGATTTAAATTATGAAATGAAGATAGGTTGATTCGCTCCGATTGGGTTTTTGATTTTGAATGGGAAATATATGAAATCTGATTTGGGTAAAATATTTTGATTGAGAATTTAATGAGGATTGCTAAATTGTAGCTAAAATCAGTTTTGAAAATATGTAACTGATTTATCGATTCGAATTTAGGCATCTATAGTTTTTTTTCAAATCTTTCAACATAAACACTCAAGTGCTCTAGTGGTTGAGTGTTTGTTGTTTGTTCGACAGGTCTCGGGTTCGAGTCCCATGAGTTGCAAAATTTTTAAAAATTTCCAATTTATGCATGAAAAGTGATTGCCATGTAGGCAATGACATGGCATAGTGTTGAATATGTGGCAATGAGGTGGCAAATGTTAGAGGTTGATGATGTGTCATGGTTAGCCTATTATATATATATATATATATATATATATATATATATATATATATATATATATATATATATATATATATATATATATATATATATATATATATATATATATTATATACAAACTTATCAAACACACTTCACACATTTCCATAATACTCTCTTTCTCTCTCACACTCACAATTATAACTCACTCGGATCTAGGTTTTGATCCCAAATCTCAAAAAGCTGATAAGATCACAAATTAAAATAATCCAAATACCCCCTTAGAGCTATTTATTCTTAGGCTTAGGTTGATTATCTGTTATAAGAATTGCGTTGCATTTGTATTGATAAAATAAGGAAGAACATGTTGTGTTGTTTTTGCGAATAATTAGAGCAAAAGAGATATTAAGGTTTGCTTGGATTAGCTTATTTTATCTTAGGATTAGGTTGAGTATCTGTTATAAGAATTATGTCGCATTTGTATTGAGAGAATAAGGAAGAAAAGTGGCGGATGTATGTGCGAATATTTAGGCTAAAACATCCAAGTATCAAAGATGGAAGACGTATCAATGATGGCTGGACAGACACCACTTTCAAGTATGAACATAAACTTGTTCTGGTGTTGTCCATCCATTATTGATTCATCTTTTCTCTTTGTCAAAATACAGAAATAATTATCAAGTATAATTTGTATTGATAGAATAAGGAAGAACATGCTGTGTTGTTTTTGAGATTAATTAGAGCAAAAGAGATATTAAGGTTTGCTTGGATTAGCTTATTTTATCTTAGGATTAGGTTGAAGTACAATAAACATATCAAGAACTTAAAGAGTTTTTTCATGTATTTAGTTACAATGAAAATATTTTCATTGCATTGTTGATATAAATTTAATATGATTTCATTGATTCATGATTAGCTCTCTAATGTCGTAGGACCTACATAACTAATATGTATGTTCGTCACATTTAAGTGAGCAATATAAATGATAGTAAGAATTTGGTTGCTAAGAACTTAAAGCTCAATTATCAGGGCAGATCTATCTAACGATGTAGATGGGTTCCATCGATTTAATTGGACCCCATTTTCTAACGATGTTTAATCTTGATTATTGAAAGAACCAAAACTGATAATCAAGATCAAACACCAAACATTAGAAAACGGGGTCCAATTAAAGCGATGGAACCCATCTACATCGTTAGATAGATCTGGCCTGATCATTGAGACATCTTCAATGCGATAATGATATAGTGTGTATTGTTCATGACATGCCACACTCCTTCATTATCGTATTCAAGATGAGTGATGTTACTTAGACTCTATTCTTTACTCAAACATTTGTAGATTGTTTGCATCACTCTGTTTGCTTTATATATATGTATGATGTATTTTTGATATGTAGGAAGTGAGTTTGTAAAACTTTGAGTCTGGAATTTCAACATAACTTTACATATCTGGTATAAGAATTATGTTGCATTTGTATTGAGAGAATAAGGAAGAAAAGTGGCGGATGTTGGTAGGTTACAGATTCAAGGCTGAATGATATGTTGTTGTTGGCTAGGGTAGAAAGGATGGTAGTTCATTCCATTGTTATTATAAGTTTAATATGATTTCATTCATGCACGATTAGCTCTCTAATGTCGTAGAATCTACATAATTAATATGTATGTTCATCACATCTAAGGGAGCAATATAAATGATAGTAAGAATTTGTTTTCTAATAACTTAAATCTCAATTATAAGGCAAGATCTATCTAACGTTGTAGATTGGTTCCCTTGCTTAATTTGGAAAACGTCTACTACCGTTTGTGTGGTTGATCTTGATCACCAGTTTTGGCTCTTTCAATAAGATACATTCTTGAAAGTGCCAAAGCGTGATCAAGATCAAGCACACTACCGTTATTAGACGGTGTCCAAAAACCAACGCAATGGAACCTTTCTGCAACGTTAGATGGATCTGGCCTGATAATTGAGACGTCTTCAATGCGATAATGATAAAGTGTGTACTGTTCATGACAGGCCACACTAGTTCATTATCGCATTCAAGATGAGTGATGTTACTTAGACTCTATTCTTTACTCAACATTTGTAGATTGTTTGTATTACTTTGAGTCTGGAATTTCAACATACCTTTCCATTCTAAGTTCCCATACTGTTTGCTTTGTTTTTCAACAATCTAGCAATGCGGCTGGTGCAGTCCTTTGCTCAAAGGGAGTTGAAACGACAAAGCGAGCAGTAGCAGGAACTTAGAAGGGTTACGTATGTTGGTTTATTGCATTCCATTCTTTTTATGATCTAAAACCAACCATCCACCAAGTAATGTGGCCATTGGAGTTCCAAGAACAAAGGTTGTTTCAAACACACCCTGAATTGCAACATTATCTTTTATTTCATTTACACTATATTTTTTAAAATTTTAATATATTTTTAAATTTTTTTGCAGCAAATCCATGGTCAGACTACTTTCCAAAGGGATATTTGGATCAAGTCAATCATGAAATTTTTCAGATTTCTTCAAGTCAATCATGTTCCATTGTGGCTAGTCTTTGTTTGCGACTAATATGTATATAGTTCTGTCAAGAGTTATAAGCATTGATCCCTGGAAAACGCTCGTCCCAATGGATCATGATTGGCCTGAAGATATTGAAAAGGTTCAAGCCACCTGTGGGAAACATCAATCCTTTCATGCATTAAACATAGGTATTTTGGTTTTCGCATATCCCCTTTTTATACTCGTTTCCATGTGTATCTCAAATCACAAATCCTAGTTTATCAAATCTCTAAACAAAAACCTGCAGGAAGTATTAATAAACAATGTCTGCAAACAACAAGAGATCAACACAATGGGTTGAAGGAGAAGGTTCAAGCAGGTCTGCTTCAAAAAAGAAAGCGGCAAAAAGTGTAAAAGAATTTAAATTGGATGGAAATGCGTGGTACAATTGGTGGGCTGCTGAAAGAAAGAAAGCAGGAAAAACACAATCTATCAAACAACATGCTGAGGATGAAAAGGAGTACAAAGCAACAAAAAAACCATCTCTCAAACAACATCCCAAGGCGTACAAGACATTGGATGATGATGATTTGTCTGATGTGGAGTTTGATGGGTTGGATTACGAAGATGCACATGTGGCATTTGACCCGGAGAAATCTCCAAAATTAGATTTATAGATTTTTAGAATGTGTAACTTTTATTTCCAGTATTTTGTAATTTTTCATTTGAAGTTTTAATGGAAAATGTTTAATCTTAATTCCAGTACTTTTGTCATTGCTCAATTTTCTCATTACTTGTTAATATTAATATAACGATTCACCCTTTGCAGTATAAAAAGATTCTGCTGCTAAGAAAACGTTACTGCAGCTGGTTTTGTATATTATTTTGTAATTTTTCATTTCAAGTTTTAATGGAAAATGTTTAATCTTAACTCCCGTACTTTTGTCATTGCTCAATTTTCTCATTACTTGTTGATATTAATATAATGATTCACCCTTTGCACTAAAAAAAAAAAAAAAAAAAAAAAAAAAAAAAAAAAAAAAAACTGCTGCTAAGAAAACGTTACTTCTGCTGGGTTTGTACTACTAGAACTGAGAGTGCAGGGGTGGATTGGTAACATTTACACTTAACGGTTTAAATCCCCAATCAAATCGATAATTCAGTTTCACGCACATTTAATTTCTCTATAATCACAAACACTAACATCTTTTATCAATCATTTTCAAAATCCCCAAATCACAAAACCCTAATTCAAGATGGTGTTGCCAATTGAATCAAAACGCACATTTGTTGACAGACACAACATGGTCCCTTTTTTGAAGAAACCAGATGGTTATGAAGGATTCACACAGATAATCGATTTCTTGAATGCTACCCCTATTAGGTATGCATTAATTGTGAATCCTCCTATATGCATTTCTTTTAGTAAGCAGTTTTGGGCAACTGCTAAGGTCATAACTTTTAATGAAGGAAAACAGATTGAGGCTAAGGTAGATGGCCAAGATATACTCATAACTGAGTCATCTATTAGGGAATCTCTTAACCTACCAGATAATGAAGTGATTGTGTGTCTTTAAAATGCCGCCATTTTCAAAGGTTTGAAAAAAATGGGGTATGAGAAGAAGAATAATAAATTAAAATTTTACAAAGGTCTCTTCTCATCTCAGTGAAAATTCTTGATTCATACTCTCTTACGTTGTTTGAGTCCTAAAACAACAGGTTTTAATGAGTTTGGTGCTACCATGGCATCAGCTGTGATATGCCTTAGTAAAGGAAAACCTTTTAATTTTTCAAAAATAATTTTGGAGGGTATGATCAAGACCTTGGATGATGATGGTAACTCTTTATTATATCCAAGGTTTTTTGCAACTTATTATTCCAAATCAATTGACTACTATTAAGACACATAGAGGAACTTTTTATGCCACCTTACTATAAAAGAAAGTATTTTCAAATCTGAAAAATAATAGCAAGGATTTTTCAGGAAGGGTTACACCACTTTTTCCGTATATGGTGAACCTTCCAACAAAAAAGGGTGAGGATGTCATGGAAGGGGCTGCCACTTCTGCTGCTAACTTTGAAGCAGAGCAGGCCAGTGGTAACATACATGAAACTGGGTATACAGCCGTTGATTCACCTCTCAGTGAAGGTAACACATCCCGAAGTGATGAGGGTAGATCTGAAACACATGAATTGATGGATACTGATGTACAAAATGTCAATTCCAATGATCCATCTCTCGGGCTAGGTAACACAAGCCAAAGTCGTGAGGCTAGAATGAAACTCATACAGGATTTGAAGGACAATTATACCCAGTTAGAAAAGGATGTTCTTGGCCTCCAAAAGCGCACAGCAAAACAAGGTGAAAAGATCAAAAAGTTGAAAAAGAGACTTCAATATTTGGAAGGTCAACAGAGCTCAAGAAAAACTCAGTTCAGACGTTTGAAGAAGGTGGGCACAGCACACAGGATGAGTTCTTCTAAGGCTGCTAGTTTGGAGGATGCTCCCAAATAGGGGAGGAATGAAAGCAGAGTCTCAGGGGAGGAAACAACAAATGCTGAAGGTGCTTGTGCTGATATGCATGTGGATATGGATATTGGGATTGATAGTGGTGATAATATGGATGATGACTATGTAGTTGCTGATAATGAGGGTAATGAGGCGGTATTGGAAGATGTAAATAAAAAGCAGGTAGTGGAATTTCCAAGTGAAAATATTGTACAAGCTTCAAAGATCATGGTGGAGACTAATACTAGTTTGGGAGAAACTGCTGCTACTAGTAATGTTGAACAACTGGCTTAGGTGGTACAAGATGTTTCTGTTGCTACAACAAATCAAGTTTCTACTGCTAAAGAGGTTGCAAAGAGAGTTGATGAAGCTGAAATAGCTAAATTTATGGATGAGAAAAGGAGATCTAAAATGTTTGAATTTGAAACAGAAGAGCAAGTAGCATTCTGATTGGCTCTAAACAGTCAGATAATATTAACCAAGTTATGGTCAACAAGTCAGACAGCCTAAACCAATACTCCGGTGAGTTTAGTGTTTCCCCGGATCGTTAGATCCCAACGAGATGTGAAATCTGAAATAAAACGACTTTAAGATCAGGTGAATTGAACAGGAAAAGGGTTTAAATGAGTTGTACTACTGAAATATAAGAGAAAATAGCTTTAATAAGCTAAATTAACTAAAACGTGAAATCAGATAAGTACACGTGAAAAAGGGACTGAAAAACGTAAACGTTTATTAATTAAACGTAAACAAAAACAAATTTACTTATAGTAGGATTTTATAAGCCTTAGGGGCTTAAATGCAAATTAAATAAATTTAAAATATTTTATAATTAAAAATTATTTAATTAATTATTTATATTTAATAACTATTTATTAATTATCTAATAATTAACTATTAATTATGAAAATGTAAAATAAGTCTAGAAAATTCAAATTAAAATTTCTAAAAATCTAAAATATTATAAAACTTATTTTAAAATTAAAATTATATTTTTCACACTATTTATCTATTTATTATTAATTAATTATTATTTAATTATTATTTAACTAATTATATTGATTAACTTATTTATAATTACTAAAAAGACTTGGATAATTATGAAAAATTTTATATATCTAATTAACCATTGCAGGAATCCTAGAAAAATATAAAAAGTTTATTTTATATATTTTTAATTTAATCTACTAATTATTATTCTAATTATTAATTAATATCTAATTAAAATAATTAAATTATGAAAACTAGTAGATGAACAGTATAAATCACAAGAAAATTTCTAAAATTATTTTATGACTTATAGAAGCTAGGAAAAATATAAAATATAAGTATTACCTTATAAAAATATATTATGCTATTTAATTCTTATTTATTATTTAATTATTAAATAAACTAAAATTAATTCTAAATAACACTAGATGACAAAAGAAAATTCTGGAAAAATTTATAAAATTACTTTAATATATAGGAGATTTAATAAAAATATAAAATAGCAGAAGTGCTTATAAATAAGCTAAAAAGGAAAATTAAATAGATAATTTCTATTAAATAGAAGCTATCACTATAATTAAGTTTGGTTTTTTCTTGTTTTTCTTTTATAAATCTAATAAAATACTTAAAATATTAAACTTTTACAAAGACAAATAATTTAGAAATCAAAAATAAGCACTGAGAGTGCTTATTACCCAAACAGTTTGACCAAAGTTGACTTTCTAAGGAAATAAGCTCAAATGAGCTAATGTGGGGTCCACCTTGGTATTTTCTGGTCCACCTAAGTTAGTTGAACAAGTTTGAACAAGATTTGATCAAATAAGCCCACTGGATAAGCCACAAGATCACAATAAGCTGTTGCTTATCTGGGTTCTGGGTCAGAAATGGGACAAAGATTGGGTGCAATTCTAGGTGGGGTCCAGTGGTGTACAGGTCAACCAAAGGGTCAAAGGATGAACCTTGGTAGGAGGGGGGTTGGGAGAACCAAGTTTTAAGGTGTGGGACCCACTGATGAGCTCAGCAAGAGCTTGGGAAGTGAGGGGTCCAAACTGATTTTCACTCAGTTGACTGAGTGAGTGAAATAAGCTTATGAGCTTGGTACAAACTTTGAAACAAGCTCAAACAAAGAAACAAAAGTTAATTATTATGTATATATATTTTATTAACAAATATAGACAAGAGACTTTACTGGACCAAGCTATAAGCTTGTTATAAGCTTATAAGCAAATCCAACAAAGCTGAGATCCAAACACCCCTGACAGGCAACCAAATAGGCCAAATTGAGCTTATGAAATAAGCTCAATAGAACTTATTGAGTACTGAAGTGTTAAGATGGTTTGGTAAGGATTCCAAATTGCCAAAGCTCAACCAATGGGGACCACTGGGTAGCTTATGAAAGGCTTATGAAGTTGGGTTGTTTGACTGGTTCACTCAGAGGACTGAGTGAATGAACAAGCTTTAAGCTGATTGCAGCCCTAGGAAATAACCTTTAAAAAGCTAAATAAGCACTGAGGCTTTGAGATTGGTTACTAAGCTTCACAAAAAGCTAAAGCTTACAAGCTGAAGCTCAATAGGGTGCTTATGATGAGCTTGTGAAAAATGCTCAACTACCTGAATGCTCAGAGTAGTTAGTTTGGTTGATGAAACTTGATTAACATGATAAGCAGTTTAAAATAAGCAGTAAAGAAAGAACAAGCATACAAGTAACAAATAAGCCAGGAAAGGTTCACCAATTCACAAAATCCACAAGCTATAGCCAACTAATAAAGCTTAACTAAGCTTATCAAGTTGGGTGTAAAGACTGTGTACAGGGCAAGGTCTTGCCCTGCAGCCTTGTTTGAGGGGCAATTTAGTCCACAAATAAATTTCACAAAAATGTAAATAAGTTGGAAATCTAAAGTTTAGCTGTTAGATTAACCACCCAATAAGTTTCAAACCCTAAAACAAAGCACAAAAATCAGAATAATTCTTGCAACTTTGGTGAAAATCTGATCATGCACTTTTGACTTTTTTAGATAAACTTGAACTTTGACTTAATTGAACTTCTAATCTAATTTACTAAGTAAATATGTTATATTAAGCTATTTAAAAGTGAAATTAAGCTATATTACCAAATTATAAACTAGTGTGATGAAAATGGAACTCTAAACTCTAACAGTTAACAAATAAGGATGGATTGAAATGAATTTTGACTATTAGTTGAACTAGCACTTGATTTTATGACTTAGATGAACTATTAGAACCTAGAGTGACTTATATCAACAATAAACAACAACTGGAAACAGCTACAATGGTCTAAGCAGTTCAATCCAAACACCCCTATTATTGACTGAGATGTGAGTTTTCAAAGCAAATGATCTATTTAATCCATGAAAGTGATTCCAATCATCATATTATCATTAAACAGTCATGATTGAGCATGATTCAGTAAACAAACAAGCATAAAACACTGAGAGTACAAAATGGATATTTTGACTGTGAAAATAATATTTTTAGCACAAGTTAATTCCAACTAACAAGACCTATTTATTAAGTAATAATAAGTTTATTTAACACAAATGGAACCTATAAGAACAGATAGAAACAGCTAATTTCAACTTATTAAATAAACAAGAAAAATGATTAAAAATGCCTTACAATTTATAGCAATCCAGCTGAGATTAAGAAACAAGGATCAAGAACACTCCTAATAGGTCTCCACAGACCTACTAACCCATGGGCATTCCATTCTTTCCCATGCTCCAGCTTGAATACACCACCTTCATTGTCATTTTTTTATTTTCTACTTATTTTATTTTTATTTTTATTTATTTTTGAGTTTACCACTACTCTTTGATTTAATGTATTTTAAAGCTTATCTAGGCTTTGTCAAAGCTTAAGTGAGCTTATGGAATACAGAGTATCAGCTAGAACCAACAGTTCAAATACTTGAGATTTTTGTAAATAAAAGAAAAATGCACAAATTGAGATTCCAAACTAAACTTCAAATTGATTACTGAAAAGATTCAAGTTACACTGAATAAGATAACTAAAAAGTTTTTAAAGCTTAACATACACTGGGATTTAAAAGATTAACTAATCGACATACATTTTTATAAATTAAACTAGATAATCTCTCCTTTCTGCTTTTCTCCACTTTATAGCCTTTCTTGAGACTCCCCATGCATCTCTGAGCAAATCCCACTTGAATTGAACCCTTGGATTACTGTAATTCATCTCAACCGTTTAAAAGTAATTTTGGCGCCAAATTATTACACGTGGAATTGGAGCAGCTTGAGACCAATTAAAGATTTTTGGTGTTTAGTGGAGGTGTAGGGGACAACTTAGGATAACAAGGGTGGACTATGGGTGAGTTTTGATCATTACCCAGGCTGTAAGTATGGAGGTTGAGTGAAAATGGTGGAGAAAGCATTTAATGCTAAAGTGGGGTGAAATGATGGGGGTAGGTGAGGTGGAGTAGCCAGCTGGGGAGGGTGAGTGGTGATACCATGGGTGGTATTGGAGAAGATGGCTGAGGGTGAGGTGAGTGAGCAGTGGTGGTGGTTTTGGGGAAGAAGGGAATACGGGGTGGTGGTGTTTGACTTTGTTTGACCCGGCTTATTTAACTAAGGGGGTTGGGCTGGGTAAGTTTTTGGGCCCAAGTGGTGGACTGGATCAGGGATTGGATTATGGAGTTGGTTTTGGGTTGGATTTGTAACTAATACAAAGGGTCCGGTTTGGTTTTTAAGATACAAGGACCAAAAATGTAATTTGGTAAAAGATAAGGGTCTAAGCTGTGATTTTTCCAAACTTCAATTAAGGACTAAACCTGCAATAAACCATTAGTATAAGGACCATAAGTATAGATTTTATCATTTTAAACCTCAGGGACCAATTCTGCCAAATCCACAAACTCCAGGGACCAAAACTGTAATTTTCTGATTTTTAAAGGGTTGAATTTGTAACTTCTCAAAAGTTATCATAAGGACCAAATTTTGTCTTTTTAGAATAGTACAAGGGTGTAGTTTGATAATTTTCATTTTTAAACACCCAGGGACTAAATTTGACATTTTTCAAAAGTTGAGGGACCAAAGTTGTCATTTTGCCATTTTTAAACTTTAAAGGACTTTTCTTGACAACTTATGAATTTCAAGGACCTTTTATGACATTTGTATAAGTTTTGATTTACCAGGGACTAGTTTTGCCAAATTTCCAAAGTTCAGGGACTGAAACTGTAAATTATGTAAAATGTTTTGTTTTTCATCAGTTTTCAATCCTTATGCATAAAAACACAATCCAGGGATAATTTTATGTATTTCAAGACATTCCTGTGTGTTTTCATATGTTTTTGCAGCTTAATTGTAACAGAAATGATGAGTATTTACACACTCATCAATCCCCCACACTAAACTATTGCTAGTCCCTAGCAATCTATTTGAGAAAAAATTAATGGATTTTTACTCTTTACCAAAAGCCATCACTTCTGGAGTAGCCAGGTGTAAGAACTGTGGCACACCTGATAACCGTGTGATTTTTAGCAAACCACCAGCTGTCAACGGATTTGATTTGTCTTTACCAGAAGCCGTTTGCTTCTGGACTAGCCAACTCTTGATGGAATAGTCAACATCTTGGTGAGCTGATTACCAATTATGGATTTTCTACGGCCTTTACCACAAGCCATAATCTTGCGGGCTAGCCAACTCATTAGCTTTTTAGGATAATGGGGAGTTGAGGAACCATACAATTTTTGGCAAATTGCAAGCCATCAACGGTTTTGAGATGTCTTTACCAAGAGCCGTTTGCTCCTGGACTAGCCAATCCTGTTGTGGGTTAGACATGGAGGATTGATACCATTTATTGCATTTCTAAGTGTGAAAAAACTTTAAATTTTGATCAAATGAGGGTGCTTGATGGAACATGTGTTTGAATTCGTGAGAATCCCCCCCCCACACTTAGAAATGAATATTGCCCTCAATATTCAAAACACCGGGTGTTAAACCGATATTTAGAACGTAAGAAGGAAATATTTATAACCTTTATTTTAGGCTATTTACATACAAACTCACTTTTTTCTTTTTGTTTTAAACTTTTTTTTTTTTTTTTTTTTTTTTTTTTGAAAATCACTACCTCCCAGGCTTGTGTCAGGTTTACCACGCTAGCTAATCACTTGTGAATGATTAACTGTAATAAATTTGTCCTGACAGCCCGAGAGTTGAATGATATGGTTTATAATATACATACAAAACATGATTATTGAAATTTGAAACATATTTACTTTTGAAACGGTGGTAGAAAAGAGAAAGAAATCAGAAATATGAGTGAAAACCCATATTGCTATGCTTTTGATTACCGAGTCATTAGCTTGACTTGACCACGAATTGATTTGTTCATGAGGTAGCTTGTTTTTGATTCCCGAGTCACTAGCTTGACTCGACCCCGAATTTAATTGTCCTTGGGGAAAGTTTGGAGATCCGGGACAACCATGTTTGGGATGTCCTCTCCAAAGTAGTGTTTCACACGATGGCCATTTACTTTAAAACATGGACCGTCATTTTGAGATAACTCAACGGTACCATATGGATAAACTTTAGTGATAGTAAATGGACCAGTCCAACGGGTTTTTAATTTACCCGAGAAGATCTTTAATCTAGAGTTAAAGAGAAGTACTCGATCGCCAACGCTAAAAACGCGGTTCTTTATTTTTGAGTCATGTATTCTCTTTGTTTTCTCTTTATAGATTAAAGAGTTCTCGTAAGCCTGATCACGTAGTTCATTTAGTTCATTCATTTGAACTTTTCTGTGATCACCCGCAGTTTTGAGGTCAAAGTTGGCATGTTTCAAAGCCCAGTAGGCTTTGTGCTCAAGTTCCATCGGTAAATGACATGTCTTTCCGTACACAAGCTTGTAAGGTGTACACCCAATGGGTGTTTTATAAGCTGTACGAAAGGCCCATAGTGCGTCATCTAATTTATCCGACCAGGCAGCACGGTTTTCACCAACAGTCCTCTCAAGTATCCTTTTGATACCACGATTTGAAACCTCAACTTGCCCACTTGTTTGTGGGTGATACGCGGTAGAAAGACGGTGGGTTACACCATACTTTTGCATGACTTTATCAAATTTGTCATTGCAGAAATGCGTACCGCGATCACTTATGATAGCACGTGGGGTTCCAAAACGGGCAAAAAGAGATTTCAGGAATTTCACTACAACTCGGGCATCATTTGTGTGTAAAGCTTTTGCTTCAACCCACTTTGATAAATAATCAACTGCCACAAGTATGTACTTGTTTCCTCTGGATGATGGAAATGGCCCCATAAAATCAATGCTCCAGATATCAA
The DNA here is from genome assembly GCA_030686995.1 of Artemisia argyi. Taxonomy (NCBI): domain Eukaryota; kingdom Viridiplantae; phylum Streptophyta; class Magnoliopsida; order Asterales; family Asteraceae; genus Artemisia; species Artemisia argyi. The sequence goes on along the minus strand of CM060703.1, from coordinate 138,677,147 downwards.
ATATTTCACATACTTGAATAGCATTTTGTGGCATCTCATTTCTTTGTGAAATGTTTCCATGACGCTGACAAGCGTCACAGGTTTTAATGAGATCCTGGGCATCTTTATAGATTGTGGGCCATAAGAATCCGGAATCAAACACCTTTTTGGCGGTGTAATTAGGACTATGATGTCCCCCAGTGGGTCCAGCATGGCAAGCCTTAAGAATTTCAGTGGCTTCCTGTCCATATACACACCGTCGGATGACTTGATCCGCACAGATTTTGAATAAGTAGGGGTCATCCCAGAAGTAATGTTTAACATCCTTAAAGAATTTATTCTTCTGTTGGGTTGACATCCCTTTCACAACAAAGTTACCCGCATGGTAGTTTGCGAAATCGGCAAACCATGGGGTAGTAGAATCTCCACGAAAAGCAACCGCATTGAGTGTTTCGAGAGGAAATGTTTCATTTATTTCCTTTTTCTCATACACATTTTGATGAGGGTTTTCTAATCGGGACAAATGATCAGCAGCCAGGTTCTCAGCTCCTTTTTTATCACGAATAATGATATCAAATTCTTGGAGGAGGAGAACCCAACAGAGCAATCTCGGCTTTGCATCTTGTTTTGCAAATAGATATTTAAGAGCCGAGTGATCCGTATACACTACGCTTTTAGTCAAGATTAAGTATGTCCGAAATTTCTCAAAAGCATACACCACAGCTAATAATTCTTTTTCTGTAGTGGTGTAATGAGTTTGAGCTTCGTTCATAGTTTTGCTTGCGTAGTGGATAGGCTGGAAGTGTTTCGTTTTGCGTTGCCCTAAGACTGCACCGATAGCAAAATCACTTGCATCGCACATAAGCTCGAAGGGTAAGTCCCAGTCGGGGGCAATAAGAATGGGTGCCTCAGTAAGCTTTTTCTTTAATGTTTCAAAAGCTTCGATGCACTCTGATGAGAAGATAAAAGGAGTATCCTTTTCAAGGAGATGAGTCATAGGCCGTGATATTTTAGAAAAATCTTGTATAAATCGACGATAGAAACCGGCATGACCCAAGAAACTCCTAATACCTTTGACGGTAGTAGGGTGAGGCAATTTTGCAATGACATCAACCTTAGCTCTGTCAACCTCAATCCCATTCTTGGAAATCTTATGGCCGAGGACAATGCCCTCTTTGACCATAAAGTGACTCTTTTCCCAATTTAGACATAGATTGGTGTCTTTACACCTTTTCAACATTGTTTCTAAATTGGTGAGACATGTTTGGAATGAATCCCCAATGACCGAAAAGTCATCCATAAAGACCTCCATAGTTTTACCGATCATGTCGGTAAATATGGCCATCATACACCTCTGGAACGTACCTGGTGCATTACATAAGCCAAAAGGCATACGTTTATAAGCAAAGGTTCCATAAGGGCATGTAAAGGTAGTCTTTTCTTGATCTGATGGATCAATGGGGATTTGAAAGTATCCTGAGAAACCATCAAGGAAACAATAGTACTCGTTCCCTGCTAATCTCTCAAGCATCTGGTCCATAAAGGGCAGCGGAAAGTGGTCTTTGCGGGTGGCGTCATTTAACTTACGATAGTCAATGCAAACACGCCATCCGGTAACCAGCCGAGTTGGTATCAACTCATTTTCCTCATTAGTGACAACAGTAATGCCACCCTTTTTTGGGACACAATGAATGGGACTAACCCATGGACTGTCAGAGATAGGGTAAATCAATCCTGCATCAAGAAGTTTAAGAACCTCTTGTTTAATCACATCATGGATTTTTGGATTCACCCTTCTTTGATGTTGCACTGCAGGCTTGAAGTCATCCTCCATCAAGATTTTGTGTGTACAAAAATCTGGGTTAATACCCTTAATATCGGAGAGTTTCCAAGCAATTGCTTGCTTGTTTGACTTCAAGACCTTTAGGAGAGCACTCTTCTCCTCAACACTTAAACCTTTAGCAATAATGACGGGTAATTTATCATCACCCTCCAAGAATGCGTATTCAAGATGAGGAGGTAAGTCCTTGAGTTCGACCTCAGGAAAATCATCAGTTTCCTCAACATATTTGATTTCCTGATTATGAAGTTGTATGGGAGGGAGTGGAAGAGAATTGTCTTGGTTTAGCAATCTCTCAAGGAGAAGAATATCTCCCTCCAGATCAATCTCAGTGTTATCAATTCCCAATGGAACTGAATCACTTTTGAGAAAAGCCTCGACCTCTTCCAAAAGGAAATCACTTCCCTCAAACGGAGTGAGAGAAGGGGAAGAGTCGGAAATGATAGGTTCAGATGATGGAGTGGCATTCCCACTCACAGAATTATGAGAATAACCAAGAAACTCTTGAGAGTACTCCTCAGAAGCAATGTCTATGATATCTATTTGATTAACTGCTTCAGAATCATAATTGGAGGAGTACCTCGAAGTTTGATCGAGGTTAAATGTAACAGCTTCATTACCCACACGAAGAGTGATTTCTTGCTCAAATACATCGATAAGAGCACGGCCCGTTCTAAGGAAACCCCTCCCAAAAATGAGAGGGACCCTTTGATCGGCATCGAAATCAACCACTACAAAGTCAGCAGGGAGATGAAATTCTCCTACCTTTACAAACACGTCCTCGGCAATGCCGAGAGGACGAGATATCGATCGGTCTGCAAGCTCTAAAGTCATGCAGGTAGGAGTAAGATCAGGAAGAGAAAGTTTCTTCCAAACTGAGTATGGCATTAGGTTGATACTTGCACCAAGATCGGCCAAGGCATAGCAATCAACCATTCCCGGAAATACACATGGTATTAGAAATTTTCCAGGATCTCCCAGCTTCTCGGGAAGCTTCTTTAAAAGAACTGCAGAGCAGTTCTCATTCAAGGGAGTCTTTGCCATTTCAAACAGTTTCTCCTTGTTGCTTAACAAGTGTTTGATTGTTGATGCAAATTTGGGCATCAGAATAATAGCATCCGCAAAGCTAATGTCAAAATGCAAATCTTGGAAGATTTGAAAGAATTTATCCATCTGGTGACTAGCTTTTTCACGGAGCTTTTGTTCACTCAAACGTGAGGGGTAAGGAATAGAGGAAGTAGAAGGTCTGGACTGAGGTGTTTCAACTGGAATATCATTTGGTTCAAAAACAACTCTAGGTTTTGGTTTGGGTTTCGGGACAACATGAGGTGGGACGTCTTGGGTACCTCCCTTATGAGTAGGAAGTACTTCGTCCTTATTTACCTCGACGTTATTTTCCACTACCTTGGGAGAAGAAGTAGAAAGGGTAGTGGGAACAGTAGGTCCATCATATGAAACTCCGCTCCTGGTCGTGATCGCCTTTGCATCGCCCCTCGGGTTTGCGATCGTGTTGCTCGGAAGTTTTCCAGAGCCCGAGGGTTGTTCATTTAAAGATTTCTTAATTTCAGAAATCTGGCTGACCAACAACCTGTTTGTCTCTTCTTGAGTTTTCATGAACTGCTTTAACAACTCATCGGATGATGGTTGTGGAGCTGGGAGAATGGCTTGTGTTTGGTTAGGGAAATTTTGGACACGGTTATTTTGATTATAACCTTGTTGTGGCTGAAAATTCCCTTGATTTGGATTACCATTTCCCTGAAAATGATTTCCGGGGTTGAAATTGTTTCTGTTAAAGTTTCCTTGATTGTGGAAACCTTGATTCTGTCCAGGATTGAAATTCCCTTGGTTTTGATAACCTTGGTTCATTCTGGGTTGGTTCTGGTTCCTGTTTTGCAAATTTGGGTTTTGATTAAACCCGGGTGGTCCCATATGTGTGTTAGCACGGTAACTTGGTTCCATTTGAGGACGGTATTGATTACCTCCCTGATTTGTAGTACCGGCTAGGGCATTGGCTTCAAAAGGACTACCATCCGTGGCAGTACAATTGTAGTAAGCATGTGGGCCACCACAAGTGACACAAACTTCCACTTTTTTAACTTCAGCATGTGAAGGGTTTTGTGTGAAAGTGACTTTTTTCTGGCTTGAGAGAACCAAAGCTTGAATGGCGTCCGTGAGTTTATCTATCTTAGCATCGGTGCTAGAAGTACTCACGGGCGATGAAGTAGAAGGACCAGCACTCACTTGGGAGTTATATGGCTTTGTGCGTGTAGTGCGGACTTTGGACTTATTTTCAATAATTTCTAAAGCTTCTTTTGTGGTTTTGCTCAAAAAATTACCTCCCGCGGAGGCATTGAGAGAATCTTGGTCAGATTGACTCACACCATTATAAAACGTGTCAATTTGCATTAATTCAGTGAAACCATGATGAGGACATCGACGAAGCAATTCTTTGAAACGATCCCAAGCGTCACCAAACGATTCATCAAACCTTTGAGTAAATTTGATGATTTCATTTTTAAGACTTGTCGTTCTGGACGGGGGAAAAAATTCGTTAACAAATTTGGTTACTAGATCTTTCCATGAGTGTATTGAACGAGGAGGTTGTTTTTCCAGCCAAATCCGGGCTGCTCCCTCAAGAGAAAATGGGAAAAGAAGAAGTTTAACTGCTTCGGAAGGGACGTTCTTGTATTTGATGGTTGAAGTGATTTTATTAAACCATCTAATATGAGCATGGGGATCATCCCTCTCAAAACCATAAAATTGGCTTGAAGTCACTAGATTTAGTAACCCGGTTTTGAGCTCAAAGTATTCAGCCACGATGGCTGGGACAACAATAGCGTCTCCGTAACCCTCAATGGGTGCTTGGAGAAGCTCATTCATCGGACGGTCTTCCGCCATGATAACTTTCTTAGGTGAAACAGCACGTTCCTCAGATACGACTGTTGGGGCAGAACGTCTACGACGTCTTCGAGGAATTCTAACAAGCTCACGTAAAGGGATTCTAACAAGCTCACGTAAAGGGCTTGTTGACCAGGGATTCTAACAAGCTCACGTAAAGGGCTTGTTGACCTAGAAGAACGAGTGCGCATGCACTAGAGACGACTCTAAGATTACTTAGAGTGACGGGAAATTTACAAATAGAAAATAAAATATGAACAAAAAGATGATATATAACAAAGGGTGAAAATTCAAACTCACAGATATTTCAAAAAGTCGTAATACGCAGCACACCTCCCCGGCAGCGGCGCCAAATTTTGATTGGCTCTAAACAGTCAGATAATATTAACCAAGTTATGGTCAACAAGTCAGACAGCCTAAACCAATACTCCGGTGAGTTTAGTGTTTCCCCGGATCGTTAGATCCCAACGAGATGTGAAATCTGAAATAAAACGACTTTAAGATCAGGTGAATTGAACAGGAAAAGGGTTTAAATGAGTTGTACTACTGAAATATAAGAGAAAATAGCTTTAATAAGCTAAATTAACTAAAACGTGAAATCAGATAAGTACACGTGAAAAAGGGACTGAAAAACGTAAACGTTTATTAATTAAACGTAAACAAAAACAAATTTACTTATAGTAGGATTTTATAAGCCTTAGGGGCTTAAATGCAAATTAAATAAATTTAAAATATTTTATAATTAAAAATTATTTAATTAATTATTTATATTTAATAACTATTTATTAATTATCTAATAATTAACTATTAATTATGAAAATGTAAAATAAGTCTAGAAAATTCAAATTAAAATTTCTAAAAATCTAAAATATTATAAAACTTATTTTAAAATTAAAATTATATTTTTCACACTATTTATCTATTTATTATTAATTAATTATTATTTAATTATTATTTAACTAATTATATTGATTAACTTATTTATAATTACTAAAAAGACTTGGATAATTATGAAAAATTTTATATATCTAATTAACCATTGCAGGAATCCTAGAAAAATATAAAAAGTTTATTTTATATATTTTTAATTTAATCTACTAATTATTATTCTAATTATTAATTAATATCTAATTAAAATAATTAAATTATGAAAACTAGTAGATGAACAGTATAAATCACAAGAAAATTTCTAAAATTATTTTATGACTTATAGAAGCTAGGAAAAATATAAAATATAAGTATTACCTTATAAAAATATATTATGCTATTTAATTCTTATTTATTATTTAATTATTAAATAAACTAAAATTAATTCTAAATAACACTAGATGACAAAAGAAAATTCTGGAAAAATTTATAAAATTACTTTAATATATAAGAGATTTAATAAAAATATAAAATAGCAGAAGTGCTTATAAATAAGCTAAAAAGGAAAATTAAATAGATAATTTCTATTAAATAGAAGCTATCACTATAATTAAGTTTGGTTTTTTCTTGTTTTTCTTTTATAAATCTAATAAAATACTTAAAATATTAAACTTTTACAAAGACAAATAATTTAGAAATCAAAAATAAGCACTGAGAGTGCTTATTACCCAAACAGTTTGACCAAAGTTGACTTTCTAAGGAAATAAGCTCAAATGAGCTAATGTGGGGTCCACCTTGGTATTTTCTGGTCCACCTAAGTTAGTTGAACAAGTTTGAACAAGATTTGATCAAATAAGCCCACTGGATAAGCCACAAGATCACAATAAGCTGTTGCTTATCTGGGTTCTGGGTCAGAAATGGGACAAAGATTGGGTGCAATTCTAGGTGGGGTCCAGTGGTGTACAGGTCAACCAAAGGGTCAAAGGATGAACCTTGGTAGGAGGGGGGTTGGGAGAACCAAGTTTTAAGGTGTGGGACCCACTGATGAGCTCAGCAAGAGCTTGGGAAGTGAGGGGTCCAAACTGATTTTCACTCAGTTGACTGAGTGAGTGAAATAAGCTTATGAGCTTGGTACAAACTTTGAAACAAGCTCAAACAAAGAAACAAAAGTTAATTATTATGTATATATATTTTATTAACAAATATAGACAAGAGACTTTACTGGACCAAGCTATAAGCTTGTTATAAGCTTATAAGCAAATCCAACAAAGCTGAGATCCAAACACCCCTGACAGGCAACCAAATAGGCCAAATTGAGCTTATGAAATAAGCTCAATAGAACTTATTGAGTACTGAAGTGTTAAGATGGTTTGGTAAGGATTCCAAATTGCCAAAGCTCAACCAATGGGGACCACTGGGTAGCTTATGAAAGGCTTATGAAGTTGGGTTGTTTGACTGGTTCACTCAGAGGACTGAGTGAATGAACAAGCTTTAAGCTGATTGCAGCCCTAGGAAATAACCTTTAAAAAGCTAAATAAGCACTGAGGCTTTGAGATTGGTTACTAAGCTTCACAAAAAGCTAAAGCTTACAAGCTGAAGCTCAATAGGGTGCTTATGATGAGCTTGTGAAAAATGCTCAACTACCTGAATGCTCAGAGTAGTTAGTTTGGTTGATGAAACTTGATTAACATGATAAGCAGTTTAAAATAAGCAGTAAAGAAAGAACAAGCATACAAGTAACAAATAAGCCAGGAAAGGTTCACCAATTCACAAAATCCACAAGCTATAGCCAACTAATAAAGCTTAACTAAGCTTATCAAGTTGGGTGTAAAGACTGTGTACAGGGCAAGGTCTTGCCCTGCAGCCTTGTTTGAGGGGCAATTTAGTCCACAAATAAATTTCACAAAAATGTAAATAAGTTGGAAATCTAAAGTTTAGCTGTTAGATTAACCACCCAATAAGTTTCAAACCCTAAAACAAAGCACAAAAATCAGAATAATTCTTGCAACTTTGGTGAAAATCTGATCATGCACTTTTGACTTTTTTAGATAAACTTGAACTTTGACTTAATTGAACTTCTAATCTAATTTACTAAGTAAATATGTTATATTAAGCTATTTAAAAGTGAAATTAAGCTATATTACCAAATTATAAACTAGTGTGATGAAAATGGAACTCTAAACTCTAACAGTTAACAAATAAGGATGGATTGAAATGAATTTTGACTATTAGTTGAACTAGCACTTGATTTTATGACTTAGATGAACTATTAGAACCTAGAGTGACTTATATCAACAATAAACAACAACTGGAAACAGCTACAATGGTCTAAGCAGTTCAATCCAAACACCCCTATTATTGACTGAGATGTGAGTTTTCAAAGCAAATGATCTATTTAATCCATGAAAGTGATTCCAATCATCATATTATCATTAAACAGTCATGATTGAGCATGATTCAGTAAACAAACAAGCATAAAACACTGAGAGTACAAAATGGATATTTTGACTGTGAAAATAATATTTTTAGCACAAGTTAATTCCAACTAACAAGACCTATTTATTAAGTAATAATAAGTTTATTTAACACAAATGGAACCTATAAGAACAGATAGAAACAGCTAATTTCAACTTATTAAATAAACAAGAAAAATGATTAAAAATGCCTTACAATTTATAGCAATCCAGCTGAGATTAAGAAACAAGGATCAAGAACACTCCTAATAGGTCTCCACAGACCTACTAACCCATGGGCATTCCATTCTTTCCCATGCTCCAGCTTGAATACACCACCTTCATTGTCATTTTTTTATTTTCTACTTATTTTATTTTTATTTTTATTTATTTTTGAGTTTACCACTACTCTTTGATTTAATGTATTTTAAAGCTTATCTAGGCTTTGTCAAAGCTTAAGTGAGCTTATGGAATACAGAGTATCAGCTAGAACCAACAGTTCAAATACTTGAGATTTTTGTAAATAAAAGAAAAATGCACAAATTGAGATTCCAAACTAAACTTCAAATTGATTACTGAAAAGATTCAAGTTACACTGAATAAGATAACTAAAAAGTTTTTAAAGCTTAACATACACTGGGATTTAAAAGATTAACTAATCGACATACATTTTTATAAATTAAACTAGATAATCTCTCCTTTCTGCTTTTCTCCACTTTATAGCCTTTCTTGAGACTCCCCATGCATCTCTGAGCAAATCCCACTTGAATTGAACCCTTGGATTACTGTAATTCATCTCAACCGTTTAAAAGTAATTTTGGCGCCAAATTATTACACGTGGAATTGGAGCAGCTTGAGACCAATTAAAGATTTTTGGTGTTTAGTGGAGGTGTAGGGGACAACTTAGGATAACAAGGGTGGACTATGGGTGAGTTTTGATCATTACCCAGGCTGTAAGTATGGAGGTTGAGTGAAAATGGTGGAGAAAGCATTTAATGCTAAAGTGGGGTGAAATGATGGGGGTAGGTGAGGTGGAGTAGCCAGCTGGGGAGGGTGAGTGGTGATACCATGGGTGGTATTGGAGAAGATGGCTGAGGGTGAGGTGAGTGAGCAGTGGTGGTGGTTTTGGGGAAGAAGGGAATACGGGGTGGTGGTGTTTGACTTTGTTTGACCCGGCTTATTTAACTAAGGGGGTTGGGCTGGGTAAGTTTTTGGGCCCAAGTGGTGGACTGGATCAGGGATTGGATTATGGAGTTGGTTTTGGGTTGGATTTGTAACTAATACAAAGGGTCCGGTTTGGTTTTTAAGATACAAGGACCAAAAATGTAATTTGGTAAAAGATAAGGGTCTAAGCTGTGATTTTTCCAAACTTCAATTAAGGACTAAACCTGCAATAAACCATTAGTATAAGGACCATAAGTATAGATTTTATCATTTTAAACCTCAGGGACCAATTCTGCCAAATCCACAAACTCCAGGGACCAAAACTGTAATTTTCTGATTTTTAAAGGGTTGAATTTGTAACTTCTCAAAAGTTATCATAAGGACCAAATTTTGTCTTTTTAGAATAGTACAAGGGTGTAGTTTGATAATTTTCATTTTTAAACACCCAGGGACTAAATTTGACATTTTTCAAAAGTTGAGGGACCAAAGTTGTCATTTTGCCATTTTTAAACTTTAAAGGACTTTTCTTGACAACTTATGAATTCCAAGGACCTTTTATGACATTTGTATAAGTTTTGATTTACCAGGGACTAGTTTTGCCAAATTTCCAAAGTTCAGGGACTGAAACTGTAAATTATGTAAAATGTTTTGTTTTTCATCAGTTTTCAATCCTTATGCATAAAAACACAATCCAGGGATAATTTTATGTATTTCAAGACATTCCTGTGTGTTTTCATATGTTTTTGCAGCTTAATTGTAACAGAAATGATGAGTATTTACACACTCATCACATTCATTCTTCAAGAAAAGGAGAAAAAAAGAGCTCATGCAGAAAAAAAAAAAAACAAGCTTTTATTGATGAGGATGAAGTTCTACAGGCTAGAATTGCAGAACTTTACAAAGATAAGACTTTAACTGATGATAACAGAGTACAAAGACTTGCTGATTTGATAAATGAAAGAGGTGTAGAATTAGCTTTGAGTCAGCTAAGTAAGTCAATGAAGCAAGGTCAAAGTCAGAAGAGGAAAAGAAATACCACAAAGTCTCCGCTCATGAGTGTAATGAAGACATACTTAAAGAATCAAGGTTTTTATAAACCTCATCAACTCAGGAGAAAGTCATATGACGAAATTGCACATTTATACTACCACTGCAAGAGATATATTGAAGAAAATTTTATCCCCATGGGTACAGAAGAAACACCATCAAAGAAACAAAAGATCATTGAAGACAAGCATGCTGAGAAGAAGAATGATTCACAAAGAAATGAAGATAACTCTTCTCTTGATCAGATGATGGTGATTGTTCCTGAAACATTATATGTTGATCCTATTCAATCTAGACATCCAATCATAGACTGGGAGATTTACAAAGATAAATTTGGAAAGACTTGGAAGATAATCAGGCTTGGTGAAGGATCAGCAGTGTGCAAAAGTTTTCAGGAATTGATAAGAATAAGTGACAGAGAAGACTTAGACAAATTATGGGAGTTGGTTAAAAAAAACTCAAAACAACCAAGAAGCCAGATGTGAAAGAGCAAGAGCTGTGGGTTGAGTTACACAGGTTATATGAACCTGATCCAGCTGATATCTATTGGAACTTCCCAATTCATGATCTCTCAACTTCATGGAAGTTTTATGATAGCTGCAATGTACATCAGTTATCAACACAAGGTGGAGTTGATGTTTTTATGCTTGAAGAAAAAAAAAAGTATCCTTTGAGTGCGAATATACTTGCTGTGATGATATCTGTAAGATCATATGTGAAGGAAGTACAGAGGTAATTAAAGATCTGATTGAAAGAATTCGTGCTCAGTATGAGAGACAAATGCAAGAATGGAATAAAAGAAGATAAGGTGTTTGGAGGTAGCAGGGGTGTAGTTCTCTGTTTTTATTAAACAGAGAATTGTATGTTCTTCTTTGTATCTGATATTCGGAATTCCCATATCAGCAATTGTTTATGTTGCAAAAAACCTTTTGGTAAGTAATATAATTCACCTTTTGTGAGATTACAACTCTGTTGTTTGTACAAAAGTTACTAATGCTATTATTAAGTTACTACTGCTATTACAATAGTTGTTTGTGTAATTTAGCCTATTGTAATGGATTTTGACTCCAAAAAGTCAAGCTTTTCTATGGCAATGAAAATTTTTTGCAGTTTTCACTAGTATATCTACTTAAAGGCAAGCTTTATTCTATTTGCATTTTCCATTTATCATGTATATGCACTTGCAGGCAATTTAGTAACATGTTACTTCATTAAAGTTGAAAATTGACTTTAGAAAGTCAAGTAACACTGTTCCTATACGGGTTACAAAGTACATAAGTTATCAGAAATGTGTGACCATATGTATCAATTTGTGACTACACTTAAATAATGTGTGACAAAATATGACTCTATGATTTAGACACCTAAATAAATACTTCATGTGACCATATATATAGCATCTTTAATTTAGTCACACAAAAACTCAATGTGACTAATATCAAGGTTAATGATAACTGACTTCACATTTTGCTATAAGTAATAGTCACATGAATATTTCACAATGTGACTATTTTAAATGTATTGGTCACAATAATACCCTTATGATGTGGCCATAAACATCATTTAGAAACACATGTGTGATATGGTATGACTATTGTAAAGCCTATAGTCACATGATCGTGCTTCAATTAAGTGTGGCTATACACATTAGGATTTGGCAAACAAACACACATTAAACTTTAGACACACGTATTAACTTACGTGACCATATGTATCGAATTTTAGTTACACTTAATCATGTTTCTATGGTTTAGTGTGACCATATATGACATTTGGTCACACTCTTCAAGTATGTGACATATATTTGTTACTCTTAAATGCATTTCGTGACTAACGCTTCAAACTGAGTTTCTAGTTGTCACACATTTCATGGTAGTAACAAATTTGAAACGGGCGAATGTAAAATTACACCGAAAGAATATGCAAACACAAATATTATTATTGTCTGAAAGGTATGTGTTTATTTATTTATGTGTAATTAACAGTCTTGGAAACTCTTACGCTCTTCAAAAAGCTAGTTACTCTCTCCTTCTCATAATTATAGTCCTTATTTCCTTTTTGAGATGTCTCAAAAAAATTGCCCACTTTACTTTTAGGTAAAAACTAAAAAATATAGTAAAAGAATATTCTCTTTGAGTGGTTGAAAAACTAAAATGACCCCATTTTTATTAATATATATGAATGTTGTCTTATGAGAATAATTCCAAAAGCCCTTGTAGTAGCATCTGAATAATGAATTAACAAATTTTTTTACGATAATATATTTCTTCTTTTGACATACAAAATGATTATATAACCATTGAGGGATAAATTAAGTAATAATTAATATGAGTCCGCTAATGTAATCAAAAGCAACTCATAAAAGAACTTTTTTTCTCTTTCTTATTAATTGTTTTACTTTTATATCAAATTTATTCTAAACATAGTTTATTTTTTGGTTTCATAACCATCTACCGGAAGTAGAACAAGAAGTGGCAAAGTGTCTTTTTAAATTTTATTGTTGTTGGTTGGTTTGTCGTATGGTTTGTCCTTTTAAGCAACTCATACGATTTCCATGTAAGTTAAATAATATATTGTACATAACACATGTGTTATATCCAAAGTGTCATTTTAAATTTTATTTCTGTTTTCTATACTTTTAATTAAAAATGGTAACAACATTTACCGCTAATTTAAAATTTAAATATTATTTAATTCTTAAACTTTTATATTTTTCAGTTTTAACCCATAAAATTTCTTCTTGCAAGACTACAAATTAAATCCGTAGAAGTCATATTAAATCCGTAGAAGTTACAACTATAAATTATCGCTTTGCACAAGTATTCGTCTAGTCATCATTAAAATATAAAAAATATACATGTGTGATATTTGCACAATATATTATTTAACTTTTTAATCTCTGGCTTTTTGTTCTTGTCTAACGTGACTAAAACATTTTTTTTCCGTTAGTAACACAAAACAAAAATTATGTTACTTCGAGTAAAAGTTTCGTGTATTTGCAACTAGGCGTACGGATGATCTAAATATTTATTTAAGAAGCGTTTTAATTTTTATCGTAATGTTTTTCTTATCTTAGTTAAATTATTATAATAATTATGAATGAAAGTTTAATTTAAAAAAAAAGTTACAATTATCTTTGCGGTCATCATTAACAAATTGTGATTGAAGAAGTTTAGAGAAAGAAAACTGAGTTTACGCTGATGTGATGAGGTCAGCCTTATAAACTTTCATATAAGAGTGAAAAAAGAAAAAAGAAGAAAAAGAAAAAAAAAAAAAAAAAAAAGCCATATTTTGTTATTTAGCAAACCCAAAACGAATATTACGACATTACATAATTTCTTGTTACGACATGAAACCAAAAATTTAATAAAGTCAAAAGGCTAGGAAACAAATCAAAAGGGGAAAAATAAAACGTAGAAAAAAGTTGTAAATATAATTAATTAAAAAAAAAAAGAAAAAAAAAACATAATTGGTGTTAAAAGCAGCTAAGCCTTCACAACATTAAAGGTCCGTTTGATTTGTAGGTGAAATTGGAATTGGATTCAGATTTAAGAAATGTTTGAAAGAAAAAGAGGAGAGAGAAAAAATTATACTAATTTATTAATAAAATAACTTTTAAAAAGTTATTAAAAATAATTAAATTAAAAAATATTATTTTATAATAAAAGTAAAAGACAGAGAAAGACACATGATTAAATTGGGCTCACAATTTCAGTCATTCCTTCCCAATCCTAGCTATTATGTGAGGTATGAAAAGTGCACTATTTCAATTCATAAATCCTAAATCCAACACTCAAATCTGCAACCAAACGTTTTATAAGTGTCACATCAGGGAGGTGATTTGCACACTCCATCAATTGATTTGGACACTCAAATCTTTATGTCATGACATTTATATCCTTAATATTTCTGTCTTGATTTGCACACTCCACTAAATGAAGTAGGGGTAAAAATGTGAAGACACAAACATTTTGAGTGTGCAAATCAATTGATGAAGTGTGCAAATCACCTCTCTTTTAAAAACCATTCCAAATACCCAAACCAAACAGGCCATAAATGTTCCTTACTTTATTATGTCTCTATAGTAATTAGCAAATGAAACTAGCACATATATCAATGTTTATAAACTTTTATTTTTAGTGAGTAGACTACCCGGTGGGTAGCTTAAGTTTTCTCCTATTTAGTAGCACTCTATTATAAAGATAGAACATTTCCAATAATATAGCAAAATTTAGTATAATGAAATTAAGTGTTCAAATTATTCTACTACCTAAATGTCGACAAAGTTTAACATAAATTAGTGGGAAGCAAGATCGCATCTTAATGCCCAAGTATATATGCAAGCCTCCATGCAAATATGTTTCCTAACGCCCTATAAAAAAAATTAATTGGTAGCCATCAATGGCCCCCTATTCTTTTTAATACTACACTGAACTACCAACAAACCTAATTAACATTTAATGAAGATATCCATATGGGTTTCTCAATTTTCATCTTAACATCTCCAAACTTAAAAAAGAGTAACGAAAATCCCAGTTTGCATGCATTCCTATATCAAGTAGCAAACACAAGAAGTTAAGGCTTGAAAGTTGATAAGTGTATAAGTTCTTGCACATGAAAGAGGCAAGACTTTAAAGCTTATTGCATAGTTTTGTTTTTTACATAAAAATGGAGGGAGAAGAAGGGAAATCATTGGTGGAAACACCAACATGGGCTGTTGCTAGTGTGGTTTCAGTTATGGTTCTTGTTGGATTCTTCATCAATAGAGCTCTTGGTCACATTGAGAAGGTAAAGAGTCAATAAAATAAAATAAAATAATTGAGCTTTTAATGCATGTTCAGGATGTTTGGTATCACATTTTTGAAAAGATTAGTGTAGTCATTGCCTTTTCATAGCATTGACAATCTGACTTACTTTTCTCTTTTAAGTAAGTTTGAGAGTAGCTTATTTAAACCAATTTTTTATCACTCTATAGTGTTACCTATTTATAGAACTTGTATGAATTTCTTGTTTTCTCTTGTTAATCAATGATGTGTTGGGTATGTACTATGTTTACATTCACCCTTTTTTTTTTACAAACCTGACTAAATTTTGTCTCATACATACAGTGGTTGTACAGAACAAAGAGGAAAGCTCTTATTGCTGCTTTAGACAAGATCAAAGAAGGTAAGAAACTATAAAGAACAGCTATATGTTTCATTAGTTTATTGATTTTTAAAACATGTTTGTTGTGATTGTATTAAATTTGGGCTGTTTGTGAGCAGAACTAATGCTGTTTGCTGTTCTATCATTGCTGATGGGTCATTGGATTGTTTATGCTGCCAAGATTTGTGTTAAATCATCGGCTATTAGCAGCCGGTTTTATCCATGTTCAGTTCAAAAAAGTGTTGTAGAGCCACTACAACATCAAATACATTTCAATAGTTATTCAAATTACTCGATTCCCAGACAGCTTTTGAGCCATAAACACAGTGAATTCTGCCCTGAGGTGGGTTGTACATCCTCTTTTTATTCCGCATTAATCTTTTTTGATAAGATGATGCTCGGATGTTCACTTTGAATCCGATTATTGTGACTTTAGTTATAAGATTTAGATAATCAGACAGTTTTGTGATTAAATGTTACGGAAAGTTAGGTACCATCACATTAGTCTTAATTCTTAACAATGATTATTTTTCCTTCCACTTTCTTACTTGATCTGCATTCCCCATTAGTTCAAGAACGTAATAACTTATTTGAGAAACTAAATTTTCAACGAGTCCTCCTCCCATAAGAAGTTCAAATACAAAATGCCCAACACTGTACTTCAAATATTTGCTTAGTACACAATCCAAAGATTTCAACTTTAGTACATCTGGAGTTGGTAGTTGGTATCAAGATAAAGGAAAAGGTAAAAAAATATGTGCACCAAATTACCAGTTGTGATGAATCTTGATTTTCTATACAATCTATTTTTTCCTCTTTAAGGTTATGGATCTTGGCGACCACACGTATACAACATAGTGCTTGCCATCAATAAGATAAAAGTAGCTTATAAATTGTATATTACTTGCCCCGCGATGCTTGTTCATTTGCCTGATAACTTTGAAAGATTTGCTTTTCTTGAATTATCGGGTGCACTAATGGGCAGATGACAAATATTCATTTGCGGCTCACGGTGTTGTTTATATATTTAGATGTAAATTACCGATAATGCTAATTAATTGATATTTTTGTGTATAGCGGAGTTATAGTTTTTATTAGTTATATATTTTCAGTTTCTAGCTATTTGATAAGAATGGGAAGTATGAACCTATCAACCTCTGAATATGAACTCAATCGATGGTGAAAACTGTAGTAGCAAACAACTAGAGACTTATAAGGTATTCAAAACAACTAGAGACTTACAAACAACAAACCCCACAGTAGGTTGTTACATTTGCTCTACTGATCTATACAGTCTGGTCAAATATGATGTTAAGTAGATATAAAGATATTATGTTCAAATATACGGTTATAAGTAAAGAGCTCTGTTTTGAATTTTGTTTGTGCATACATTTAATCCTTTCTTGAGCTCATATGAACGATTTTGATTAACTGACTATATGTGCCACTCTTTACTTACCAGGGTAGTTCATCATTTGCTTCAAAAGAAAGTCTTGAGCAGCTTCACCGTTTCTTGTTTGTTTTGGGTGTAACACATGTTTCTTACAGCTTCTTTGCAATCGCTCTCGCCATGATTAAGGTTTCCAAGATCTGTTTTCAATGTATCTAGTATTATTTTCTATATCTTTGCTCTAGTACCTTCATCCTTTTCTTCATCAATAACTTGAAAAAAGCTATTTCTCTATATAATTAGTATTTTTCTTCATCTTTTAACATAAATATTGTGTTTCAGTATATTTAGTCTTTTTCTTGATCACTAATCCAAATAAATATGTTCCTTTTCCATATATTTAGTCTTTTGCTTCATCTTTTGTCCAAAAATTGCTCTTTTTTCGATTTAGTCTTTTCCTTCACCTTTTACCTAAAAGACATTCTTTTCTGCTCTGCTCAGATCTACAGCTGGAGAATTTGGGAAAACCAGGCCATGTCGGTGCCTCACCCTCATCCACAAGGTGCAGAATTTGCCTTGATGATATTATTTCAACTGCTTCTGTTTCGCTTACCATATGAGTATTACTCTTTAATTCACATGTTTGATCCTCGGATGTGATAGGAATGACAAGAGTATCTACCTTTATTTATCGCAACACGGCTCATCCATGGAGCCAACACAATTTCCTCGTTTGGCTGGTAAACTCACACTCCAATATATATCTTGATATCAAATTTCCACATTTCTATTAGAGGCAAGTGATTATTGTCTTACTATTTATTGACTATTTCTGATGAAAATGACTACCTTGATTAATTTTTTCTTCAGCTGTGTTTCTGCCGTCAGATTTGGACTTCTATAAGTAGAACAGATTACCGGGCGTTGAGATTGGGATTCATAATAGTAAGATATTATTGCAAATTCTGTTCGGATTATTGAATTACATGTAACTTATAAGTGGAACTTATACGCTATCTTTTCTTATAAACTCATATTTTCAGACTCATAATTTACCACTATCATATGACTTTCATAAATATATGCTTCGAAGCATGGAGGAAGAATTTCGAGATATAGTTGGGGTAAGGTATAAATGACCTTCTCTGCCCTATATTATGTCATTTCATCCTACTTCTTTGTTCTATTCACAGACTTCTTCGATTATCTTCATCACTGGCTTTTGGTCAACAGCATTCATTTGTCAGAAGAAAGCAATTTTTCTCAGAATATTATGGGGATCTGTCTTTCTTATAACACTTATGTTAATTTAGAATATAATATTTCTTGGTGAAACACATGATACCATCTTCTTTGCATTGCAGCATTCCACTCTGGATTTTCGCCATTGCGTGCATGTTTCTAGGTTTTCATGGTAATTTTTGTGTGCATGAGGTTCTCATCAGTCATCAAACAACAAATAGGGCATTTTTGTCGTCACACATAATGATACTTTTTCATTTGTAGGTACATATATCTACTTCTGGATGTCATTTCTTCCAGCAATTGTAATTACTCACTCGCTATATATACATTCTCATTTTACATACATTGGGAAAAAAAAAACTCTTTTCTAATGGATTTCTTTAATTCCAAATGAACAAAAGTTAATTGTCCTTGTGGGTACTAAATTGCATCGGATTGTGATAAAATTGGCGGTTGAAACCAAGAACACGAGTCAAAATCAGAGTCAAAGGATGGAACTTCATCACATTAACCTGAGAGATGAGCTTTTCTGGTTTGGAAGGCCGAGGCTTCTGTTACGACTGATACAGTTCATATCTTTCCAGGTGATCCACGTAAAACAATCAATACTATCTGGAATATTAATATTTTTCTGTCAAATTTCAGCTAAATAATGGCTGTTTGCAGAATGCTTTTGAAATGGCTACATGTCTTTGGTCCCTGGTAAGTCCTTTCTTCTACATCTTGTGGGTTCATTAAATCATATGATACCAAAATAATAAGAATGTGACTATGGTTTCTTTTATGAATCTGTGAACAATTGAAATTCTTGTTCTTCTTTTATTTGCAGTGGGAGGTGAATGAGACGTCTTGTTTTACAAAAACCCACAGCTTTCTTGTGATTCGCTTGACGTTTGGGTAAGTTCCTGATCAACAGCTTTATTTTTGTCATATTCTGCCAAAAAACAACAATGGTTTTACACTCCCATCTCATGGTTTTTGTAGGATTGTCTCGCAGTTTTGGTGTAGTTTCGTCACATTTCCTCTCTATGTCATTGTAACTCAGGCATGTTCTAAAACTACCTTCCTGTTTAATTTTTTCGTGTGTCTGACGGGTTGTCTGTATATTTGTCATGTTTTCGTATATTCTCTGTGATGCTTGCAGATGGGGTCTAGGTTCAAGAAAACCATTGTGTCTGAAAATGTAAGAGAGTCATTGCACACATGGCGGAGGAGGGTGAAGCCAAAACACCGGCATGATCACACTTTTACCCACCTCCCAGCAACATCATCAACCATGTCTTTGGAATCAATGGTGGATGATGACTATCATGATGAGGATGAATATGATCACGAGGAGGAGGAGGAGGAGGAAAATCATGATCATGATGAGATTGTGCCAATGTCAAGTCCACACTCTTTCTTAGAAGAAAGTGAAAGTCAAGATATTGAGGTTTTGAAACTCGAAGAAAAGGTCCATTTAGTTCCGGTTAGGCATGATCAGGATGGCTGTGATGAGAAAGATATTTCATCACCTAGATATTAATTGTAGCCTTATAGGTTTGTAATATACCAAGTTACCAACAACCAATTCATTGCAATATGGAGTGTATGACTTTTTATTATGAAGCAATATGATTGCACAGATGGAATGCATCAATTTGTTGTTGAAAATGAGTCTGGTACTGTTGTGTGGTTGGTAACAGTAGCAGTAAGCACGGAGTAGCAATGAGCAGTAGCGATAAGCAGTAAATGTGTAAAACAGTTCCTAAATGCTACTTCATAGAGTGTCGGAAAATGAGCATTCCAAAAAAATAGATAAAGCTAATTGATGCTTGTCGAACGAGCATTAAAGATTACAACGCTTACCGTTCTTAAATGCTCCGTGCCAAACACACTGCAAGATGATTACTTCACTTGTCACACAAGATTGAGGATGAAATACTTCTTAAAATAAGGATCAAAAACCCTAATAATGTGTGTTTTATAACGTGTTCTTTGGTTTGAAAAATGGATACCAATCCTAAAGAGACTATATTTATAAGGGTTAATTCCATATAACATATTTAGAATTATAATTTAAAGAAGCTACACGGCGTGTGAATTAAAACCACATGACGATTCTAACACATGGTGGCCTTATCCACTAGAGCACAACGTGTGAGCTTAATCCACGCATTGTGCCACTGTGACGATTCCATGGAACGTTCAATTTCTTTCAAAAGCATGGTAAAATGCAGTATATTTTCAATAATCATTTTTTTCAGTTTCCTTTTCACTAAAAAAAAAGGGCCTTCTAGCGATAGAGACTAAGGGGGTGTTTCTTTTTCGCTTAGCTAAGGGAATGAGTCCACACAAAATATATAATAATGTTTTTTTATGTGGAGCTCACCATTTTTCCACTAGTGCCTCTATCCCCATGTGAGTGGTATAATGGAGACTCTCCCCATTAAGACCATTTAATAGCCGTGGGTCCCACACATCCCTTAGCTAACAAAAAAAAAAAAAAAAAAAAAAAAAAAAAAAAAAAAAAAAACCCTAAGAAGGGAACTTGCCAATACTAAAGGCGGATCGACCAAGCTGAAGCTATTGTAGCATCTCAAGCTTATCTTTCTTTTGCACCCACCTACCTTGTACTGCCGAACCTACAGTTATAATATTATATAATAACTTATAAACCGATTCAAGTGATTGAAACACAGGACCCTTTTCCACAGTTACAGGACCGTTGCGACAGTTGTTGATACCGAAAAAGTTTCCCTCAGACATCTCGACCGGGAAGTAGCATATCTTTCAATGAGAACAGTTCAATACGAAACAACATTTATCTAAAGAACAAATAACAAGATCTCAACCAACCATCTATTTTAAATCTAAAGGTTTAGATTAATCCTTATTTTAATATAATTAATTATTGAATGGTACTATTGTAAAATCATTCAAAAGTATGACACCAATTAGATGGTCGGATACACCTTTTCTCATTTCATTTCAATTATTTATTTCGCCCACACTCTCTCATTTACTCTCGCCAACAAAGGTTTTCGGCGATTGTTCCGGCAAAGGAGCGAGGAAGCAAGCGACATCATTTCCCGTTATGATATCACGTCGTCATTTTTCGGCGCATCTCGAGTTATTTCGAGCTGTTAACAGAGTAATCACCTTCATCGGTGAACTGATCTGATTAAACTCGAAGGTGACGTCATCACCTTCATTCGATCAGGTAACCCGTCACCGATCTGAAGTAAACAAACATTACCTGATACCAGACTCAATATCTTTAAGACGAGGGTCACAAGAAACCTTTCACTCGTTTTGGTTTATAAAAAAAGAGATGCATTTCACTCATTTTAGTGATATTTCACAAGGTTTTAACAGGTTGTGACTTCCGGTTAAATTTTGTGTTTATGTGATTCATAGTTCTAAGTGAAAGGAGTTAAAGAATACCAGAAAATAGTTAGATGAAATTTTCGTGTTAAAAAAGGAGATAAGTTTTGAAGACAGTGACTGCATTTGATAAGGTGGCGTATATAATTAGAGCTGGCAAATGATGAGGCGAAAAATGATCCGTTTTTAGGGGGTTATTTAAACCGGAATTTGAATTTATTTGATCAAATATTACCCTAAATCGTTCCTTTTACGATTTTAGGTACTTTTGGAGTGAATTCTGAAAAATGAAGCATTTTGGACGTTTTTGGAGCATAAAAGTGAAGAAAACGGCAAAGTCTTGATTTTCCATGCTGGAAACAGTACCTGACGGCGTCAAGAGCATTTTGATGACGGCGTCAAGAGCAAAAGTGGTGACGGTCCAGTAGAAATGTGACGGCGTCAAAGCATGGCCGTCAAGAGTAAAAGTCGTGATGGCCGAGAACAACATTACCCATGACGGCGTCAGATCTGGATCTAGGCAATCTGATTATATTATGGGCGGCGGGTTGACGGTGTCAGAATTTTCTTCTTGACGCCGTCACCTTAGAAAATCTATATATAGTCTTTGTAATTTTCATTCAAAAGAGGAGGACAATTTTAGGGACGACTTGAATAAACCCTAGCACGACTTTTACAGTATTTTCAAGGGTTTTCACCCGTTGAATCCTTCCATGTTCAATTAAGATAAGTATCCTTTCAATTCATTCAATATGTCTATGTGTTGTTTGAATATATCTTACGCTTGTCTTGATTTTAACATGCTAGGCTAGATCTCTTGTGTGTTTGCTTAGATGTAGTGAAACCTAGATGTTGATTATAGGTTGATTGCTTGTTTATAGTTGTAATGGATGAATGATTTCGATGTTAGGCTTAAGAAAACTGGCAGACTTCCATAGTGTAACTTGCTTGAACGTCTTAAGAAACATGAACCAATGCGTACTAGGTTTTTATGGTTGTATTTAATGCATGAGCGAATTCTAGTGATCCCATGTTAGGAGCTTCTTGCAGGCTCGACATAGGAGTGAAGTAGGAGCTTATAGAGATGGGGAAGTACGTACGCCACCCCACGATTGGTATTAAGGAATATAACCCGTCATCCACGCAACTGTAACAAACTATCAACCTGTAAAAGATATCTAAGGAGTAATGAAATCTAAGTAAATACAATTTTCCCATTTATTGTTGATGAGTGTCTAAATACTCATCATTTTATACCAATCTGAACTGCCAAAACATCCAAAAACACTCAAATATGCATCATAATACTTAAAATATCTTAGAAGTGTGTTTTATATGTTTCAAATGCAAAATAAGCAAAAACAAATAAAAAACGTATAAAGTTTGCATAATTGGCAGTTTTAGTCCATCAAGTTTCAAAAGTTGTCAAAGCTAGTCCCTGGTAAATCAAAACATGAAAAATATCATCAAAGGTCCTTAGGGATTCATAAGTTGTCAAGTATAATCCTTTAAAGTTAAAAAATTGCAAAATGACAACTTTAGTCCCTCAAGTTTGAAAAATGTCAAATATAGTCCTTAAGGTTTTAAAAATGAAAAATATAAAAAATAAACCTTGAACTATTCTTAAATGACAAAATTGGTCCTTATGATAACATTTTGAGAAATTACATCTTCAGTCCCTTAAAAATCCAAAGTTACATAAATGGTCCCTGGAGTTTGAGAAATTGGCAGAAAAGGTCCCTGGATTTTAAAAATAAAAATATTACATCTTTGGTCCTTGGAATATTCATAAAATTCATAAATGGTCCTTATAAGTAGTTTGGGAAAATTGCAAAATCAGTCCCTTAATTTTAGTCAAATTACAAATTTGGTCCTTGTAACAATAAAACCATCCGGACCCTTTTTATTAAACCAAAACCCAACACACCAAATCCAATCCAAACACACCCTAGCCCACCCTTCCTTTTCTTGGCCCAAACAACCCTCGGCCCACTCCCTTTTATTATTTAGAACGGGTCAAACCCCCGTTTGACCTCCCAATACCGCCAAACCACACACCACTATTCACCCTCCTCCCTCACCACTGTAAACCAGAAACCATGGTGGTTCTCCACCACCTCACCACACTTCCACCTCATCCCCTACTCCCCCTAACCACCTTTCCACCTCACAACCAAACCACATCACCAATTAATGCAATTCCCACCAATTTTCACTCCAAACCATACATGCTCCCTGTTTTTCTTCCATATCACCTCAACTTGTCCTGAAAACATCTCTTTTGTCCCCTGACACCTCCACATCCTTCCAATAATCTTTAATTGCTCAGCTTTGTCCCCAAGTTAACTTGGAGACTTTTTGGCGCCAAAATGGTTTAAACGGATAGGATTGATTCAGAGCATTGGATGGTCAAGATCTAAAGTGGGAATGACTCAGAGACTTACAAGGAACCCTAATTTGGGCCTATAAAAGGAAGAAAAGCAGAAGAGATTAGTATCTAGTTTTATTTTTAATAATTGTATGTCGAATGTACTAGTTTCCTAATTCCAGTGTATCTTAAGTTTTCAAGTGTAATCTTTAGTGTTTTCAAGTGTATTGTGAAACCTTTTAAGTAATAAACTTCAAGTTTGTATCTTTATCTCAGTTTATGAAAGTTTATTTTATATCAAAAATCTCAATAATGTCTAATATTGTTTATAGTGGATGATAAGGACTAATCAGCTCATATAAGCTCCTAATAAGCTCAATAAAGCTTTTAGTAACTTACTAATCAGTATAAGATAAAAAATTCCACAAATACAAAATTGGTCAATGAAATTCAACTGTGGCAATTGGATTTGATTTCTGGGATTCAGAGCTGATTTGGAAGCAAAAGGAAGCTTTGGAGTTGGATTTAGATCCTCAGGGAGGAATTAAGTGTTCTTGGTTCTTGGTTTTGATGCTCACAGTCAACAAATTGTAAGCCTCATTTTCATTTTCAAGCTCCTTTTCTATATCATAGCTGTCTATGCTTATGTCTGTGTTATTTATGTTTGTTTGAAGTAAGTTAGTGATAATATAATCTTTAGTAGCATAGTTGTTTATTGAAATTAGTAGTTGCTTAATATTTCAATTTTCAAGTAAAAATTAGTACTTTGAAAAATTCTGGGTTGTTGTTGTTATTAGTAGTTCAATTGTGCTAAGATAGGCTTAAATAATCATAGTGTATGCTTCTGTATTCATGTATTGGTAAAAATCATGTGTTAGCTTTGAAAAAATCCCACATCAGTCAGTTAAGGTAGTGTTTGGAACAAGATTGTGAGCTTAGCTCTTGTTGTTATTTGGTGTTTATTGGTGTTTCACTAGACTGCAGTAGTGTTATTTAGGTTAATTAAAGTATAAAACTTTGGTCTCATACACCCTAAAGTTAAAATCACAAGCAATTCATCACCACAGTTAACTGTAGTGATATTTGAGTCCAAGTCTCACCATATGATCACATAAGTTAGTAACCTAGCCTAATTTAACTTAATATTAGCTTATAACAACTTATTTAATAAATAGGATCAATCAGAAGTTCACATAAGTCAAAGTTAGTTCATCAATAAAAAAGTCAAAAAGTGCACAACCTCAGAAATCCTCAAAATGGCATGATTTATCTAGAATTTTGTGTTCAATTTTAAGCTTTGAAACTTATTGAGGTTTTAGTATACCAGCTTAACTTTAGTTTCCTACATCTATTTCATTTTTAAGATTTTTCTTGTGCAAGTTACAAACCTCCAAAAACACTTGCAGGGGAAGGTACTCCCCTGCTACACAGATCACCATCTCACAACCACCACTTTGGTGGTTGATTGTGGCTACCCCAGTGGGTCCCACACTCCATATCTTGGTTCTTACAACCCCCTCCTACCAGAGTTTAAAAGTTGACCATTTGTTTGACCTATACATCAGTGGACCCCACCTAGAATTGACCCTAAACTTTGTCCCATTTCTGTCTCAGAAACTAAGTTTGGAATTGCTTATTGTGGTCTTGTAGCTTATTCTTACTGCTTATTTGGCTAAAACTTGCTCAAACAAGTTCAAGTAACTTATAGGAACCTGACTTAACCAGTGTGGACCCCACATAACTCCAATTTAGCTTATTTCTTTGTGTGGTCAAACTTAGTCAACTGTCTAGGGAAATAAGCACTTACAGTGCTTATTATTGTTTTCTAAATTATTTGTTTTTGTAAAAGTTTCATTATTTAAGTATTTAAATATTTTTATAAAAGAAAAACCAGAAAAAGCCAAACTTAATTATAGTGATAGCTTCTATTTAATAGAAATTATCTATTTAATTTTCCTTTCAGCTTATTAATAAGCACTTGTCCAATTTTATAATTTTATTAATTTCCAAGTACCTTTAAGTAGTTAAAATAATTTTCTTAGATTTTTCCTAAGCAGTTTACTATTTATTAGATTTAAAAGTTGTTTGAATAATTAAATAGGTAATATTAGTAATTAAATAGTTTTCTTTAATTTTAATTAACAACAGTAGAATTTTATATTTTTCCTACATTTTATAAATTAGTTAAGACTTTTAGAAAATAGTTTCATAATTTCCACTGTCCATTTTCCAATTTTCTTATTTAATTTAATTAAATTAGATTTAAAATAATTAATAAGTAATTAATTAGTGAAATAGCCTAAAATATAATTTTTAGAAGTTTTTATAATTTTGTAGGATTCCTGTGATGATTATATAGTTTTATAAATTTTATCATAATTTTCTAAGTTAATTTAGTATTAATAGTAATTTAAAATAGTTTAATTAGTTTAATTAAGATAAATAGTTTTTAATTAATATTAAACTCATAAAAAGACAAAAATATTTATTTTCATTTTTTATACTTTCTTCAAGTTCTTTTTAAAAGTTTAGAAATTATTTTTGCAATTTTTTAGTTTAAATTGTAATCTTTATAATTTTAGGTAATTTAACTTAGGTTTAATTTACTTATTAAATAGTTTTAATTAATTAAATAGTACTTAAATATTAAAATAATCATTTTCATAATTTTAATATCATTTTAGATTTTCTTTTAAATATTCAGTTTTAAAAAGTTTAACTTGTACCCCCTGTAGTTTGTAACTTGTTAAAACCCACTTTTCTCTGTCTGTTATCTGATTTTCTTATTTGTGCTTTTGTGTGTATCTCTGTTATTGTTTTTATCATTTCATATTATCCAAATACCAAGCAATCAATAGTATAATCATCCCTCAATCATTTTGGTTACTGTCCTCAGTACCACTCATTCCTCTAATCGTTCAAAATACAATTTCAATCTCGTTGGGACTTAACGACCCGGGGATTTCCCTATATTTCCACGGTCAATAATAACTTGCACTTTCTCCTAGGTGGGCCTATCAACTGCACACGGTTGACTGGTTGGTTTAGGAGGAGTCAAAATTTGGCACCGCTGCCGGGGAGGTTGTTGCGTATTTCAAAACGGTTTAAGTTTAGTGGTTTTCAAAAACCCTTCTGTACAAATATCACCACTTTGTAAATTTTTGAGAAAATCAAAATCATATCTGAAAAAGTTCATTAACATTTCTCCTGAAGTGTTAAAAACATCAAACAAATCATAAACAACAAAACAAACTGTGAAGTTAAATTACTTCGTTATCTTTACGATTACAACCTATACAGTTGGTTTAAGGTAAGTTCTGACATTAAATTGCGAACTTAAGAGGGATCCATTTATTTCCTCCCGCCAGCCTGTGAGTAATCTTAAAGGAACGATTTCGGTTAACGAATCAGTTCCAAAAATATTGTCCAAGTTTTTTCACCCATACACGAAAAGCCAAAAACATTTTACTGTGAATATAATTACATAAAAGTTTACCACCGAAAACCAAGGCAGAACACCTACCAACTGGGGGTGTGAACATAATAAGTTCTCAAACTTAAGATTTAAAACTTACCATTGTATCCTTGTGAATAGTGTACCTTTTTTAAAGGAGCTGTTCATTTGTGATTATTGGATTCAAGTTCACTGTCGTTTTGCCTCTGTCTTGTTTTGATTGATACCGTTTTTAGTGCATGCACACTCGTTCGCAAACAAAGCGTAATAAAGGAAAAAACGTAACTAAGTTACGTACTGTTGAAGAAAAACAACCTTCAAAAATGAACGACGACCCCCATTCCCTCCCAAGGAGGAACCAGTTCCTGACACCCGAACAATGGAGGAACTGTGTCAACCTACCATGCAAGGGAGGGGTGGACCCATTGCACCACTCACTATTGGAGCCACGGACTTTGGATTAAAACACCACATGATACAACAGATCCAGAATTCGTGCCAGTTCCATGGATTGCCGGGTGACGATGCTAACAAGCATCTCGACAAATTTTTAACTGTCACCCAAAGCATGAAACAAAATGGCGTCACCGACGACGGCCTACGTTTGTACCTTTTCCCCTATTCCCTCACTCATCATGCGACTTCCTGGTTCGATCGACTTCCAAAGAATTCGATCCACACTTTTGATGAGATGATCACTAAATTTCTGGCCAAATACTTTCCACCATCTATGGTCACAAAGCTAATGAATGATATCAGCAACTTCAGACAGCTTCCCGAAGAGTCCTTATTTGAGGCATGGGAACGCTACAAACTTACTATTGATCGATGTCCCAATCATAACATGCTTCTTGTCACCATTATTGATACCTTTTATAATGGTTTGAAACTCCGTCATCGTGACACCATCAATGCTGATGCTGGGGGCACCTTTATGAAAAGGACCCCTGAAGAGTGCTATGACTTAATCGAAAACATGACTGCCCATCATAATTTTTGGGACTCCTCTGCTGAGAGGAACGACTCATTTAAGTCAGCTACTCTGGCAAGCAATGAAATATCCATCCTAGCTAAAAAGCTGGATGATTTGTCTACAGCAGTTTTACGTATCCATAAGACAAATCATAATCAGGTCAAAGCTGTTAACCCAAGTTGTGAAACTTGCGGTGGTCCACATTCTTACACAGAGTGCCCAGCCTCCGGTGGCTCGGCTCGTGAAAACGTGTATGCAGCTCAAGGTTCCTATAATACGGGAGGTAATTCTTACCAACCGCAAGGAGACCGAAACCTTTTGAGCTACCGATTTAATAACTACATCGGACCACCAGGGTTTAATCAGTCCCAGAACCAAAATGGTCAAAACAGAAATCAGAACTTTAACCAGAATCAGAACCAGAACTGAATGAACCAAGGTTATAACAACCAAGGGAATTTCAACTCTGGTCAAAACCAGGTTCAACAAAATCAGAACCAAGGGAATTATAACCAAAATCAAGGTCAGAACAATTACCCACAAGGTAATTTTCAACAACAAAACCACTTCCAAGGTAATAACAACCAGCAACATGGGAATTTCCTGAACAATCGGGCTCAAAATTTTCCAAACCAAAATCAAGCCATTGTTCCAACTGGACCATCACATGATGAGTTATTAAAATAGTTTATGAAATCCCAAGAAGAACTGAACAAAATGATGGTTAGTCAAATATCTAATTTGCAGAAGTCTTTAAATGATCGACCCTCGGGCTTAGGTACTACTTTACCTAGCAACACGATCGCTAATCCGAGGGGCGATGTAAAGGCGATCACCACAAGAAGTGGAGTTTCTTACCAAGGACCTACAGCTCCGTCTACCTCTTCTCCTACCCCGGTAGAGGAATGTGAAACTGAGGATACTACGGATACGGTACTTCCTACTAATAACGGAGGTACCAAAGACATCCCTCCTCTAGTTATCCCGGTCCCGACTCCCCCTAAAAGAGTCGTGTTTGAAACTACCGAAGGTCCTGTTGAAAATCCAAAAGCCAACCCAAAACCAACAATTCCATATCCCTCACGATTGCAAGACCAGAAGCTCCGTGAAAAAGCTAATCATCAGATGGAAAAATTCTTTAAGATTTTTCAAGAACTACACTTCGATATTAGTTTCGCGGATGCTCTTCTTTTAATGCCCAAATTCGCATCGACAATCAAAAACCTGTTGAGCAATAAAGAAAAACTGTTTGAGATGGCACGAACTCCACTCAATGAGAACTGCTCTGCAGTTCTGTTGAAACAGCTTCCCGAGAAGCTAGGAGACCCCGGGAGATTTCTAATACCATGTATTTTCCCAGGTATGGTTGAGTGTTTTGCCTTGGCCGATCTTGGTGCAAGCATCAACTTAATGTCCCACTCAGTTTGGAAAAAGCTCTCTCTTCAGACACTTAGTCCCACATGCATGACTCTCGAGCTTGCAGACCGTTCAATTTCACGTCCCCTTGGTATTGCCGAGGACGTATTTGTAAGAGTGGGAAAATTCCATTTTCCGGCAGACTTTGTCGTTGTTGATTTCGATGCAGATCCAAGAGTTCCTCTCATTCTTGGGAGGGGATTCTTAAGAACGGGACATGCATTAATCGATGTTTTCGATGAGGAAATCACGTTACGAGTTGGCAATGAAGCAATAACGTTCAACCTTGATCAAACTTCGAGATACTCCTCGAATTATGATGCTGAATCGGTCAACCGAATTGATGTCATTGACATTGCATCCGAGGAGTATGCTCAGGAAATCCTTGGATTCGCTGATAATTCTACGAGTGGCAATCCCACTCCCTCTTCTCACCCCATAATCGCTAATTCTTCTCCTTCCCTCACTCCGTTTGAGGGAAGTGATTTCGTCCTTGAGGAATTAGAGGCCTTTCTTAAAAGTGATTCAGTTCCCGAAGGAATTGATAACTAAGAGATTGACCCGGAGAGGGATATACTTCTTCTTGAGAAGTTATTGAACAAAGATCCTTCTCCCATTCCTGTTCTACCTGCACAACTTCATAAAGCGGAAGTCAAATATGTTGAGAAAAATGATGATTTCCCCGAGGTCGAACTTAAGGACCTGCCTCCTCATCTAGAATATGCATTCTTGGAAGGTAACGATAAGTTACCGGTCATTATTGCAAAAGACTTAAAGGATGAGGAGAAAATCGCGCTGCTTAAGGTTTTAAAATCCCACAAGCAAGCAATTGCTTGGAAGCTCTCAGATATAAAGGGTATTAACCCGGATTTTTGTACACACAAAATCCTAATGGAAGAGGACTTTAAACTTGCCGTGCAGCATCAAAGAAGGGTAAATCCAAAAATCCACGAAGTTAACAAGGAAGAAGTTATCAAACTTCTCGATGCGGGATTGATTTACCCTATATCAGATAGTCCTTGGGTAAGCCCAATACATTGTGTTCCAAAAAAGGGTGGCATCACGGTTGTCACTAATGAGGATAACGAGTTAATACCAACTCGTTTGGTTACAGGGTGGCGAGTATGTATCGATTACAGAAAGCTTAACGAAGCCACCCACAAAGACCATTTTCCTCTGCCCTTTATGGATCAAATGCTCGAAAGACTAGCAGGGAATGAGTATTATTGCTTCCTCGACGGCTTCTCGGGTTACTTCCAAATTCCCATTGATCCTCAGGATCAAGAGAAGACTACCTTCACATGCCCTTACGGAACATTTTCCTATCGTCGCATACCTTTTGGGTTATGCAATGCTCCGGGCACTTTCCAGAGGTGCATGATGGCTATTTTTCACGACATGATCGGGAAAACCATGGAGGTATTCATGGATGACTTCTCAGTCATCGGGAATTCTTTCGACTCATGCCTCTCCCATTTAGAAAAAAATGCTTCAACGTTGTGAAAACACTAATCTTTGTCTAAACTGGGAAAAGAGCCATTTTATGGTTAAGGAGGGCATTGTCCTCGGCCATAAGATTTCAAAAAGTGGGATTGAGGTCGATAAGGCCAAAATTGATGTTATTGCTAAACTGCCTCATCCCACCACTGTTAAAGGAATAAGGAGTTTCCTCGGCTATGCCGGGTTCTATCGGAGATTCATACAGGATTTTTCCAAAATAGCCCGGCCCATGACTCATCTTCTTGAAAAGGATGCTCCTTTTATCTTTTCCCCCGAGTGCATTGAAGCTTTTTCTATTTTAAAGAAAAGGGTTACCGAGGCACCAATCCTTGTTGCCCCCGACTGGGACTTACCCTTCGAACTTATGTGCGATGCTAGCGACTTCGTTATTGGTGCAGTTCTGGGGCAACGCAAAACCAAACATTTTCAGCCAATACACTACGCAAGTAAGACCATGAAGGAAGCTCAAACACACTATACCACCACAGAAAAAGAATTATTAGCTGTGGTATATGCCTTTGAAAAATTTCGGTCTTACTTAATCTTAAACAAAAGCGTGGTGTATACGGACCATTCGGCTCTGAAATACCTGTTCACTAAATAGGACGCAAAGCCAAGACTGCTCCGTTGGGTCCTGCTCCTTCAAGAATTCGATATTCTCATAAGAGATAAAAAAGGAGCAGAGAACCTTGCAGCTGATCACTTGTCCCGGTTAGAAAATCCTCATCAGGATATTCTCGAGAGAAAAGAAATTAATGAAACTTTTCCTCTGGAGACTCTAAATTTAATCTCTACTCGGGATGATTCCAATACCCCATGGTTTGCCGACTTTGCAAATTACCGTGCGGGTAATTTCGTTGTGAAAGGGATGTCGTCCCAACAGAGAAGAAAATTCTTTAAAGATGTAAAACATTACTTCTGGGACGACCCCTACTTGTTTAAAATATGTGTGGATCAAGTCATCCGACGGTGTGTCCATGGCTAAGAAGCCATGGAAATTCATAAAGCTTGTCATGATGGACCCACGGGGGGACATCATAACCTAAACTACACCGCAAAAAAGGTGTTTGATTCAGGATTCTTTTGGCCCACGATCTATAAAGACGCCCATGAACTTATCAAAACTTGTGAGGCTTGCCAGCGTCACGGGAATATTTCCAAAAAGAATGAGATGCCACAAAACGCCATCCAAGTCTGTGAAATATTTGATATGTAGGACATTGATTTTATGGGGCCATTCCCGTCTTCACGAGGGAATAAATACATACTCGTGGCTGTCGACTATCTGTCAAAATGGGTTGAAGCAAAAGCTTTACCCACCAATGATGCCCGAGTAGTCGTTAAAATTTTAAAGTCTCTCTTTGCCAGATTCGGGACTCCTCGTGCCATTATCAGTGATCGTGGCACTCACTTCTGTAATGAACAATTTGCAAGAGTGATGCTGAAATATGGTGTAACTCACCGTCTTTCGACAGCATATCATCCCCAAACAAGTGGGCAGGTGGAGGTCTCAAATCGGGGTATTAAGAGAATTCTAGAGAGGATGGTTGGTGAAAACCGTGCCTCTTGGTCGGATAAGTTGGATGATGCATTATGGGCTTTCTGCACTGCTTACAAAACACCCATCGGGTGTACTCCATATAAGCTAGTGTACGGGAAAGCATGTCATCTTCCGATCGAATTAGAACATAAGGCCTATTGGGCCTTAAAACATGCAAATTTCGACCTTCAGACAGCGGGTGATCACCGTAAAGTTCAACTAAACGAACTAAATGAATTACGTGATCAAGCTTACGAAAATTCTTTAATCTATAAAGAAAAGACTAAGAAGATACATGACTCTAAAATTAAGAACCGCGTTTTCAACGTTGGTGAAAGAGTTCTTCTTTTCAATTCAAGATTAAAAATTTTCTCGGGAAAACTAAAAACCTGTTGGTCTGGACCATTTACTATAACAAAAGTATACCCATATGGAACTGTTGAGTTATTGCAACCCGACGGTCCCAATTTCAAAGTAAATGGTCATCGGTTAAAACACTATTTTGGAGGGGACACCAATGGTTGTCCCGGATCTCCAAACTTACCCCATGGACCAATAAATTCGAGGTCGAGTCAAGCTAGCGACTCGGTAATAAAAAATAGTAGCAATACGGGTTTTCACCCATATTTCTGTCTTCTTACCCCTTTCTACCACCCTAGTGTGGGGGAGATGAACCACATGTTGTACATATGTATATATTTTTTCAAAAAAAAAAAAAAAAAAGTGCGTTTGTATGTAAATAGACTAAAATAAAAGGTTAATAGTATTACCTTCTTACGTTCTAAGTCTTGGTGGGACACCAAGTACTTTGAATATTGAGGGCAATATTCAGTTCTAAGTGTGGGGGAGAATTCTCACGAATTCAAAACACATGTTCCATCAAGAACCCCCGTTTGATCAAAATTACCAGTTTTTTCACACTTAGAAATGCAAATAATGGTTATCAATACACCATGTCTAACCCACAAAAGGATTGGCTAGTCCAGGAGCAAACGGCTCTTGGTAAAGACATCTCAAATCCGTTGATGGCTTGCAATTTGCCCAAAATTGTATGGTTCCTCAACTCCCCATATCCCATAAAGCGAATGAGTTGGTTAGCCCGCAAGATTATGGCTTGTGGTAAAGGCCGTGGAAAAACCATAATTGGTAATCAGCTCACCAAGATGTTAACTATTCCATCAAGAGTTGGCTAGTCCAGAAGCAAACGGCTTTTGGTAAAGACAAATCAAATCCGTTGACAGCTGGTGGTTTGCTAAAAATCACACGGTTATCAGGTGTGCCACAGTTCTTACATCTGGCTACTCCAGAAGTGATGGCTTTTGGTAAAGAGTAAAAATCCATTAAAATTGTCTCAAAAGATTGCTAGGGACTAGCAATAGTTTAGTGTGGTGGATTGATGAGTGTCTAAATACTCATCATTTTATACCAATCTGAACTGCCAAAACATCCAAAAACACTCAAATATGCATCATAATACTTAAAATATCTTAGAAGTGTGTTTTATATGTTTCAAATGCAAAATAAGCAAAAACAAATGAAAAACGTACAAAGTTTGCATAATTGGCAGTTTCAGTCCCTCAAGTTTCAAAAGTTGTCAAATCTAGTCCCTGGTAAATCAAAACATGAAAAATATCATCAAAGGTCCTTAGGGATTCATAAGTTGTCAAGTATAATCCTTTAAAGTTAAAAAATTGCAAAATGACAACTTTAGTCCCTCAAGTTTGAAAAATGTCAAATATAGTCCTTAAGGTTTTAAAAATGAAAAATATAAAAAATAAACCTTGAACTATTCTTAAATGACAAAATTGGTCCTTATGATAACATTTTGAGAAATTACATCTTCAGTCCCTTAAAAATCCAAAGTTACATAAATGGTCCCTGGAGTTTGAGAAATTGGCAGAAAAGGTCCCTGGATTTTAAAAATAAAAATATTACATCTTTGGTCCTTGGAATATTCATAAAATGCATAAATGGTCCTTATAAGTAGTTTGGGAAAATTGCAAAATCAGTCCCTTAATTTTGGTCAAATTACAAATTTGGTCCTTGTAACAATAAAACCATCCGTACCCTTTTTATTAAACCAAAACCCAACACACCAAATCCAATCCAAACACACCCTAGCCCACCCTTCCTTTTCTTGGCCCAAACAACCCTTGGCCCACTCCCTTTTATTATTTAGAACGGGTCAAACCCCCGTTTGACCTCCCAATACCGCCAAACCACACACCACTATTCACCCTCCTCCCTCACCACTGTAAACCAGAAACCATGGTGGTTTTCCACCACCTCACCACACTTCCACCTCATCCCCTACTCCCCCCTAACCACCTTTCCACCTCACAACCAAACCACATCACCAATTAATGCAATTCCCACCAATTTTCACTCCAAACCATACCTGCTCCCTGTTTTTCTTCCATATCACCTCAACTTGTCCTGAAAACATCTCTTTTGTCCCCTGACACCTCCACATCCTTCCAATAATCTTTAATTGCTCAGCTTTTGCCCCAAGTTAACTTGGAGACTTTTTGGCGCCAAAATGGTTTAAACGGATATGATTGATTCAGAGCATTGGATGGTCAAGATCTAAAGTGGGAATGACTCAGAGACTTACAAGGAACCCTAATTTGGGCCTATAAAAGGAAGAAAAGCAGAAGAGATTAGTATCTAGTTTTATTTTTAATAATTGTATGTCGAATGTACTAGTTTCCTAATTCTAGTGTATCTTAAGTTTTCAAGTTTAATCTTTAGTGTTTTCAAGTGTATTGTGAAACCTTTTAAGTAATAAACTTCAAGTTTGTATCTTTATCTCAGTTTATGAAAGTTTATTTTATATCAAAAATCTCAGTAATGTCTAATATTGTTTATAGTGGATGATAAGGACTAATCAGCTCATATAAGCTCCTAATAAGCTCAATAAAGCTTTAAGTAACTTACTAATCAGTATAAGATAAAAAATTCCACAAATACAAAATTGGTCAATGAAAGTCAACTGTGGCAATTGGATTTGATTTCTGGGATTCAGAGCTGATTTGGAAGCATAAGGAAGCTTTGGAGTTGGGTTTAGATCCTCAGGGAGGAATTAAGTGTTCTTGGTTCTTGGTTTTGATGCTCACAGTCAACAAATTGTAAGCCTCATTTTCATTTTCAAGCTCCTTTTCTATACCATAGCTGTCTATGCTTATGTCTGTGTTATTTATGTTTGTTTGAAGTAAGTTAGTGATAATATAATCTTTAGTAGCATAGTTGTTTATTGAAATTAGTAGTTGCTTAATATTTCAATTTTCAAGTAAAAATTAGTACTTTGATAAATTCTGGGTTGTTGTTGTTGTTATTAGTAGTTCAATTGTGCTAAGATAGGCTTAAATAATCATAGTGTATGCTTCTGTATTCATGTATTGGTAAAAATCATGTGTTAGCTTTGAAAAAATCCCACATCAGTCAGTTAAGGTAGTGTTTGGAACAAGATTGTGAGCTTAGCTCTTGTTGTTATTTGGTGTTTATTGGTGTTTCACTAGACTGCAGTAGTGTTATTTAGGTTAATTAAAGTATAAAACTTTGGTCTCATACACCCTAAAGTCAAAATCACAAGCAATTCATCACCACAGTTAACTGTGGTGATATTTGAGTCCAAGTCTCACCATATGATCACATAAGTTAGTAACCTAGCCTAATTTAACTTAATATTAGCTTATAACAACTTATTTAATAAGTAGGATCAATCAGAAGTTCACATAAGTCAAAGTTAGTTCATCAATAAAAAAGTCAAAAAGTGCACAACCTCAGAAATCCTCAAAATGGCATGATTTATCTAGAATTTTGTGTTCAATTTTAAGCTTTGAAACTTATTGAGGTTTTAGTATACCAGCTTAACTTTAGTTTCCTGCATCTATTTCATTTTTAAGATTTTTCTTGTGCAAGTTACAGACCTCCAAAAACACTTGCAGGGGAAGGTACTCCCCTGCCACACAAATCACCATCTTACAACCACCACTTTGGTGGTTGATTGTGGCTACCCCAGTGGGTCCCATACTCCAAATCATGGTTCTTACAACCCCCTCCTACCAGAGTTTAAAAGTTGACCATTTTTTTGACCTATACATCAGTGGACCCCACCTAGAATCAACCCTAAACTTTGTCCCATTTCTGTCTCAGAAACTAAGTTGGAATTGCTTATTGTGGTCTTGTAGCTTATTCTTACTGCTTATTTTTCTAAAAGTTTCTCAAACAAGTTCAAGTAACTTGTAGGAACCTGACTTAACCAGTGTGGACCCCACATAACTCCAATTTAGCTTATTTCTTTGTGTGGTCAAACTTAGTCAACTGTCTAGGGAAATAAGCACTTACAGTGCTTATTCTTGTTTTCTAAATTAGTTGTTTTTGTAAAAGTTTCATTTTTTAAGTATTTAAATAGTTTTATAAAAGAAAAACCAGAAAAAGCCAAACTTAATTATAGTGATAGCTTCTATTTAATAGAAATTATCTATTTAATTTTCCTTTCAGCTTATTAATAAGTACTTGTCCAATTTTATAATTTTATTAATTTCCTAGTACCTTTAAGTAGTTAAAATAATTTTCTTAGATTTTTCCTAAGCAGTTTACTATTTATTAGATTTAAAAGTTGTTTAAATAATTAAATAGGTAATATTTGTAATTAAATAGTTTTCTTTAATTTTAATTAACAATAGTAGAATTTTATATTTTTCCTAAGTTTTATAAATTAGTTAAGACTTTTTGAAAATAGTTTCATAATTTCCACTGTCCATTTTCCAATTTTCTTATTTAATTTAACTAAATTAGATTTAAAATAATTAATAAGTAATTTATTAGTGAAATAGCCTAAAATATAATTTTTAGAAGTTTTTATAATTTTTTAGGATTACTGTGATGGTTAAATAGTTTTATAAATTTTATCATAATTTTCTAAGTTAATTTAGTATTAATAGTAATTTAAAATAATTTAATTAGTTTAATTAAGATAAATAGTTTTTAATTAATATTAAACTCATAAAAAGACAAAAATATTTATTTTCATTTTTTATACTTTCTTCAAGTTCTTTTTAAAAGTTTAGAAATTATTTTTGCAATTTTTTAGTTTAAATTGTAATCTTTATAATTTTAGGTAATTTAACTTAGGTTTAATTTACTTATTAAATAGTTTTAATTAATTAAATAATACTTAAATTTTAAAATAATAATTTTCATAATTTTAATATCATTTTAGATTTTCTTTTAAATATTAAGTTTTAAAAAGTTTAACTTGTACCCCCTGTAGTTTGTAACTTGTCAAAACCCACTTTTCTCTGTCTGTTATATGATTTTCTTATTTGTGCTTTTGTGTGTATCTCTGTTATTGTTTTTATCATTTCATATTATCCAAATACCAAGTAATCAGTAGTATAATCATCCCTCAATCATTTTGGTTACTGTCCTCAGTACCACTCATTCCTCTAATCGTTCAAAATACAATTTCAATCTCGTTGGGACTTAACGACCCGGGGATTTCCCTATATTTCCACGGTCAAT
This sequence comes from Artemisia argyi, assembly GCA_030686995.1. Classification (NCBI taxonomy): domain Eukaryota; kingdom Viridiplantae; phylum Streptophyta; class Magnoliopsida; order Asterales; family Asteraceae; genus Artemisia; species Artemisia argyi. The sequence goes on along the minus strand of CM060703.1, from coordinate 138,638,976 downwards.
AATAACTTGCACTTTCTCCTAGGTGGGCCTATCAACTGCACACGGTTGACTGGTTGGTTTAGGAGGAGTCAATTGTTCACACCACATTAGTAATTAGCTTTATTTTCATTTTTGTTATTTTATTTTGATTGCATCCTTAGTTATTAGGTTAGTTGACTAGCAACTAATTCCGCCCACTCCTCTAAAACCCGAGATTTTTACTTACTTTTCATAAAATATAAAAATAAAAAAAGAATCATCCCTCACCTCTAGACCTAGTTTTTAGGCTTTCTAATCCTAGCGACACTATTCCTGAGTTGAACGATCAATCCCCCGGTACTTGTCACTATACTATACTACAACGATCAGGTACACTGCCTGGTGGGGGTTGTAAGCTTCTCGAGATCCCTTGAGAGGTAAATCCTGGTGCAATTCCCACGCATCAAGTTTTTGGCGCCGCAGCCCGGGGAATAGTTATTGTCTAGGTTAGAATTTCTTTTTATTAGGTCTACTTACTAGAATCCTTTCTAGTGAGATTTTTATTTTTATTTTTATAGGATTCCTTTAGTCTATCTTTTTCTTTGTGCCCTTTGTTTGTAAAACCATTTTCATTTGTCTTCATGGCGGATGAGATTCCATTTAGATCATTAACAATAGAGGAACAATTAGTTTACTCGGATAGATTTGCTTCCTGTTGTTCCAATGAATTTTTAAGTGATCTTAGCTACATACAAGAGGAGATGGGCGTAAAGTTTGATAGGTTTGAAGAGTTATGCGCATGTGTGGCCTATATTAAACAATCATTGTTAGGATCAATTCCTTTTAGTAAGACCCTTTGAAATTTTTTTGAGGAAAGCCTCCTAACCGTGAACCATAAGTTCAATGAATTGATGGGTTTGTATACATCACAACTTGAGGAAACAATTAAGGAGAATTTAGCCGAACATGATCATATTGAGCAAAAAGATAAATCCTTTAGGCAAATTGAACATTGTAATCAAGTTATTGAGTAAGGTTCTTATGAATCAGACTTAGAACTTGAAATGGCTAGAGAAGGATTTGAGATACTTAGGAACATGTTTAGGTTAGATTCTAATAAAACACGTGATGAGGATATAGGTGATGTTGAGAAAAGGAAAGATGAGGTAAATAACACAAACCTACAAAGTACCCCACAACTCCCACCATCACTTGAGGAATACACACCACCCGTGACCTACCCGGAAGAAGTAGAAGAGACTATAGGAGCCCCAATAGAGGTAGAACCCTTGTACCAACACCACTAGAGGATATAGGTTTGAATACTTGTAGTGATAACCTTACTCTTAGTTCTAGGGAATTAGCTAGTGTTGATGAACCGGAACCTCAATCCTCATACAACTTTCCATCCTTAGATATACATCTAGGAGATAAAAGAGGAGCCGACCCACCTATCAACCCATGTAGTCCGGGTAGTCTTAGGATAAAGGTAGTGGACTCTAAGCCTTGTAGAGAGGAAGCCAATATAGGAGTGGAAAATGACCTTACATGCTTACATCACCCATTTATGATTGATCACAAGAAACATTATGGGTTTAAACCGGGTTTATTAGGTCAAGATGGATCCCCAACTAGTAGTCTCTTGAAGTTGATAGAAAATGATCCTTTTCTAGGAGAAAATCTTAATCCACCCATTAACCCGATTGAATTTGGTAAGGTTATGATGATAGGAGCACACCCCTTTGAGCATATAATTCATCCACTACACTTTCCTCACGAGGCATATTTCCACCCTAAGGGTGTGTATCGCTACTTCCACCCGCACTTAATTCTAAGTGTAGGGAAAACCTCCCCTATTTCCGTTAAATAAGGGTAGAGTCAGGCTCGTGACTCGAACAAAAATAAGCGCTTATTGGGAGGCAACCCAAGCTTTATTTATTTATTTGATTCTATTTGTTTCCGTATGCATGTTTTATTTTTGTTGTTGGTAGATCGTGTTTCAAAAATAAAATGGTGAAAATACTCTATTTTGTCGTTTGACCTAGTCTTAACTTCATCCAAAGGTATTTCGCAAAAGATAAGTGTAAGGGGAAACCCCAAATATGTTTTTAAGAAACAAAATTGATCATGGTTCTCCACAATATTAAATGGACATGTATATTCGTATTCGTTAAAGTCAAATGCTTGTATCGAGTCATAATGATGTTTTGCAGGATTTTCTAGGAAGTAGGACATAAGTTTTCTAGAAATTTTCCGGAAACTTAATGTAAAGATTTCTGCAGGTCACTTCTGACGGCGTCAGGAAATAATTCCTGACGGCGTCATGTGTAAAATTCTAGAAATTTTGTTAGTTTTGTTTTTCTAGCGGAGTCTTAAAGTTTTTTGTTGAATCTTTAGTTTCATAAACTCCAGGAAATCTGCAAACATCATTCCACAAGCATTATATCCCTTTAATTCCTAGAAAGCAATTTAAGATATATATGTTATTTTTCTAGGATTTATTAGTATATATAGATTGCCGCCGATTTTACGCGAGGTTGCCTTGTTTGTTTTCTCAGGTTTAACAGGTTATGTATGACAAGAAGATGATTTATATTCTAGAAGGGAAGCTTTGATTGCTCATTTTCTTGGAGGAAGATCTAAGCTTGTTACCATACTATCCACACCGAATGAATCAGGGGAGTATTTGATTTCATTCTTTTATCTATTTCACTTTTACATTCTTTAATTGAACATTTGGGACAATGTTCATCCTAAGTGTAAGGGGAGGGTAAATGATGACACCTTGTAGGATACACTTTCACTTGAGTTTGTTTGTTTGATGGTAGGTGTGTAATAAAACTATGAGAAATACTTGTTAGTGTAATTTTAGTGCCAAACTTAAATTTTTTTACAACATTTAGGAGTGAAACTTTAGCCTTAGTAAGCGTCTCATGGATAGGAGATTATATGACTAGCACAAAACCGTATCATTCAAAAAAATTTTCCACCCAAATATGTGAGGTTTGCCTTTAGATTTGATAGGAAAAACATTTACTATTAGTGCTTATGAGTGTACCGGTAGCATTTAGATTCTAGAACTTGCGTTAGTAATGCATCCCGAGACCGCTAGTGAGACTACATTCGTGTAGTAGGATTTACTACATGATAAGAGGCATTAGGATCACCCTTGTGTTAAACCCGTATCATAATTACTTGACCATTTAAGTCATATTACTTGGCTAGTTAAGTCAACTAATTTTCCCACACCATTAGCGTTGTACTCATTTTTAGTACACGAAACCCCTAGTACACCCCTCCGAGCCTATCTTTTTCATTTCTAACTTTAAGCATCTTACTTAAAGGAAGAATTTGTTACACCCCACTTAAATGTACAACCAAATCGCCCTAGCCTTCCGTGTATGCACTCATCTTTAGTGCATTATTGTTATTTGTTTAAACCCTTAGTTAATTATCTAATTGATTACATGGTTGCTAAGTCGAGTCATATCCTTGTACATATTGTTTTGGGACGATTGGGACTCATGGGTAAAGTACTAATGTTATGGAGTAATGGGGAAGAACATCATTTATTACCCCCATATGTGCGTTAATCATAAAAGTACTCCAAGTTTTTTGATTATCTTAATTCGAGTCATTAGATTAGTTTATTGTAAAGTATGTAAAAATTCAAGTGTAAGGGGAATGTTCATTCCCTATGATGTATTATTTTGGATGGTAGGGTAAGAGTGTATGAAAAAAAAAAAAAATATATATATATATATATATATATATATATATATATATATATATATATATATATATATATATATATATATATATGAGAAAAAAAAAAGAAAAAAAAAACATACGGACTACCATCCCGTTTCATTCTATGTTTATTTTATGTTTTTGTTATTTTTAATTTATTAGCTTAAGTCGAGTCTAGTCTTGGCTTAGCAACGCCATATTTTACATGTAATTAACCAAGATGATTAACTCGCCACCAGTAAAGATTGCCTTTATCCAACAAAACCGTGTATTCCATATCTCTACACCTAACGTTATAACCCTTTAAAAGACCTCTTTGATAGTTTATCCTAGGTGCTTACGCCATGTGGTGGAGGTTTGATCCTTTCCCAAGCCTATGGTAATCTATTTTGCTATGACAGGTAGTGAGAGATATTTTCCATTTCCATAATGTGATATATACTTTATTATACCCGAGAGATGTGAGTATCTAAACACTATTTGAGAGGTGCTAGTGTATGACCTTCGTGCTTGTCTTTGGTGTTTAGTGGAACGATTATTTGTTGTAATTAATTTTATATTAGTGTTAAATGACCCCTAGCTTGTATTTTGATTAGAATAAAAGCGCATTTGCTTGAGGACAAGCAAATCTCAAGTGTAAGGGTATATGATGAGGTGAAAAATGATCCGTTTTTAGGGGGTCATTTAAGCCGAAATTTGAATTTATTTGATCAAATAATGCCCTAAATCGTTCCTTTTGTGATTTTAGGTACTTTTGGAGTGAATTCTGGAAAAAGAAGCCTTTTGGACGTTTTTGGAGCATAAAAGTGAAGAAAATGGCAAAGTCTTAATTTTTCTTGCAGGGAACAGTACCTGACGGCGTCAAGAGCATTTTGATGACGGCGTCAAGAGCAAAAGTGGTGACGGTCCAGTAGAAATGTGACGGCGTCAAAGCATGGCCGTCAAGAGTAAAAGTGGTGACGGCCCAGAACAACATTACACATGACGACGTCAGATCTAGATCTAGGCAATCCGATTATACTATGGGCGGCGGGTTGACGGCGTCAGAATTTTCTTCTTGACGCCGTCACCTTAGAAAATCTATATATAGTCTTTGTAATTTTCATTCAAATGAGGAGGACAATTTTAGGGACGACTTGAATAAACCCTAGCACGACTTTTACAGTATTTTCAAGGGTTTTCACCCATTGAATCCTTCAATGTTCAATTAAGATAAGTATCTTTTCAATTCATTCAATATGTCTATGTGTTGTTCCAGTATATCTTACGCTTGTCTTGATTTTAACATGCTAGGCTAGATCTCTTGTGTGTTTGCTTAGATGTAGTGAAACCAAGATGTTGATTGCTTGTTTATAGTTGTAATGGATGAATGATTTCGATGTTAGGCTTAAGAAAACTGGCAGACTTCCATAGTGTAACTTGCTTGAACGTCTTAAGAAACATTAACCAATGCGTACTAGGTTTTTATGGTTGTATTTAATGCATGAGCGAATTCTAGTGATCCCATGTTAGGAGCTTCTTGCAGGCTCGACATAGGAGTGAAGTAGGAGCTTATAGAGACGGGGAAGTACGTACGCCACCCCACGATTGGTATTAAGGAATATAACCCGTCATCCACGCAACTGTAACAAAGTATCAACCTGTAAAAGATATCTAGGGAGTAATGAAATCTAAGTAAACACAATTTTCCCATTTATTGTTCACACCACATTAGTAATTAGCTTTATTTTCATTTTTGTTATTTTATTTTGATTGCATCCTTAGTTATTGGGTTAGTTGACTAGCAACTAATTCCGCCCACTCCTCTAAAACCCGAGATTTTTACTTACTTTTCATAAAATATAAAAATAAAAAAAGAATCATCCCTCACCTCTAGACCTAGTTTTTAGGCTTTCTAATCCTAGCGACACTATTCCTGAGTTGAACGATCAATCCCCCGGTACTTGTCACTATACTATACTACAACGATCAGGTACACTGCCTGGTGGGGGTTGTAAGCTTCTCGAGATCCCTTGAGAGGTAAAGCCTGGTGCAATTCCCACGCATCAGCAAATTGGGTACCTGTTAGGACCTGTTAAGGGAAAAAATGTACTATGCAATTTTTTTATTTTTTAAAATAATTATTTTTAGTATTCTAGGGTTCGATATTTAACTTTTTTGATACATAAAATGTATTTCTGTCATACTCAAACCACCAAAACCAAGTGTTAAACGAGTCGTTTTCATGTTTGAAACTTATGTTATTCGCGCGCTCAAAACTTGTTAAGACCTGTTAAGACACGATTTGCCAGCTCTATATATAATGTGTGTTTAGGGTAGGGTTATGTATGTTTTATATACTAGGAGTCTAGGAATAACTGTGTAAGAGTTGGTTTAGTGTTTTAAAGATTGGACTTACAAAAGGGCCAAATATTACATAAACAATTTGGGTTGCCTTTTAATTTGAGTAGGCTTATAGACTTTGTACTAATTTGGGTAGGTTTTTAGACTTGTGTACAAAAGGGCAAAGTATCACATCTAACTATATCCAATTAGATACTGTAAAATTGTATGTACTGCGTGTATCTTTAATTCGTGATAATTAGGCAATTAAACATTATTATGGAAGACGTGAGAAGGGGAAATGAGTATTGATTGTTGGGGATTTTTGCTTTTATAACTCCACTTTTTTCATTAGGTAGTAATAATATTTGTTTAGTTTTTTTAATGTTGCGTATATTTTTTTGAAGAGAATTTGTCATATACTAAAATACTAAAAATAATCCCATGTGATGCACCATAGAATCCCACAACGAATCCCTTGAAATTCATATAGAATCTCATGTGATTTTGTACTTATAGTTTATATAAAGCAAAATGAAAATCTCATGAGATTTATACAGAATCTCATGTGATTCTCTCTGATCCCTTGTGATTTATATGGAATCCAATGGGATCCATTGATTGGGGTAAAAGCAGTCAGATATTATTGACCAAGGTCAATAAGTCAAAGACAGCCTCGTTCCAATTCTCCGGTGATAGTATAGTGTGTCCCCGGGTCGTTAAGTCCCAGTGAGATTGAAATGGTGCTATTTCAAATCGTTTAGAAATGAGTGGCACTGAGGACAGTAGCCCAGATGATATGGAATTGATTTTGCTACTGTTATTTTGGTATTTGTACACAGATATAATATTCACAAATAACAGATATACAGATATATGCACAAATTTACAATTTACATCACGTAACAGACAGAAAAGTGGGATTTGGTAAATTACAAACTACCGGGGGTGCTTTTGAAACTTTTGAAACTTAAAATTAAAATAAAATTGAAAATGAAAATGAAATTATAAAAATGATTATTTTACTATTTAAATATTATTTAATTAATTAAACTAATTAAAATCTAATTTAAATCTAATTTAAATTAACTAAAAATTACAAAGATTACAAATTAAACTAAAAACTTGCAAAAACAATTTCTAAACTTAAATTTGAACTTGAAGAAAGTATAAAAAATAGAAATAAAAACTATTTAAAATTACAAATAATACTAAATTAACTTAGAAAATTATGAGAAAATTTATAAAATTATTTAACCATCACAGGAATCCTACAAAATTATAAAAACGTCTAAAAATTATGTTTAAGACTATTCTACTAATTAATTACCTTTTAATTACTTTAAATCTAATTTAAATAATTAAAATAAGAAAAATGGAAAATGAATAGTAGAAACTAAAAATATATTTTCTAAACGTCTTAACTAATTTATAAAACTTAGAAAAATTATAAAAACCTACTGTTGCTAACAAAAATTTAAGAAAACTAATTAATTACTAATATTACTTATTTAATTATTTAAACTAGTTTTAAATCTAATAAATAGTAAACAGATTAGGAAAAATCTAAGAAAATTATTTTAACTACTTAAAGGTACTAGAAAATTTATAAAATTATAAAAATGGAAAAAGTACTTATAAATAAGCTGGAATGAAAATGAAAAAGATAGTTTCTATTAAATAGAAGCTATCACTTATTTTATTTTTGGATTTTTTGAGTTTTTCTTTTTGACAGCTAAAAGTTAGATGAAAATAAGAAACTTTTGTAAAACAACTTTTTATCTATCTTAAAAATAAGCAGTGTGCACCCCCTTTACTTAAGCAGTTTGACTTTTATTGACCAAGAAACAAAATAAGCACAAATGACTGTAGGTGGGGTCCACAATGATGAAACTAGGTACAAACAAGCACAATAAACTTAAATAAGCTGAAAACAACAAGCAATTATCACTGATAAGCTATGAAGAATGAATTAAGCACTTTGCAACTTGAAATTTCACTCAGAAATGGGACAGACTTCAGGGTTGATTCCAGGTGGGGTCCACTGATTCCTAGGTCAAACCAAGGGTCAATTCTTGTACCCTGGTAGGAGGGGGGTTGTCAAAAGCTAAATGTGGGTTGTGGGACCCACTGGGTTGGTCTACAACAGCCACCAAAGTGGTGGTGGTGAGATGGACTGCTGATGCACAGGGCAATGGTTTGCCCTGCAACTCAGTTCAAGGGGCTAAAAGGCCAACAAGAAAAATTCACAAAATTTAAGCAGCAATGGGAAAATGAAGTTGAGGTGGTAGAGTTTAACTACAAAAAGTTTCAAATCCTCAATCCAAACACATAAATCACAACAAATCCTACAAATTTTGGTTTTTCTGAGCATAGGTAAAATTGACTTTTAAAGAAAACTTGATTCTTTGACTTTTATGAACTTCTAATGCATGAAATCTACTGATTATGTTAAATTAGACTAAAATAGAATTAGATTAAGCTAAAGCAACTACTTGTGAGCTAAAATGAGGTTTTGTGGATCAAAATACCACAACAGTTAACAGTTATGGACCCTTAGCAATGATTTTGACTTTTTTACTCTATGACACCATTTGTTAAGGTTTGTTTGAACTAATTTTAGACTGAGAAACAGTTTTCACCAAAAGCTATCAACCAAGAACCTTAATAACACAGTGGATTAACCAAATCCAAACACCCTCTTAAGCAAATATGTTTTTGATTTTAGGAAGCTAAGGACTTTGAGAGCTTGTGAGACTGTTCCAAATCAACTTTTAATGAGATATTAGACTTAAATGACTGCTTAGAAACAGAGATAAACCACAAACACACAAGTATACCACTTAACTGATTTGACTGTGAAACCTAGAACTTAAAGTAACTACCAATTTTAATGAACAAGTTATCTAGATTAAGCTATAAATTACCTAAATGACACTCAATAAGCATAAGAAACACAGAATGGCAAATAACAAACAAGGAATCAGAAGCTATAGTGAAATAGGATTTAGAGGAAATTTAAAATAAGCAAATGCGTACAAACCACCCCTAGCATGAACAAGGAGTTTTCCACTGATGCCTATCTTTAGATAGGCCAAATCCACTTCCAAGCTTGCCCACAAATGCTCTTGATACCTGAAATCAAACTCAAACAAGCACAGTTGACTATGGTTGACTTATTTTTGTATTTTTGGGTTTTTCTAGTAATACTGGTTTTTAAAGTCTCTAAAAGCTTCAACAAGCTTAAGGGAACTTAAGTGATCCTATCTCAGTCCATAATCATTGATACAAGTGACAATTAAGCTTAATGAGAAATTCAGAAATTCAGAAAATTGCAATGACAAAGAACAGAACTGAAACTTGATTTTTTATAACTTGAAAAGACTTGAAATACAATGAGTTAACTACTACAATGCTGGAATTAAGAAAATTACAACTGCTTTTGAAAACTAAATTTAATTCGACACTAAAAATGCTTAATTAACTACACACTTCATTTCTTGCACTCTTCTTCCTTTTATAGCTGACTTCTAGGGTTTCCCTTGAGCCTCTGATCATTTCCCATCAAATCCTAGCCCTTGATTCTGATTAAATTGATCCTGGCCTTTGATTTTAATTTTGGCGGGAAAAATGGTGTATGGGATTTGGACTGATATAAGCAAGGGGGTGGTGGCATTAATTGCTGATGTGAGGGTAGGTGTAGGGTGAATGGATTGGGCGGTGGAAGTGATGGGGTGGTGGGCTGGTGGTGATTTGACCTGCAAGTGGGTGTGAGGGAGGCTGTGAGAGGGAAGGGATGGGGTGTTTGACTCGGTTTGACCTAGGTCAAACGTTTGACCCTGGGTTATTATAAAAGGGTGTGTGGGCTGGGATTTCATTGGGCTTAAGAAAAAAATGGGTGGGCTTAGGATTGGGTTTGGTTTTATTTTGGTAATAGTATTAAGGGTCCGGTTATGGTTTAATGTTTCACAAGGACCAAATTTGTAATTTATCAAAAGTTGGAGGGTTAAACTTGGCCATCTTCCAAAGTATTTCAAAGGGTGTTTCTTGCCAAGTTGTGAATAGTACATGGACCAAAGTTGACTTTTTCATTTAAATTTCACCAGGGACTAATTCTGCCAAACTTTCAAACTTCAAGGACCATTTGTGTAATTTCACCAAACTTTTCCACCAAGGACCAATCCTGCCATAAAAGATTAGTGCAAGGACAAAATTTGTTTTTCTCAAAGTTTTAATATCCCAGAGACCATTTTTGACAATTTTCCAAAGTTCAGGGACTAAACTTGACATTTTGTGAAACTTTGCACCAAAGGACTAATTGTGTAACTTTTTGATTTAAAAGGACCTTTGGTGACTTTTTCAAGTTTTTAGAATAACTAGGGACTAGATTTGACAACTTTTGAAAGTTAAGGGACTGAAACTGCCAATTTTGCAAACTTTGTGCGTTTTTCAACTGTTTTTGATTATTTTGCATTTGAAACATGTAAAACACTTTCCTGGAATATTTTCACTATTTTGATTCATTATTGTGTGTTTTTAGATGTTTTGGCAGCTCAGAAAAGGTAAAAATGATGAGTATTTACACACTCATCAATCCCCCACACTAAAACATTGCTAGTCCCTAGCAATCTTTTGAGAAAAACTTGATGGATTTGAAAATCTCTTTACCAAAAGCCATCACTTCTGGAGTATCCAGGTGTAAGAACTGTGGCACACCTGATAACAGTGTGATTTTGAGCAAACCACCAGCTGTCAACGGATTTGATTAGTCTTTACCAAAAGCCGTTTGCTTCTGGACTAGCCAGCATCTTGATGGACTAAGTCAACATCTTGGTGAGCTGATTACCAATTATGGATTTTCCACGGCCTTTACCACAAGCCATAATCTTGTGGGCTAGCCAACTCATTTACTTTATGGGATATGGGGAGTTGAGGAACCATACAATTTTTGGCAAATTGCAAGCCATCAACGGGTTTGAGATGTCTTTACCAAGAGCCGTTTGCTCCTGGACTAGCCAATCCATTTGTCATTTAGACTTTGGCAGACTGATAACCACAAAAATTTTGAAATAAAGTGAAAAATTTTTGAAAAATTTAGGCCTAAAAATGGGGGTACTTAGAAAGTTTTGTGATAAAATTCGTAAGAATCCCCCCCCCCCCCCACACACTAGAATTGAATATTGTCCTCAATATTCAAAGTCCCGGCTATTATGCCGAATCTCTAAACGGAAAAAGCTAATATTCGAAACTAACTGTGGGAATATTGATTTTATTTTTCACTTTATTTATCTGTACATATAAACATTTTTATTATTTTTTTTGAATTGAAACTTATATACATATTTACTTTTCAAAAGGCGGGGGACGGCCACTCCCCCACACTAGAGTGGTAGAAAGTAGAAAGAAGTCAGAAATACGGGTGAAAACCCATATATGTTGCTAATTTTTGTTCACCGAGTCACTAGCTTGACTCGATCCCCGAATTCATTGGTCCATGGGGAAAGTTTGGAGATCCGGGACAACCATGGGTGGTATGTCCTCTCCAAAATAGTGTTTCAAACGGTGACCATTCACTTTGAAGTTGGGACCTTCGGGTTGAGATAACTCAACAGTCCCGTATGGATATACTTTAGCAACAATGAATGGTCCAGTCCATCGGCTTTTTAATTTCCCCGAGAAGATCTTTAACCTTGAGTTGAAAAGAAGGACTCTGTCACCGACGTTGGAAACGCGGTTCTTAATTTTAGAGTCGTGAATATTCTTTGTCTTTTCTTTGTAGATCAAAGAGTTCTCGTAGGCTTGATCACGAAGTTCGTTTAATTCATTGAGTTGAACCTTACGGTGATCACCCGCTTTATGAAGGTCGTAGTTAGCATGTTTCAAAGCCCAGTAGGCTTTGTGCTCGAGCTCGATCGGTAAATGACACGCCTTCCCGTATACAAGCTTGTATGGAGTACACCCGATGGGTGTTTTGTAAGCTGTACGGAAGGCCCAGAGTGCATCATCTAGTTTATCCGACCAGGAAGCACGGTTTTCACCTACTGTCCTCTCAAGAATCCGTTTTATACCACGGTTGGAAACCTCCACCTGCCCACTTGTTTGTGGGTGATACGCGGTAGAAAGACGATGAGTAACACCGTACTTAAGCATGACTTTTGCAAATTGATCATTGCAAAAGTGAGTACCGCGATCACTAATGATGGCACGGGAAGTTCCAAAACGAGCAAAGAGGGATTTCAAAAATTTCACAACAACTCGGGCATCGTTAGTGGGTAAGGCCTTAGCCTCAACCCATTTTGACAAGTAGTCAACAGCCACGAGAATATATTTGTTTCCACGGGAAGATAGGAATGGCCCCATAAAATCAATGCCCCAGACGTCAAAGATTTCACAAACTTGAATGGCATTTTGTGGCATTTCGTTCTTTTGTGAAATATTCCCGTGACGCTTACAAGCATCACAAGCTTTGACTAACTCGTGGGCATCCTTATAGATCGTGGGCCAATAGAAACCGGAATCAAACACCTTTTTGGCAGTGTAGTTAGGACTATGGTGGCCCCCGGTGGGTCCAGCATGGCAAGCCTTGAGAATATCAGCGGCTTTCTGTCCGTATACACATCGCCTGATGACTTCATCGGCACAGATTTTGAAGAGAAAGGGGTCGTCCCAGAAGTAATATTTAACGTCTTTGAAGAATTTGTTCTTCTGTTGGGACGTCATCCCCTTAACGATGAAGTTACCCGCATGGTAATTTGCAAAGTCGGCAAACCATGGGGTAATAGAGTCACCACGAAAAGCAGCCGCATTGAGTGTTTCGAGAGGAAATGTTTCATTTATTTCCTTTTTCTCGAACACATCCTGATGAGGGTTTTCTAATCGTGAGAGATGATCAGCAGCAAGGTTCTCAGCTCCTTTTTTATCACGGATAATGATATCAAATTCTTGGAGGAGGAGAACCCAACGCAGAAGTCTCGGCTTTGCATCTTGCTTTGCAAATAGGTACTTCAAAGCCGAGTGATCCGTATACACCACGCATTTGGTCAGGATTAAGTATGGCCGGAATTTTTCAAAGGCATACACCACAGCTAGGAGTTCTTTTTCAGTGGTGGTGTAATGACCTTGAGCCTCGGTCATAGTTTTACTTGCGTAGTGTATAGGCTGAAAGTATTTTGCTTTACGTTGCCCCAAGACCGCACCTATGGCAAAATCACTAGCATCGCACATAAGCTCAAAAGGCAGGTCCCAATCGGGGGCAACAAGAATCGGTGCCTCGGTAAGCTTTTTCTTTAATGTTTCAAAAGCTTCGATGCACTCAGGAGAGAAGATGAAAGGAGCATCCTTCTCGAGGAGATGGGTCATAGGCCGGGTAATCTTAGAGAAATCTTGGATAAACCTACGGTAGAAGCCGGCATGACCCAAAAAGCTCCTAACACCTTTTACGGTGGTGGGATGAGGTAATTTAGCAATGACATCGATTTTGGCTTTGTCAACCTCAATCCCGTTTTTTGAAATTTTATGGCCGAGGACAATGCCCTCTTTGACCATAAAGTGGCTCTTCTCCCAGTTGAGACTTAGATTCGTTTCTTTGCAACGTTTAAGCATCTGTTCCAAGTGGGAGAGACAAGACTGGAACGAATCCCCGATGACTGAAAAGTCATCCATGAATACCTCCATGGTTTTCCCGATCATTTCGGAAAAGATAAACATCATGCACCTCTGGAACGTGCCTGGTGCATTACATAAGCCGAAAGGCATACGTCTGTAAGCAAATGTTCCATAGGGGCATGTGAAGGTAGTCTTCTCTTAATCCTTTGGATCAATGGGGATTTGGAAGTAACCCAAAAAACCATCGAGGAAGCAGTAATATTCATTCCCCGCAAGTCTTTCGAGCATTTGGTCCATAAAAGGGAGAGGAAAATGGTCTTTACGGGTGGCTTCATTTAACTTTCGATAGTCAATACATACACGCCAACCCGTGACCAAACGAGTTGGAATCAACTCGTTATCCTCGTAGGTGACAACGGTAATGCCACCCTTTTTAGGAACACAATGAATTGGGCAAACCCAAGGACTGTCAGATATAGGATAAATCAATCCCGCATCAAGAAGTTTAAGAACTTCTTGTTTGATAACTTCGTGGATTTTGGGATTTACCCTTCTCTGTTGTTGCACTGCTGGCTTAAAGTCATCCTCCATTAAGATTTTGTGTGTACAAAAGTCCGGGCTTATGCCCTTAATGTCGGAGAGTTTCCAAGCAATTGCTTGCTTGTTTGCTTTAAGAACCTTTAGGAGTGCTGCCTTTTCCTCATCTTTTAAGTCTTTGGCAATAATGACGGGTAATTTATTATCACCCTCCAGAAATGCATATTCTAGATGAGGAGGCAAGTCCTTGAGCTCAACCTCGGGAAAGTCTTCAGTTATTTCAACATTTTTGACTTCCGCTTTATGAAGTATTTTTGGAGACGGAGAGGGTGAAGGATCATCATTTAACAATCTTTCAAGGAGAAGAATGTTCCCTTCCGGGTCAATAAAGTTTCATCAACCCCATTTGGGATTGAGCTATCCTGAGCAAGAAAAGCCTCGACCTCTTCCAGAAGGAAGTCACTTACCTCAAACGGAGTGAGAGAAGGGGAAGGGTCGGAAATGATAGGATCAGTAGAAAGACTGCCACTGGATGAGAAACCAAGGACTTCTTGAGAATACTCCTCAGACGCAACATCGATGATGTCAATTCGGTTAACCGTTTCAGCGTCATAGTTGGAGGAGTATCTTGAAGTCTGATCAAGATTGAATGTGATGGCTTCACCACCAACACGTAAAGTGATTTCTTCTTCGAATACATCGATTAAAGCACGACCCGTTCTTAAGAATCCCCTCCCGAGAATGAGAGGAACTCTTGGGTCAGCATCGAAATCAACAATCACGAAATCTGCCGGAAAATGGAACTTTCCTACTTTCACGAAGATATCTTCGGCAATGCCGAGAGGACGGGATATAGTACGGTCTGCAAGTTCGAGTGTCATGCAGGTCGGAGTGAGAGCAGGAAGAGAGAGTCTTTTCCAGACTGTGTAAGGCATCAGGTTAATGCTTGCGCCAAGATCGGCCAAGGCAAAGCATTCAACCATCCCCGGGAAAATACAAGGAATGAGAAATTTCCCGGGATCTCCAAGCTTTTCAGGAAGCTTTTTCAAGAGCACTGCTGAGCAATGCTCATTAAGAGGAGTTTTTGCCATCTCACAGAGTTTTTCTTTGTTGCTTATCAGATTTTTGATTGTCGTAGCAAACTTAGGCATGAGAAGAAGAGCATCCGAGAAGCTAATATCAAAGTGTAATTCTTGGAAAATTTGATAAAATTTTTCCATCTGATGGTTAGCTTTTTTGCGGTTCTTTTGATCATTCATACGTAAAGGATATGGAATTGATGGCTTAGGATCATTCTTTGGGATTTCATCAGAACTCACAGGAGGATCAAATACAACTTTCGGCTTACGAGCCGGGACCGGGACAACTTGAGGGTAGACGTTGTTGATACCTCCGTTATTAGTAGGAAGTACCGTGTCCGTGGTAACCTCAGGTTCACGTTCCGCTACCTTAGTAGGAGGAGAAGAAGAGGTAGAGGGAATCGCGGGTCCATTGTATGATACCCCACTTCGGGTGGTGATCGCTTTGACATCGCCCCTCGGGTTAGCGATCGTGTTGCTCGGTAGTGTACCCGGGCATGAGGGTCGATCATTTAAAGACTTCTGAAGCTCAGAGATCTTGCTGATCAATAACCGATTCGTTTCCTCTTGTGCTTTCATGAATTGTGTTAGCACTTCATCGGAGGAAGACGAGGGTGGAACAACGTTTTGAGGAGGATTTTGAACACGGTTGTTTTGAAAATTCCCTTGATTTTGATTGTTGTTACCCTGAAAATTGTTTCTCTGATTGAAATTACCCTGATTGTAATTCCCTTGATTTTGGTTTCTTTGAAAATTTCCTTGAAAACCTTGGTTTTGATTGCCATTTTGAAAATTGTTTTGATTAAACTGGCCTTGATTTTGGTTCGGGTTTTGGAAATTTGAGTTTTGACCTTGGTTAAAATTCTGATTCGAGTTACGGTTTTGATTTTGGTTAAAACCGGGAGGTCCGAGAAAATTGTTGGAACGATAGCTTAAGAGATTACGGTCCCCTTGTGGTTGGTAAGAATTACCCCCCGTGTTGTAGGAACCGTGAGCAGCATAAACGTTCTCTTGAGGAAAGCCAGCAATAGCTGGACACTAGGAATAAAGATGTGGGCCCCCACAAGTTTCACAACTTCGGGCCACGGCTTTCACTTGTTGATTTTGAACCTGATTTTGCATCGTTTGGTTCATTCTCAACACAACCATAGAGATATCATCCATCTTTTTGGTAAGAGCAATTATTTCAGGAGATGATCATGAAGGAGTAACTGAATTACATGACGCATCCCTCTCCGCAGAGGAATCCCAAAAGTTATGGTGGGCAGTCATGTTCTCAATCAAGTCATAGCACTCTTCGGGACGCCTTTTCATACAGGTCCCACCAGCAGCAGCATTTAGAATATCCCGGTGCCTCAATGTCAGACCATTATAGAAGGTATCTATGATGGTAACTTTCAACATATTGTGGTTAGGGCACCGATCAATAGCTAGCTTATAACGTTCCCAAGCCTCAAAAAGAGACTCATCGGGACGTTGCCGGAAGTTGCTAATATCATTTGGTAACTTGGTAACCATGGAAGGTGGAAAATATTTTGCTAAAAACTTGGTTACCATTTCATCAAAGGTACGAATAGAATTCTTTGGGAGTCGGTCAAACCATGCAGTGGCATGACGAATGAGAGAATAGGGGAAGAGATACAGCCGGAGGGCATCATCGGTGATACCATGCTGTTTCATGCTTTGGGTGACCGTGAGATATTTTTCAAGATGCTTGTTAGCATCGTCACCCGGTAATACGTGAAATTGACACGAATTCTGGACTTGTTGGATCATGTGATGCTTGAGGCCAAAGTCCGTAGCCTCAATAGTGAGTGGTGCAATAGGCCCACCCCGCCCTTGCATGGTAGGTTGGCACAGCTCCTCTATCGTTCGGAGATCGGGAGCTGGCACATCCCTGGGAGGGTCAGGGGGTGGTAATCGTGGTGGTGGCCCAGCGGCCATTTCAGTTTTTGGTTCTTCTGTATCCGAACGTAGCTCGGGTACATTTTTCTGATTTTTACGTTTTGTTTGTGACCGAGTGCGCATGCACTACAAACAATTTTTCAAAACAAGATCGAGGCAAAACCACAGTGAACTTAAACCAATTATCACAAGTGAATCGCTTCTTTAAAAAAGGTACACCACTCATAGGGATTTAAAGGCAAGTTTTTATCTTAAGTTTGGGAACTTATTATGTCCACACCCCCAGTTGGTAGGTGTTCAGCCTTGGTTTATGGTGGTAAGATTTTATGTATTTATTAATTTGAAAAACTGCTTTAGGCTTATGGGTGTGTGTGCAGAAAACTTGGGAAATATTTTTAGAACTGATTTGTTAACCGAAATCGTTCTTTTAAGATTACTCGCAGGCTGGCGGGAGGAAGTAAATAGGTTTCCTCTTCAGTTCGCAATTTAATGTCAGAACTTACCTTAAACCAACTGTTTCAGGTTGTAATCTTAAAGAAAACGAAGTAATTTAACTTCACAGTTTGTTTTGTTGTTTTTGATTTTTTTTTGGTGTTGATAACACTTTAGGAAAAGTGTTAATGAACTTTTTTGATATGATTATTTTTTTACAAAAACTTTTTACAAATTTGTGTGAAATTTGTACAGGGAGGGTTTTGAAAACCACTAAACTTAAAACGATTTTTTAAAACACGCAACAACCTCCCCGGCAGCGGCGCCAAAATTTGATTGGGGTAAAAGCAGTCAGATATTATTGACCAAGGTCAATAAGTCAAAGACAGCCTCGTTCCAATTCTCCGGTGATAGTATAGTGTGTCCCCGGGTCGTTAAGTCCCAGCGAGATTGAAATGGTGCTATTTGAAATCGTTTAGGAATGAGTGGCACTGAGGACAGAAGCCCAGATGATATGGAATTGATTTTGCTACTGTTATTTTGGTATTTGTACACAGATATAATATTCACAAATAACAGATATATGCACAAATTTACAATTTGGATCACGTAACAGACAGAAAAGTGGGATTTGGTAAATTACAAACTACAGGGGGTGCTTTTGAAACTTAAAATTAAAAGAAAATTGAAAATGAAAATGAAATTATAAAAATGATTATTTTACTATTTAAATATTATTTAATTAATTAAACTAATTAAAATCTAATTTAAATTAACTAAAAATTACAAAGATTACAAATTAAACTAAAAACTTGCAAAAACAATTTCTAAACTTAAATTTGAACTTGAAGAAAGTATAAAAAATAAAAAATAAATATTTTTGTCTTTTTATGAGTTTTTTATTAATTAAAGACTATTTAACTTAATTAAACTAATTAAACTATTTAAAATTACAAATAATACTAAATTAACTTAGAAAATTATGAGAAAATTATAAAATTATTTAACCATCACACGAATCCTACAAAATTATAAAAACTTCTAAAAATTATGTTTAAGGCTATTCTACTAATTAATTACCTTTTAATTACTTTAAATCTAATTTAAATAATTAAAATAAGAAAAATTGAAAATGAATAGTAGAAACTAAAAATATATCTTCTAAAAGTCTTAACTAATTTATAAAACTTAGAAAAATTATAAAAACCAACTGTTGCTAATAAAAATTCAAGAAAACTAATTAATTACTAATATTACTTATTTAATTATTTAAAATAGTTTTAAATCTAATAAATAGTAAACAGATTAGGAAAAATCTAAGAAAATTATTTTAACTACTTAAAGGTACTAGAAAAATTATAAAATTATAAAAATGGAAAAAGTACTTATAAATAAGCTGAAATGGAAATGAAAAAGATAGTTTCTATTAAATAGAAGCTATCACTTATTTTATTTTTGGATTTTTTGAGTTTTTCTTTTTGACAGCTAAAAGTTAGATGAAAATAAGAAACTTTTGTAAAACAACTTTTTATCTATCTTAAAAATAAGCAGTGTGCACCCCCTTTACTTAAGCAGTTTGACTTTTATTGACCAAGAAACAAAATAAGCACAAATGACTGTAGGTGGGGTCCACAATGATGAAACTAGGTACAGACATGCACAATAAACTTAAATAAGCTGAAAACAACAAGCAATTATCACTGATAAGCTATGAAGAATGAAATAAGCACTTTGCAACTTGAAATTTCACTCAGAAATGGGACAGACTTTAGGGTTGATTCCAGGTGGGGTCCACTGATTCCTAGGTCAAACCAAGGGTCAATTCTTGTACCCTGGTAGGAGGGGGGTTGTCAAAAGCTAAATGTGGGTTGTGGGACCCACTGGGTTGGTCTACAACAGCCACCAAAGTGGTGGTGGTGAGATGGACTGCTGATGCACAGGGCAATGGTTTGCCCTGCAACTCAGTTCAAGGGGCTAAAAGGCCAACAAGAAAAATTCACAAAATTTAAGCAGCAATGGGAAAATGAAGTTGAGGTGGTAGAGTTTAACTACAACAAGTTTCAAATCCTCAATCCAAACACATAAATCACAACAAATCCTACAAATTTTGGTTTTTCTGAGCAAAGGTAAAATTGACTTTTAAAGAAAACTTGATTCTTTGACTTTTATGAACTTCTAATGCATGAAATCTACTGATTATGTTAAATTAGACTAAAATAGGATTAGATTAAGCTAAAGAAACTACTTGTGAGCTAAAATGAGGTTTTGTGGATCAAAATACCACAACAGTTAACAGTTATGGACCCTTAGCAATGATTTTGACTTTTTTACTCTATGACACCATTTGTTAAGGTTTGTTTGAACTAATTTTACACTGAGAAAGAGTTTTCACCAAAAGCTATCAACCAAGAACCTCAATAACACAGTGGATTAACCAAATCCAAACACCCTCTTAAGCAAATTTGTTTTTGATTTTAGGAAGCTAAGGACTTTGAGAGCTTGTGAGACTGTTCCAAATCAACTTTTAATGAGATATTAGACTTAAATGACTGCTTAGAAACAAAGATTAACCACAAACACACAAGTATACCACTTAACTGATTTGACTGTGAAACCTAGAACTTAAAGTAACTACCAATTTTAATGAACAAGTTATCTAGATTAAGCTATAAATTACCTAAATGACACTCAATAAGCATAAGAAACACAGAATGGCAAATAACAAACAAGCAATCAGAAGCTATAGTGAAATAGGATTTAGAGGAAATTTAAAATAAGCAAATGCTTAAAAACCACCCCTAGCATGAACAAGGAGTTTTCCACTGATGCCTATCTTTAGATAGGCCAAATCCACTTCCAAGCTTGCCCACAAATGCTCTTGATACCTGAAATCAAACTCAAACAAGCACAGTTGACTATGGTTGACTTATTTTTGTATTTTTGGTTTTTTCTAGTAATACTGGTTTTTAAGGTCTCTAAAAGCTTCAACAAGCTTAAGGGAACTTAAGTGATCCTATCTCAGTCCATAATCATTGATACAAGTGACAATTAAGTTTAATGAGAAATTCAGAAATTCAGAAAATTGCAATGACAAAGAACAGAACTGAAACTTTATTTTTTATAACTTGAAAAGACTTGAAATACAATGAGTTAACTACTACAATGCTGGAATTAAGAAAATTACAACTACTTTTGAAAACTAAATTTAATTCGACACTAAAAATGCTTAATTAACTACACACTTCATTTATTGCACTCTTCTTCCTTTAATAGCTGACTTCTAGGGTTTCCCTTGAGCCTCTGATCATTTCCCATCAAATCCTAGCCCTTGATTCTGATTAAATTGATCTTGGCCTTTGATTTTAATTTTGGTGGGAAAAATGGTGTGTGGGATTTGGACTGATATAAGCAAGGGAGGGGGGTGGTGGCATTAATTGCTGATGTGAGGGTAGGTGTAGGGTGAGTGGATTGGGCGGTGGAAGTGATGGGGTGGTGGGCTGGTGGTGATTTGACCTGTAAGTGGGTGTGGGGGAGGCTGTGAGAGGGAAGGGATGGGGTGTTTGACTCGGTTTGACCGAGGTCAAACGTTTGACCCTGGGTTATTATAAAAGGGTTTGTGGGCTGGGATTTCATTGGGCTTAAGAAAAAAATGGGTGGGCTTAGGATTGGGTTTGGTTTTATTTTGGGTGGGCCCCGGTTATGGTTTAATGTTTCACAAGGACCAAATTTGTAATTTATTGAAAGTTGGAGGGTTAAACTTGGCCATCTTCCTAAGTATTTCAAAGGGTGTTTCTTGCTAAGTTGTGAATAGTACATGGACCAAAGTTGACTTTTTCATTTAAATTTCACCAGGGACTAATTCTACCAAACTTTCAAACTTAAGGGACCATTTGTGTAATTTCACCAAACTTTTCCACCAAGGACCAATCCTGCCATAAAAGATTAGTGCAAGGACAAAATTTGTTTTTCTCAAAGTTTTAATATCCCAGAGACCATTTTTGACAATTTTCCAAAGTTCAGGGACTAAACTTGACATTTTGTGCAACTTTGCACCAAAGGACTAATTGTGTAACTTTTTGATTTAAAAGGACCTTTGGTGACTTTTTCAAGTTTTTAGAATAACTAGGGACTAGATTTGATAACTTTTGAAAGTTGAGGGACTGAAACTGCCAATTTTGCAAACTTTGTGCGTTTTTCAACTGTTTTTGATTATTTTGCATTTGAAACATTTAAAACACTTTCTTGGGATATTTTCACTATTTTGATTCATTATTGAGTGTTTTTAGATGTTTTGGTAGCTCAGAAAAGGTAAAAATGATGACTATTTACACACTCATCATCCATACAGAATCCCATGAGATTATTTGATGAAATACATATAATTCATAAAGATTACCATGTGATTCATACAGAATCTCATGGGATTCTATATGAATCCCAAGGGATCAGAGAGAATCACACGGGATTCTGTATAACAACATAAACATTTTTAATAAAGAGATTCAATAGCTCATTTCAACAATCATATAAAAAACATCTATCCTTAAAAAGCTATGACATAAAAGTATAAAACTCAAAAACAGTTATTTACTCATTTTTACAAATCACTTGTGATTTTTTTTAAAATAACAAATCACAAGTGGTTTTTTAAGAATCCCGTGGGATTTATTTTACGAATCCCGTGGGATTTTTTTACGAATCCCGCGGGATTTTTTTACGAATCCCGTGGGATTTTTCTTGACGGAACTTTTGAAAAAAAATTCGTCTTTTTACGAATCCCGTGGGATTTTTCTGGACGAAAATTTTGAAAAAAAAAATCGTCTTCTTACGAATCCCATGGGGTTTTTTTACGAATTCCGTGAGATTTTTCTGGACGGAAATTTAAAAAAAAAAAAGTTCGTCGAAAGTATATAACAATGCATATCTATAGAAAGATGATTTAATTCTCGTCGCGATAGTATATTTTTCGTAGCTTGAAGATTTACCGTTTGCAAGATATGGTTTTTTTTTTTTTTTTTTTTTTTTTTTTTTTTTTTTTTTTTTAAATGTGGAAAGTGGGTTTTTATATTAAATAAGCTAAAATGCTAATTTTGCTCTCCCTTTGTTATTTTTTGGTTTGATCTTAGCCATTAGATGAAAGGTAGATAGATAGTTGAGATTGACTTATTTGTTTTTTAAAAGATACATGTTTTGCAAAGATATCACTTCATCTTTCAATAAAAAAATTCGGAAAACAAAAATAGTATATTTTCAATAATCATTTAGCGACTGTCCGCACAAAATAACAAAATAAAATAATTTTGTGTTGAATGTCTTGTTTGGTTAGTCAAATAAGTTACCATAAATTTTTTTTGTGAATTTGGTAACTTAAGGTCATGGGTTCATCACTCTTATAGAGTTTTGGGTGTAGGTCAATTACTGTCTTGTTTAGTGGTAAACATAAAATAAAAATTAATAAGTTGACATTAAAAAATAAAATGTTAAAAATATATGTTTAAAAAAGAAACTATTAATATATATTGAAAATCGGGTTAACCAGGGATGTTTCAAATTTGGCGGGTTTCCCCGGTTTAATTTGACATATTTTTTTACCGGAACGTTGAACCACCCGGGTCGAACCGGGTTTCAAAACATTATGGTTAACCTCAAATCCTCAAACTTTTATTATTTTTTGTTTATAAACCATAAACTTTTTTTTACCACTAAAATTATATGCCACTACAAAATCTCGTTGTTATGCGCGGGTACTCGTCTATAGAGTTGAATGTCTCTCCATTAAGACATTTTTTTTATTTAAACATGATTTAATAAATAAGCAAAACAAAAAAGCCGTTGGCATTAACTTTGTACCGTGTCCCATCTTAAAACACTCTTTTACATAGTTATTAATATTTTATATCACCACAACAAAGATGACCAAACTTCTCTATTTTCTTATAAGGTTAATTTTACATATAGGTAACGAACTTTCAAAAATTTTCAATGTTAAGTAATTTACTCCAAGTTAGAGAACTAAATTTTCAACTTTGTTCAATGTTAAGTAATTTTGCCCATTGTTGCAACTGGTAACCGGTTGTCCTTTGTTTGACCATGTGAAAAAAAAAAAAAAAAAAAAAAAAAAAAAAACATTTTTTTTATTTGCCCCATATAAGTTGTACAAAAACACTCCTTTACCCATTACGTTTTCCTCCCAATTTCAAGAACCCTAATTCCCAAATTTTCAAAACCCTAATTCCCAAAATTCGAGAACCCTAATTCTCCAATCCATGTAATAATCAAAATGGGTAAAGGTAAACCCGACAAGAATCGTGTTTTTATAGTTAACCTAAAACACACAATGGTCTATTTACGATTAAACCTTTTGATTATATGAACTTCGATGAGAAGCAAATTACATATCTTAACTTTGAAGGTATGTCATGTGTTGAACTCTTTGATGTAGTTAGGCATTTAGTGCATAATTCACTTAAGGGACTTTATTATTTCAAAGTGTTAGCTAATAAGGCCTATAGGCCCAACCTACTTGTTTAGGCCCGTTTACTAGTTAGGGTTAGGTTTGTTTATTTTCTATTTAATGTCTTGTAATGTCAATTGTTTAGTTGAATCTGATCAATAATATTTTCAGTATTCCTTTTTTATTTCTACATGGTATCAAGAGCTAGGTCATGAAGAGGAAGAAGAAAAAGAAAAGAAAAGAAAAGAAAAGAAAAAGTTTGCTTGATTGGTCGGAAGAATAAAAGGTTTGTTTTCGTCGGAGGTAATAAATAATAAAAGGTTTGTTTGTTCGTCGTAGACGGATCTGTTCGAATTCATTTATGAGTTTTGCTAAACTCTGCCTAATGGGCATGGGTTAATCTGTTTATAAAAGGAATATTTTAATTTATTTAAGTGAAAATCATGTTCAAATATAGTAATTTACAAGTTCATTTAATATGTATTTAATGCATTTTTTGGTTAATAAAGAAAGTTTTTGTTCATTAAATACACTTTAACTTCTGCTCAGTGAGCATTGATTAGCAAAATCCTTCATTTATTGTCGTATATGCTATTGAATTAAGGGATTTGCTAAACACAACCCTGTGGGTTTTGTTTAAGCATTCCATAATTAAAAAATTAACATTTAATAAACACAAAATATTCCATAGTTAAAATCACTTACCATTTTTAAAATGACAAAAAGTATATAATTATGAAATATATGAGTTTATTAATTGTGATTTTTGTAAATTTGAAATGCTTAAACAAAACCCAAAGGGTTGTTGTTAGCAAATCCCTTGAATTAAAATATCAAAAACCTCATGGTGAATTTTGATTGGATGGTAACTATTAGTGGGACGGTGGATATTGGTTTTGACAAAGTATTAGCATTTAATTGATTTTATCGTAGTTGTTTAAGTTTGTTTGTTCGATTGTATCGGTATCTGAATCTGGTTTCATCTAGTATTGGTATTGGCTATTGGTTTCACCTGCGGTTCGGCATCTGGTTTCACCTAGTTTTGTCTTAATCTGAATTTGAATATGAATCTGAATCTGAATCAGTCTGCCTGAATATGCTGAATTTGTATATGTCTGCTTCTGCTCTTCGTCTACCTCTATTCGGATCTCTCTGCCACTGAATGTGTATCTGTCTGCTGCTGTCTGCCTAGATCTGCTGTCTACATCTGTCAGTATGATTTCAAAGTTTTCTTGTCAAACTCTCAATGTAGCATTGCGATTTTGAGAGGAGGTGTTAGCTAATAAGGCCTATAGGCCCGATTTACTTGTTTAGGCCCGTTTACTAGTTAAGGTTAGGTTCGTTTATTTTCTATTTAATGTCTTGTAATATCAATTGTTTAGTTGAATCTGATCAATAATATTTTCAGTATTCCTTTTTTATTTCCACACAAAGTAGGAACCCCATTAAGATTAGGCATTAAGGAAATTAAAAATGATGATGATGTTCAGGCATTTTTAACTTGTGGTTTTGAATCAAAATGGGTAATTGATTTGTATGCTGAACATCTTGATGAAGATGCTTTAGATGCTAGGGACAAAGCAGAAGCTATAGAAGTTGAAGAGGGAAACGAGTCTAGTGATGCTTATTGTTCTAGTGATGAAGAAGATTTAGGTGATGTAGAATTATTTCATGAAGATGATGAAAATGTTGAAATTAAGAATGTCACTACCAAAGACCCATTTTTTAACAAATTATGCTCTAATTGTCACACCCCCAAAATCGGGTCCAGCGGAAGCATACATGCAGCTGGGGTGTAACTCAATTGATATCACAATATAAGTACAAAAATGGTTTTCACTTTAGTCATTTAGAATAAAATCGTTAAATCAAAAATGTTGAATTTACATCGTTAAAAGTTGTGCGGAAGTAGGCCCTTAAATAGTTTAAAACGGTCCCCATATAAATAATCAGAGTCTTCTATGACCATGCCATGCCCTGCCAAAACCTCCTGTAGCGTGCCATATGCTTAAAACCTGAAAATACATGCTAAAGTGTCAACACGAGGTTGGTGAGTTCATAGAGTTTGTTTAACAAATAATGCCTATAGAGAAATGATCGCCCAGCAAAGGCATTGTAAATCCACTCAGTTACAAGTCCCGCCATAAGAGACTTGTAACCTGTGTGTTTACAACCCACTGCCAAATGTGTTAAAGTCTACGGAAACAAAAGTAATATGTGGACCAATAATCAAAGATAAGTGTAGTTTGACCAATACATTTGGTTACGTGACCAATTCATTCGGTATGTGACCAATTCATTCGGTCGTATTACCCGTACATTCGGTTATGTGACCCGTTCATTTGGTCATGTATGTACATAGTGGAAAAGCCGGTTCATTCGGTTAAGTGTGCATAATAGTGGAAAAAGCTTGGGTCCAAAGGTAAAAATGATTAAGTGTGATGCAATTGAATATACACTACCTTCGAATGAGTAAGAAATTCATAAATGGAGCAAGTAAATGTTTGACTAAGCATGTAGCAAAAACCAATTAAATCAAGTATACATTTAGATGGAAACGAGCATGTATTCTCCCCCAAAACCGTTATAGAACAAGTTAAAATAGTAGGGGCTATGACTCACCTGGAGCGATAGCTACGATGATAAGAATGGATACACTGAAATGAGGCACGATCTCAAACCGCAACCTAATATGAGTAATAACGATCTACCTTAGATCATGACATAATGAAATGAATGCACGTGCACATGATGCCTATACCACTCGTAACTTGTAGAAATACTTGTTGTTATCAAAATATTCATTTTCCAAACCTTGGGAAAATATGGCAATTTAGAAAGTAAACTAGCCGAAATCTATATATATATCGTATATATATATAAGTATTAGTATTGAAATCCTCGATTTGAAATCTTTCACATAACGTCTTAAAACCATGAAAATATACTTGAAATCACTAATACTTTATTAGTTATGAATTTGGATACTTGGGTATTATTTCTAGAAATATAAGTTACTACGTAGTGGTATATTATTTTTGTACAAAAGCTGTCAAAACAATATTTATTTTGCCGTTACTAAAACATGAATATCTTTGTCGTCGTAAGTCCGTTTTACTCGTTCTTTATATCCACGGAATCGTGAGATAAAATACTAGCATATTTTTGATAAGTCGGGATGGCTAGATTTAGTTTACGCCTCGAAACTGTCGTGACCACTGTTCATCAGCAAGATTTTTCAGAAAAATAGTTTTCGTCGTTAACTTCGGAAAATCATAACTCCTTCGTTATTAACTCGTTTTAATCAGTTCTTTCGCCTACGGCTTCGTTTTTGAAAGTATTTTCTAGAAAAATTGTCAAAGGTTACTGTGTAAATTCGTATTTTTCTGGATAAGACAAAATGGAACAGCATGTATTTCTACTTGTTCAAAAACCATTTTCAAGGTTTCAATCTAGTTTCTACTTCAACCAATCCACTTTCAATCACCACAAAGCTAGTCTAAACCTACCATACACCTTCTTAGGGTGTCATGGGTCCTTAAACATCATCAATCCACTAGGTCTAACAAGGGTTTCTTATGTGTCCATTTCTAAGGTTTCAAAGTTAAATATGTACAAAAATGGAGTGGTACAAGTTGATGCATGTTTGAGATCTTGTAAGAAAAATGTATAATCATAATAATAACTTGTAAGAATCATAAAAATGAGTTTGTTTACTTACTTGATGGTTTAGAGAGTTTTGGTGATGAAAAACCTACTAATCCTTGAGTTTTTATTTCAAAACTCTAACAAGGATGATTATATAAACTAGTTTATGACAAGATCTTGTAAAATTTATACTCCTTGCTCCTTGATCACCTTAGTTCGATCCACCCTTAAGAGAAATGAGAGAAAAGAGTTTTGCTTGAACTTGTAAAAATGATTTTTGTGATAAAATGAATGAAAAAGTTTCTTATATAGTTAGGGACAAAAGTTTGGTGAGCCATTAAGAAGTTTGGTGAGATTAGCTCATTAGATGGCTTAGGAGGGGGGGGGGGGGGCCGGTTCACAAAGGAGAAAAAAAGGGGGGTTGTGTTGGGTGATTTAATTAGAAAGTTAGTGGTAATATTGTGTAGTATTTGGTTAATTTTAGGTGTAATCGGGTACCGGGTTTGTTAGAAATAAATTTTATCAAGGTTATTCGGAACATAATAAGGTCGTAAAAGTTGTAAAAATACGTTGGGCACAAGTATGGAGAGTTCGGGTGATTATTGTTTGATTTTTATGAAAACCGTCGAAATTAAATTAAACGTACGATACGTAATAAATAAATTTCCAAAATACCGGGTAAATTAATAATATAATTTTTATATTATAAGAATGAGTATAAAAATATATTGGGATCATAATCGGGAGTGTCGGACGTGTTAGTCACATTTATAGTTCGCGTATTAGTGTTTATTTAAAATAAACATACGTAATTCGTTAATTATATTAAAAATATAATTTGAATACCCTACGAGTGGAATAGTATGCAAGTGACATAATGATGATACGTAAACTATTTCTAGTCCGTATGAGATGTCCCAAATGATAATGCATGAATTCGCACCTGAACCAATACGGTTACGCGAATTTGAATACTCGTAAACTAAATTTACGATGACATGAGTAATGCACGTGAATAGTGACTTTCTTCCGGAAATGAATAGTGTCAAGTGAATAGTAAAATTCCTGAATGTTTCTCGAAATGTCAAATTGACCTCAAAAACGATGAATAGTGATCGATGAATAGTAAATGATGAATAGTAACTTGTGAATAGTAAATTGTCGAGGGTCGGAAAATGACCGGAAATTACGAGTTGTGACAGTCTTCCCTTCTAACAGGAACTTCGTCCCGAAGTTCAGTTTGTGTAAGTCTCTAGAATGGTATTGGTGAAAAGATGGTGATAGTTGAGAATTTTAGCGAACTTCCACGATAGGAATTCGATTATGCTTTAACCGTTCGACCTAACAGTCCATGATTTCTAGTGGTCCTCTTACAAGGTTTAGGTTTATCATTGGGTTGGATTCCTTCCAATGGAATCATAAGTGACTAATCTGAAAGTCATTTGATTAGGTGAACCATAGTTGTGTAATCTGGCTGTTTTCTAACAAGGCTCGAGTCTGATGGCCACTAGGCCTACTCTGTCCGAAATATTAAGTGGTCCAGTGTATATCGGGTTTATCTTTCCAACTTTTCCGGATAATATCATGCCTTTTCTAGGTAGAACTTCAAACATGATCTGACTACCAATTTGAAGTTTTAATGGTTTACAACTTATAGAATTTGTAATTGATTCTTGACTTGTTGGAAATTTCTGGTTATTTCATGAATGCCTACTAGACTAGTGAGTTAGGATTTTCCAATTTCGGTTTGTCAATGGATAGGGGCACTTCGACCATAAAGTGCTTCAAATAGTATAGTCTCTAAGCTCGTGTGGTAACTATTGTTATAACGGAATCTGATTTATGGCAAATGGTTAATCCAACCATTTCTAGAGTCAACTACTCATGCTCTGAGCATATCTCCCTATGTTTGAATCGTTCTCTAATTTCTGACCATTGGTCTACAGATGATAGATGGTGTGGTTCCAAAGAAATCTTAATGAAATCGCTAGGAGTTTGCGGTGATAAAAGATAGAATATTCATTAGATCGGAATTCGTTAGTAGTACATGAAACTTATACGATAGAACGTAGAATTAAACACAAAAGAAGTACAACACTAGAGAGTTTAGGTTTTATTTATATACAAGGTAGGAGTTCTCTTTTTAACATTGACATCGTTGTTGTTTTCCTGACGAGCTTCGCATTTCAACGAACTCTTCCTCCATTCTGGTTCCTCAACTCTGGGCATTCACTCTTGAAGTGTCCAATTACTCCACACTCATGGCAGGTTACCGTGACTTTCTGATGCATTACGAGGGTGGGAGTCTTGCAATCCTTGGCTTTGTGTCCGACCTTTTGGCAGTTTCCACATTGAGTGGGGCAAGGTCCTTTGTGATGAAACTGACACTTGTTGCACTTAGGTAAAGTACCTGCATATCCTTTCTTTCCACTTGGCTCCGCAACGTAGGCCCTAACCACTTCATGTTGTTTGTTTGGCTGCCATACTTGATCGTCTCCTTGGTTGTCATCCCTTTTCCTCTTGTTTTCGTTGTTGTTGTTGACAGTAGTTTCTTGCTTCATCACTTGAGCCATAAGCTTTTGAGACATTCTGATAGCTTCCTCCAGTGTGTCTGATTTAGAAGCAATTACGTTCCCACTGATGTTGCGCGGTAGTCCACCGATGAAATTTTCTAGCAGCTTTTCGTTATCTGAAACCATAGTTGGACATAGCACAGCCAACTCCTGAAACCTTCGGATATATGCCTCGATATCATTACTTACTGTCACTAGCTTATAAAACTCTGTTTCCAACTTCTGCACCTCAGTACGAGGGCAAAACTTATCAGTCATCAATTTCTTGAATTGCTCCCAGGTGAGCTTGTAGGCATTTTCCATACCCATCGGTTGAGCATAAGAATTCCACCACGACATAGCTTCATCCAAAAGCATGCCAGTAGCGAATTTTACCTTGCTGACATCAGGACAGTTGCACATGAGGAACACATTCTCAGTCTTTTCGAACCAGCGAATCAAAGCAACCGCTCCTTCAGTGCCCTTAAACTTGATGGGATCACTAATCTTAAAATTTTTCCAAGTACATTCACGCCTATTATCGGATTGTCCATCTGTCCCTGTCTGTAAAGCGTCCTCAGCAGCCCTTGCAGCTATCTCAGCTCTCTCGATCTCTAGAGCTTCGGCGATACTATCCTTAACCAATTTCCGAATAGCAGCAGGTGTCATAGTTGGAGTAGCTTTAACTTTCCTTGGCGGCATAGCTCTTCAAAACGAGAAAAGAAGGGTGAGACATAATTAAGACGTTTCCTAGTAGTAGATGTTCGAGAGTGGTTTATCGTAGAATGAAAAGTTGATGTTGCGATATGACGAGTTGACGTGGCTCGAATGGTTTTGTGATATCCTGAGATTTTCGTTGATTTTTAAATGGTCATAATGTACCTAGGGATCCTCCTTATATATGGTATGGAAAGTCTTTCCTAGGGAGGTCATTGATAATATCCACTTATCAATATTGGGAGTAATGAGTGATAAATGACATAGGGATCTATAGAGTATCACCTAATTCCTTATATATATGGGGATGGTGAAGGGAAATAATAATGATGGTGAGAAGGGAAAAGACTGTGACATCCGCGACATAATGAGATTGTGATGAAAGTAAGTACGCACACATGAATAAAACATTTGGAAAATGAGTTGAGAATTTATTCCAGACAAAATTTTATTATAACCATTCTTAGTGTTTCAAAATTCATTTCTGAGTCGGATATAGGTAGTCAGCCTATGTCCCACTATCCCGGGTTGAATATAGGTGACTAGTCTATATTCCACCGAGGTTCCATGAATTTTGAAATACTCAGCTCAGTTATACTACCAAGACGTACAGAAAGACAAAAGCAAGTGACCAAACTCGAGGTCAAATGATGAAACTATGCAAAGAAGAACATGACGCGGTGACATATACGATACATGAGCATGCTTATATGAAAGACAATGATAGTAATCTACTAGAATAAGTGAATATAATATGCCAGATAATGAGACACAAATCTCATCACCTAAGTCAGCAACAAACCACAAGTGAGGCATCATCTTGGCAGGCAGGCACGTGACGGTCATAGGGTTAAGTTTTTCGTAAAAGTAGCTATAGTCTAGGTTTTAAAAACACTTAGTTCGCTATAGCCAAAGCTCTGATACCAATCTGTCACACCCCCAAAATCGGGTCCAGCGGAAGCATACATGCAGCTGGGGTGTAACTCAATTGATATCACAATATAAGTACAAAAATGGTTTTCACTTTAGTCATTTAGAATAAAATCGTTAAATCAAAAATGTTGAATTTACATCGTTAAAAGTTGTGCGGAAGTAGGCCCTTAAATAGTTTAAAACGGTCCCCATATAAATAATCAGAGTCTTCTATGACCATGCCATGCCCTGCCAAAACCTCCTGTAGCGTGCCATATGCTTAAAACCTGAAAATACATGCTAAAGTGTCAACACGAGGTTGGTGAGTTCATAGAGTTTGTTTAACAAATAATGCCTATAGAGAAATGATCACCCAGCAAAGGCATTGTAAATCCACTCAGTTACAAGTCCCGCCATAAGAGACTTGTAACCTGTGTGTTTACAACCCACTGCCAAATGTGTTAAAGTCTACGGAAACAAAAGTAATATGTGGACCAATAATCAAAGATAAGTGTAGTTTGACCAATACATTTGGTTACGTGACCAATTCATTCGGTATGTGACCAATTCATTCGGTATGTGACCAATTCATTCGGTCGTATTACCCGTACATTCGGTTATGTGACCCGTTCATTTGGTCATGTATGTACATAGTGGAAAAGCCGGTTCATTCGGTTAAGTGTGCATAATAGTGGAAAAAGCTTGGGTCCAAAGGTAAAAATGATTAAGTGTGATGCAATTGAATATACACTACCTTCGAATGAGTAAGAAATTCATAAATGGAGCAAGTAAATGTTTGACTAAGCATGTAGCAAAAACCAATTAAATCAAGTATACATTTAGATGGAAACGAGCATGTATTCTCCCCCAAAACCGTTATAGAACAAGTTAAAATAGTAGGGGCTATGACTCACCTGGAGCGATAGCTACGATGATAAGAATGGATACACTGAAATGAGGCACGATCTCAAACCGCAACCTAATATGAGTAATAACGATCTACCTTAGATCATGACATAATGAAATGAATGCACGTGCACATGATGCCTATACCACTCGTAACTTGTAGAAATACTTGTTGTTATCAAAATATTCATTTTCCAAACCTTGGGAAAATATGGCAATTTAGAAAGTAAACTAGTCGAAATCTATATATATATCGTATATATATATAAGTATTAGTATTGAAATCCTCGATTTGAAATCTTTCACATAACGTCTTAAAACCATGAAAATATACTTGAAATCACTAATACTTTATTAGTTATGAATTTGGATACTTGGGTATTATTTCTAGAAATATAAGTTACTACGTAGTGGTATATTATTTTTGTACAAAAGCTGTCAAAACAATATTTATTTTGCCGTTACTAAAACATGAATATCTTTGTCGTCGTAAGTCCGTTTTACTCGTTCTTTATATCCACGGAATCGTGGGATAAAATACTAGCATATTTTTGATAAGTCGGGATGGCTAGATTTAGTTTACGCCTCGAAACTGTCGTGACCACTGTTCATCAGCAAGATTTTTCAGAAAAATAGTTTTCGTCGTTAACTTCGGAAAATCATAACTCCTTCGTTATTAACTCGTTTTAATCCGTTCTTTCGCCTACGGCTTCGTTTTTTAAAGTATTTTCTAGAAAAATTGTCAAAGGTTACTGTGTAAATTCGTATTTTTCTGGATAAGCCAAAATGGAACAGCATGTATTTCTACTTGTTCAAAAACCATTTTCAAGGTTTCAATCTAGTTTCTACTTCAACCAATCCACTTTCAATCACCACAAAGCTAGTCTAAACCTACCATACACCTTCTTAGGGTGTCATGGGTCCTTAAACATCATCAATCCACTAGGTCTAACAAGGGTTTCTTATGTGTCCATTTCTAAGGTTTCAAAGTTAAATATGTACAAAAATGGAGTGGTACAAGTTGATGCATGTTTGAGATCTTGTAAGAAAAATGTATAATCATAATAATAACTTGTAAGAATCATAAAAATGAGTTTGTTTACTTACTTGATGGTTTAGAGAGTTTTGGTGATGAAAAACCTACTAATCCTTGAGTTTTTATTTCAAAACTCTAACAAGGATGATTATATAAACTAGTTTATGACAAGATCTTGTAAAATTTATACTCCTTGCTCCTTGATCACCTTAGTTCGATCCACCCTTAAGAAAAATGAGAGAAAAGAGTTTTGCTTGAACTTGTAAAAATGATTTTTGTGATAAAATGAATGAAAAAGTTTCTTATATAGTTAAGGACAAAAGTTTGGTGAGCCATTAAGAAGTTTGGTGAGATTAGCTCATTAGATGGCTTAGGAGGGGGGGGGGGGGGGCGGTTCACAAAGGAGAAAAAAAGGGGGGTTGTGTTGGGTGATTTAATTAGAAAGTTAGTGGTAATATTGTGTAGTATTTGGTTAATTTTAGGTGTAATCGGGTACCGGGTTTGTTAGAAATAAATTTTATCAAGGTTATTCGGAACATAATAAGGTCGTAAAAGTTGTAAAAATACGTTGGGTACAAGTATGGAGAGTTCGGGTGATTATTGTTTGATTTTTATGAAAACCGTCGAAATTAAATTAAACGTACGATACGTAATAAATAAATTTCCAAAATACCGGGTAAATTAATAATATAATTTTTATATTATAAGAATGAGTATAAAAATATATTGGGATCATAATCGGGAGTGTCGGACGTGTTAGTCACATTTATAGTTCGCGTATTAGTGTTTATTTAAAATAAACATACGTAATTCGTTAATTATATTAAAAATATAATTTGAATACCCTACGAGTGGAATAGTATGCAAGTGACATAATGATGATACGTAAACTATTTCTAGTCCGTATGAGATGTCCCAAATGATAATGCATGAATTCGCACCTGAACCAATACGGTTACGCGAATTTGAATACTCGTAAACTAAATTTACGATGACATGAGTAATGCACGTGAATAGTGACTTTCTTCCGGAAATGAATAGTGTCAAGTGAATAGTAAAATTCCTGAATGTTTCTCGAAATGTCAAATTGACCTCAAAAACGATGAATAGTGATCGATGAATAGTAAATGATGAATAGTAACTTGTGAATAGTAAATTGTCGAGGGTCGGAAAATGACCGGAAATTACGAGTTGTGACACTAATAGTGGTCACTTTAGAGGTTTCATTAATGAACCAGTCAATGTACATGCAATAGAAGTCTTAGAAGACCCAGATCATATAGATGCTAAGTATAAAGCTAAGTCATATATTATTTATCCTAGACATGATCCTACACAAGATTAGGATAAAATGGAACCTATACTAGGAATGAGATTTGAGACCCATGAACAACTTAAACTTGGTTTAGCCAATTATGGGGTCCACAATGGGTATCAACTGTGGTTTGAAAGAAATGATTGAAAGCAATTGTTAGTATATTGTGGTAGGGATGTGCAAGCAGGTAGATGTGCTGGGGCTGCAACTTTAAAAAAAAAGATCTAAAAGTAGGAACAAAAAAGATGGTGATGGTTGTTCAAAAGATGGGGAGGGTAGTTCTAAGTCACCTGCCAAGGTTACAAAAAAGGGCAGGGTTAAAAGGAAATCTGTTAGGTCATGTGATAAGGAAAAAAATGTTTGTGGTTTTAGATTACTTGCTTCTTGGATATCAACTGAGAATTCTGTTTAAATCAAATCCTTAACGTCTAAACATAAATGTTCTAGGAATTACAAACTATGTAGCTTGGAGTACTTTAAAATATTAATGCACATATGGGGGTAATAGTTGATTTTCTTCCCCATTACTCCATAACAATAGTACTTTACCCATGAGTCCCAATCGTCCTAAAATAATATGTACAAGATATGACTCGACTTAGCAACCATGTAATCAATTAGACAATTAACAAAGGGTTTAAACAAATGTTGTAACAATAACACACTAAAAATGAGCGCATACAAGGAAGGCTAAGGCGATTTGGGTGTACATTTGGGGGTGGATTGTAAACAAATTCTTCCTTTAACTAAAATGCTTAAAGTTAAAAATGAAAAAGATAGGCTCTGAGGGGTGTACTAGGGGTACCGTGTACTAAAAATGAGTACATCGCAAAGGTGTGATAAAATTACTTGACCAATGAAGTCAATGTAATTACAAAAAGAAACAGGTTTAAAAACATGGGTTATCATGTGCTTCTTATCATGTAGTAATTCCAACTACACGAATGTAGTCTCACATGTGGTCTTTGAATGAATCACTAATGCAAGTTCTAGAATCTAAATGTTACTGGTACACACATAAGCACTAAGGCTTTTCCTATCAAATCTAAGGGCGAACCTCACATATTTGGGGTGGAAATTTTTGAGTGGTACGTTTTTTTTTTTTTTTTTTTTTTTTTTTTTTTTTTTTTTTTTTTTGTGCTAGTCATATAACTCCTATCCACGAGACGCTTATTAAGACTAAAGTTTCACTCCTACATGTCACAAAAAATTTTAAATTTGGTGCTAAAATTACCCTAACAAGTGTTTCTCTCAGTTTTATTACACATCTACTATTGGACAAGAAAAAATATCAAGTGCAATTGTAATCTCTAAAGGATCTTCATTTATCCCTACACTTAAGCTGAACATTGTCCTCAATGTTCAATTAAAAGATGTAAAAGTAAAGAAAATGAAAGAATGAAACAAATACTCCCCTGATTCGTTCGGTATGGATGATGTAGTAACATGGTTAAATCCTCCTCCAAGAAAATGTGAAAACTCAAAGATTAAAGCAGCGCCCAAAGCTTGATTATCCATGTACATCTTCTTGTCCAATATAACCTATTAATAACAAAGAAAACAAAGCACGAAACCTCGCGTAAAATCGGCGGTAAAATCTACCTATAAAAATAACTAATACTAGAAAGCAAATTAAGATATAATGCTTGCAAAATAAATGTTTGCAGATTCCTAGAGTTTAAAAATTAAAGATTTTATGAAACTTTATAATTCCAGCAGAAAAACAAAACCTGGAATTTTTTTTAGAAAATAACTCCTAACGCCGTCAGGTTATAACCCTTGATGCCGTCAGAAGTGATCTGACAGAATTCTTTATATTTTGTTTCCGGAAAAATTCTGGAAAAATCTAAGTTTTAATACCCGGAATTCCTACAAAACATCCATTGTGACTCGATACAAGCATTTGACTCAAACAAATACTAATATGTATGCTAATTTCTAATTGTTATTTTTCATGTTCAGTCTGTTCTTAGAAACAAACGAGCTCGGGCACCCGCGCGTTGCTGCGGGATTGTTGTGTTTAATATAAACTCGAAATAAAACGATCATTTTTTTTAGTAAGGACTAAATTTGCAAAAGATCGCTAACGGGGGACTAACGGTGGAATTTACAGCTAACTGAGGGACTGAAATGGTAAATTAGTAACAGTGCATGGTACTATTTGGCACTGTTTTTCACTGTAGGAGCACTGTGCTGCACTGTTTGGTATTGTAGCAATTGGATTTTCAATTTTAGCCGCCTAACGTGGCGTCCTGTTGCACAGTTAGTCCCTACGCTTGTTGGATAACGGCCGTTAAAGACTAACTTCGCAATTAATCACTAACCTCAGGGACTAAAATGGGGCAAACCTGAAACTTGCGTTTTACTCTTGCTACAGTAACCAAGTTCATTTTTAGAATATACGAGCCGGGGCACCCGCGCGTTGCTGCGGGAATGTTGTATTTAATCCAAACTCGAAATAGAACGGTCAATTACTTTTATTATTTTTATTATTTCTAATTTTTTTAGGGACTAAATTTGCAAAAGATCGCTAACGGGGGACTAACGGTGCAATTTATAGCTAACGTGAGGGACTAAAAGCGTAAAAATCCTTAGCTATAGTACACGCACTATTACAAACTGACTTTTTACTGTAGCAGCCACTGTTTGGCACCGTAGCAACGTTATTTTTAGTTTTAGTCCCTTAACGTGGCGTTTTTTTCAAAGTTAGTCCTTAGGGACTAACGGTGAAAAAAAATAACCTTAGAGGCTGTTTCTGTTTATTATTTGTACAGAAAAAGCCCCTGAAGTTACTGTTCCATTTCAAATTTAATCCATGTTTGTTAGATAACGGTCGTTAAGGACTAACTTCGCAATTGATCACTAACCTCAGAGGCTAAAATTGGCAAACGTGAAACTTACATGAGCACTGTTGCTACAGTGAACCTCACGGTTTTTAGAATATATATAAATATGATCTTCCCTTACACTTACTTTTTGCAAAATACCTTTATATGTAACTAAGACGAGGTTAAAGACAAAATAAAGTATTTTCACAATTTTATATGAAATATGAACACTAAACAATAAGAATGAAACATACATATGAAAGCAAATCACACAAACAAACAAACAAGTGAATAAAAGAAGCTTGGGTTGCCTCCCAAGAAGCGCTTTTCTTTATTAACGAGTCTTAGCTAGACTTAAAGTCATGCCCTATTACGTTACTTCGTCTCGTAATATGATGTATCCATTGTTGACAGAATTCTCGCTATCATGGTGGTAATGTTTCAACCGTTCAACATTCACAGTCATCTTTCTACCATTTTCATTAATCAGGGTTACTGCCCCATTTTGACATAAGTTTTTGATGGTGAATGGTCCATACCACCAAGATTTTAGTTTATCAGGAGGTAATTTTATCCCTGAATGTCTTAAAAGTACCAACTCCCCTTTTGTAAACCTGTTAGTACCTTCAATCTGCGGGTTACATTCGACTGCAACTTCTTTAGACGCCAGATTTCTCCTTTTCTCTTCCTCTCCTCCATGCCCTTGGGGATTCTTGATCCTTGCTTCCCAAGAAAGGATCGCACTTCGGACGCGATTATTAGGTGCATTAGGGTTGATTGAGAGCTTTCTCTGCATGTTGCAATTCCCAACATTCCACAGGGTCATGTGAAAGTGAACTTTCCTTTGCCCCGACTTGAGCTCTATTGTCCCCGTTTCATAGTTGATGGTAGCTCGTGTTGTAGCAAGGAATGGTGCTCCCAAGATTATTGGTATGTAGTCATTCTCCCTATCATCAAGAATCATGAAGTCAATGGGATATAGGAATCTTGCTACGTTGATTAGTACATCTTCTTCAATCCCTAAGGGGTAGACATAAGAATGGTTTGCGAGGGACAACCTAGTGCGGGTAGCGGTTGGCGTCGTATTGGTTAATTGACCATAAATGGATAAGGGCATTATGTTCACCTCGGAACCTTAATCAATTAAAGTGTCCAGATATTTTAAATCTCCTATGCCACATAACAACTCGAAGTTCCCGTAGACCACCTGTTTTTTATTGACTTTCCGGGTGAAAATACTTTGACACATTGGACTTATGGATAAGGTCTCACCCCCTTCTCATTATTTTTCCCTTTAGAGCCTTTTGGTGTGTAGTCTATTCCACTATGTTTCACCCAATTATCAATAGTCTTTTTATTAATGTTGTGGTTTATATAATACCCTATGGTTCTGGATTCATGTGGTTGTTCAAAAGAGGGTTCCTCTCATGATTCCTTAACTGAATCACTCTTGTTAGCTTCATTGGTTGCAATGAGGTCATCCTTGACTATTGGTCTCTCTTCCTTCTCTCTGTGGTGCATATGAACAATAGAGATAGATTTAACAAACTTGGTGGTGGGTGTGTCACTTTCTTTCCTCACTAACACCTTTTATGGAGTTTTTGTTTTCATGTACTCCTTCAACAAACTCATCATTTCCGCCATCTTTTCTTGCATTTCCTCCTTCTGTTTATAGATGGCCTCCTCGAATTTGGCCAACCTTTCAGAATGGGTTTACATATATTCTCTCATTCGAGCCTCGAATTCTAGGCTGAGGCTATGAGGAGGTGAATGGGGTCGACCATACTTTTGGAATGTTTTGGCGTTCTCCCTAAGAGGTGATTCGGACAACGGTGTTGGTTTTATGTTTGAGATGGAGTTAACCGTTGCTCGTTGTGGCCTTAAGGGTTTCTTTTGTTTTTCAATAAGATAGTCAACCCTTTTCTCCAGTTCACAAAGGCTTTCTTCGGAGAGTTGAGTAGTATTTTCCGGTGACGAAATTGCTTTGACAGCCGAGGTTACCACATGAGCAGTTTCCCACAATTCATCATTGTAGAATGCGAGCTCATCGATAATTTCCCATGATTCCTTGGTGTCTTTGTCACGCAATCTGTCCCCGGCGGCTCGATCGATGGTGCGCTTGATGTGGTAGTCGACATGATCATAGAAGATTTGGATTTGAAGCCAAAGGTCTATGCCGTGATGAGGGACTTTTTGAAGTAAGTCCTTGAAACAAGCCCATGCTTCGTAAGAGTTTCATTTTGACGTTGTTGGAACATCAAGATGACATTCCTTAACTTGGTAGTTCTTCCCGGTGGGAAAAATTGAGCAAGGAAATGAGAAGTGAGATCATCCCAAGATGTGATGGATCCCGCGGGTAAACGCTCAAGCCATTGACTAGCTTGGTCACGTAGAGAGAATTGGAAAAGATGCAATCGGGTCATCTGTCGAGTTCCAACATCAAGGTCTATGGAATCTACGATTTTAAAGAAATCCTTGAGATGTTGGTTTGGATCTTCGAAACGAAGTCCATGGAATGCACATCCGCTTTGCACCAACCGGATGGTGTCGGATCGCAAAGGAGACACATTGGCTCCTTGGGAGAGCTCAACGGTGTTTCGATAGCCTTGGTGGCTAGGTCGGGAGTACTCTCCTAAAGTGCGGGCTCTAGGAGGTTGGTTTGGTTGTGGTGGGTCTTGTTGTGGTGGGTTGATGGGATCAAAGATATTACCACCTTCCATGATGGCGGATGGTAGTGGTTACTGATACGTGGGAATTGCGCCCTTACAACAGGTTTTACCTCTCAAGGTATCTCAAGAAGCTTACAACCCCACCAGGCAGTGTACCTGATCGTTGTATTATAGTATAGTGACAAGTACCGGGGGATTGATCGTTCAACTCAGGAATAGTGTCGCTAGGATTAGAAAGCCTACTAAACTAGGTCTAGAGGTGAAGGATGATTCTTTTTGTATTTTTATATTTTATGAAAGCAAGTAAAATCTCGGGTTTCGAAGGAGTGGGTGGAATTAGTTGCTAGGAAACTAACCCAATTAACTAAGATGCAATCAAAATAAAATAAAAGAAATGAAAATTAAACTATTATACTAATGTGGTGGAAAGAATAATGTGGAATGTTGTGTTTACTTAGATTTCATTACTCCCTAGATATCTTTTACAGGTTGATTAGCTTGTTACAATTGCATGGATGACGGGTTATATTCCTTAATACTAGTTGTAGGGCCGTGTACAATATTCCCTAACTCTATAAGATCCTACTTCACTCCTATGTCGAGCCGTTAGAAGCTCCTAACATGGGATCATTAGAATTCTCTTACGCATTAAATACAACCAAAAATCGTAGTACACCTCTGATCATGTTTCTTAAGAAGTTCAAGCAAGTTACCAATGGAAGTCTGCCAGTTTTCTTAAGCCTAACATCGAATACAATCATCCGTAACAATTATAAACAAACAATCAACCCAAAATCAACATCTAGGTGATGAGTGCTCAAACACTCATCATTTTTGTTCAAATCTAAGCTACAAAACAATTAAAAACACTCAGAAACGCATCGAGATACAGAAAATATCCCAAAAATTGTGTTTTATATGTTTCGTATGCAAAAAGATTGAAAACGGGGCAAAAACGGTAATTTTCGGATAAATTTCAATGACATTTTCACATGTTTCAAGGCTAAGACGAAGTCAAAAATATTTTCTGAGCACACCATTGGAAAGAGCACGAAAAAACGAGTCTATCGGTATTTTACATGACAAAAGATGCTGTTATAAAAGATTAAACGGAGCTCGAACGAAGATTATTATAAAGAAAAATTCGGATCTGAGAAGAAAGGGTTAAAAAGAAATGAATGCAAGATATAACACAATCCCCTCCCTAGCTCAGTTGGGAGGGAAGTTCTTAGGCAGCCCAGAGGTTAGGGGTTCGAATCCCACCTCCATCCCTTTCTTTTTAAATAAGCATTGCATCAGACTGGGCCTTTGTTACTCACCAGATCCAGGCCCAACAGACTAAGCAGCAATCAGACCCACGAAATCTAATGCAGCAGCAGCCCGTGAAGCCCAAGTCGCCCACCAGATCTAGCCCAATGATAAAATTGCAATCACCAAGCTCAGAGAAGGAAGTTTCTGCAGAATTATTTCCAGCTTGGGCACCAAGTTTGGCAAAGGACTAAAGCTAGCAAAGTCTAGATAATTTAGGGGCTTTTGTAAAATTCTAATAGGGGTCCAATGTGTAACTTATGGGATTATAAAAACCCACCTCCCACACCTCATTTAGAACTTCCTTTTTCTCTTCATTATTTTTCTAGTTTTCTCTAGTTTATGTGTAAGCTTTTATT
The DNA here is from genome assembly GCA_030686995.1 of Artemisia argyi. Lineage (NCBI taxonomy): Eukaryota > Viridiplantae > Streptophyta > Magnoliopsida > Asterales > Asteraceae > Artemisia > Artemisia argyi. The sequence continues at coordinate 138,596,684 of CM060703.1, read as the reverse complement.
TTAAATTGTAATCTTTGAATTATTGTTTTAAGTTTTATAAAAGTATTGTCATGTTTAAATTTTATTTACTTGCAATCTAACTTTCTTTCATCTAATTCTTCTTTATCTTTTTCATTTAAACTTTCAAAGTTTACAAAATATTTATAAAAAGGAATGTGAAATAAAGAGTTTCTTATGATGGTGTAGTTGTAAAATATTGTTTTACATATGGTCACACACACACTCTTATTCACATCTTTCTTCTTATAAAGTTTTGTGATTTTTTTTATTTTTATTAGTTGAAAAAATATATAAATGTTGTCTTAGTTATTTAAATTCTCATTTTGCTTGTTTTAAAATCTTTATATCTTTAAATCTTTGACCTTAATACCCGGATTAGTTTACTTTTTGTAAACATACATCCTTGAGAGAGTTTGGTGACTAAGACTTATTCTATTACGATTAGTTTGTCTTTTTATTTTTCATTACTTTTGTGTAGTAATTATTCTAGTTTTAATCCTAGTCCGATCTACTCTAGTTTAAATACTGGTCCGATCTATTCTAGTGTTAATGCTAGTCCGATCTATTCTAGTTTTAATACTAGTCCTAGTAATTTAGCTTTATATATTATTGCTTATTTATTGTCATTTTTAGCGTAATGATTATTATACTAACCTTAACAAAGCACTTATCTATCGTGTTTTCTTATCTTTCGCAGCTTAAGGCGTGGAGCTTAAGGGTCTTATAAGCTTGTTTTTCGTTTTGTTAGCTTAAAGTTACTGTGATATTTACTACTTTCGTTAATATCACTATAGTGTAAACATTGAACCTATTGATTTTAATAATCAATATTCAGTTGTAGTTTTGTCTAAAAAAGTTTTAGAATTATTTAAGTAGTTTTAGTATTTCTTAAAAATTGAATTAGCGTAAACAAGTCTTTAAATCGTAGTAATTAGAATTTTAACCTTATAATTAATTTTTCTTAAAAACCTTCTTTTGCCATTTAGTACATAGGAAAATATTTTTATAGATCCAATTATGTTTAGTATTCACTTTTTCTTTCGCGCACTTATATTGCTTTTAAATCGTATGTTTTTTTTTTAGTTTCTTATATGTGTTGAAATTTGTTGCTTTACGTTTCTGATTCACAAACCAATTCTCATACCCAATCCTTACAAGCACTTTAATCTCAGACCTTAACCGACATTTTTCATTCACACCTCGTTGAGACACGACCCGGGTAATCACTTGCCCGGTATCTCACACACACACACACACACACACACACACACACACACACACACACACACACACATATATATATATATATATATATATATATATATATATATATATATATATATATATATATATATATATATATATATATATATATATATATATAGTATTCACGGGTTTTGCACGTCGATCTTTTCACAAATGTTGACTAGTAGATTCTCCCATGTCTACATTGTATGTATTTATTTGATACCTGTTCTACAAACGTATAAAAATTTGGCGCCAATATCGTTAAGGTTTTAACGATTAGTGACTTGCAGATCCTTCGTCAAGAAGTTATCGCTTTCATAAAACATAAAATACAAAAATATTTTCCTTCTTCTTTGTATATATATGTAAAATATAAAAACCCAAAAACATTTTTCGATTCCTTAATAATAAATACATAAAATATTACCACCGCAAACCAAGGCAGAACACCTACCAACTGGGGGTGTGAACATAATAAGTTCCCAAACAAAAGATAAAAACTTGCCATTGTATCCTTGTGAGTGGTGTACCTTTTCTAAAGAAGCCATTCATTTGAGATTATTGGTTTAAGTTCGCTGTGGTTTTGCCTCAATCTTGTTTTGAAAATTTGTTTTTAGTGCATGAGCACTCGTTCACAAACAAAGCGTAAAAGTCAGAAAAACGTACCCGAGCTACGTACTGTTATTGAAGAACCAAAAACAGAAATGGACGACGGACCACCACTTGACCCTCCCAAGGATGATGCAGCTCCCGATCTCCGAACGATGGAGGAGCTGTGTCAGCCAACCATGCACGGGAGAGGTGGACCTATTGCCCCTCTCAACATCACGGCTACGGATTTTGGACTCAAACATCACATGATCCAACAAGTCCAGAACTCGTGCCAATTTCACGGTTTACCGGGTGACGATGCCAACAAGCATCTTGACAAATACCTCACCGTCACCCAAAGAATGAAACAAAACGGTGTCTCCGATGATGCCCTCCGTCTATGTCTCTTCCCCTATTCTCTCACCCATCATGCCACTGCTTGGTTTGACAGACTCCCCAAGAATTCGATTCGTACCTTTGATGAAAACCAAGTTTTTAGCCAAATATTTTCCACGGTCCATGGTTACCAAGTTACGTAATGATATTAGCAACTTCCGGCAGCGTCCCGATGAGTCTCTGTTCGAGGCTTGGGAACGTTATAAGCTCGCAATTGATCGGTGCCCTAACCACAATATGTTACAAGTTACCATCATAGACACCTTCTATAATGGTCTAACATTGAGGCACCAAGATATTCTCAATGCTGCTGCTGGTGGAACTTTTATGAAAAGACGTCCCAAAGAGTGCTATGATCTAATTGAGAACATGACTGCCCACCATAACTTTTGGGATTCCTCTGCGGAGAGGGATGAGTCATGTAAATCAGTCATTCCTTCATCATCTCCCGACATCGCGGTTCTCACTAAAAAGATGGACGACTTTGCTACGGCTATGTTAAGGATGAACCAAACCCTCCAAAATCAACAAGTGAAAGCCGTAGCCCGAAGTTGTGTAACTTGTGGAGGCCCACATCTGTATTCCGAGTGTCCAGCTACTGCTGATTACCCTCAAGAGAACGTTTATGCTGCTCAAGGTTCCTACAATATGGGGGGTAATTCTTACCAACCACAGGGGAACCGTAATCTCTTAAGCTATCGTTCCAACAATTTCCTCGGGCCACCCGATTTCAATCAAAATCAAAACCGTAACCCGAATCAAAATCAGAATCGAGGAGATCTTAACCAAGGTCAAAACCCGAATTTCCAAAATCAAAACCAAAATCAAGGTCATTTTAATCAAAACAATTTTCAAGGAAATTTTCAAAGAAATCAGGGTCAAGGGAATTACAGTCAGGGTAATTTCAATCAGAGAAACAATTTTCAGGGTAACAACAACCAAAACCAAGGAAATTTTCACAACAACCGTGTTCAAAATTTTCCTAACCAAAGTCAAAATGTTGTTCAACCCCAGTCTTCCTCCGATGAAGTGTTAAAACAATTCATGAAAGTACAAGAGGAAACGAATCGGTTACTGGTCAGCAAGATCTCTGAACTTCAGAAGTTTTTAAATGATCGACCCTCGGGCTCAGGAACACTTCCGAGCAACACGATCGCTAACCCGAGGGGCGATGCAAAGGCGATCACAACTAGAAGTGGTTTTTCATATAATGAACCCGCGATTCCTACTACCTCTTCTTCCTCTCCTCCAAAGGTAGTGGAACGTGAACCTGAGGTGACAACGGACAAGGTGCAAACTCCTAGCTCACGAAGTACCACACACGTCCAACCTCAGGTTATTCCAAAAACCAGATGTAAACCTGGAGTTGTCTTCGAACCACCAGAAACTCCGGTGGACAACCCTAAATCAAAAACTTCTATCCCTTACCCATCACGCTTGAATGAACAAAAGCTCCGTGAAAAAGCTAGTCACCAAATGGATAAATTTTTCCAAATCTTTCAAGATTTGCACTTTGACATTAGCTTCGCGGATGCTATTCTCTTGATGCCTAAGTTTGCATCAACAGTAAAAAATCTATTAAGTAATAAGGAAAAACTCTTTGAGATGGCTAGAACTCCTTTGAATGAGAACTGCTCAGCAGTTCTTTTGATAAAGCTTCCTGAAAAGCTTGGAGACCCCGGAAAATTTCTCATTCCTTGTATTTTTCCGGGTATGGTTGAATGCTTCGCCTTAGCCGATCTTGGTGCTAGCATTAACCTGATGCCATATTATGAGTGGAAGAAACTATCTCTTCCCGAACTCACTCCCACGTGCATGACTCTTGAGCTTGCCGATCGTTCAATCTCTCGTCCACTTGGCATTGCTGAGGACGTGTTCATTAAAGTGGGAAAGTTCCATTTTCTAGCAGATTTTGTGATTGTTGACTTTGATGCCGATTCAAGGGTCCCTCTCATTCTTGGAAGGGGATTCCTTAGAACTGGGCGTGCTCTCATCGATGTATTTGAGCAATAGATCACATTGCATGTTGGAACTGAAGCAATCACCTTCAACCTCGATCAAACTTCGAGGTACTCCTCAAATTATGACTCTGAATCGGTAAACCGAATAGATGTCATCGATGTAGCTGCTGAGGAGTACACTAAAGAGGTTCTAGGTTTCAATGATAATTCTTCGAGTGAAAACTTCACTCCATCTTCTCATCCCGTCATTGCCAATTCTTCTCCTTCCCTCACTCCGTTTGAGGGAAGTGACTTCATCTTAGAAGAGATTGAGGCCTTTCTCAAAAGTTATTCGATTCCCGATGGAATTGATAACAAAGAGATTGACCCCGAGAAGGATATTCTTCTCCTTGAGAAATTATTAAACGAAGATCCCTCTCCTCTTCCTGTTCTACCACAACAACTTCATAATCAGGAAATCAAATATGTTGAGAAAACTGATGATTTTCCTGAGGTTGAACTTAAGGACTTGCCGCCTCATCTTGAATATGCATTTTTGGAGGGTGATGATAAATTACCCGTCATAATTGCTAAAGATTTGAGTGTTGAGGAAAAGGTTGCTCTAATAAAGGTTTTGAAGTCACATAAACAAGCAACTGCTTGGCGACTCTTCGACATCAAGGGCATTGACCCCGAATTTGGTACACACAAAATTTTAATGGAGGATGACTTCAAACCAGCAGTCCAACAACAAAGAAGGGTGAATCCAAAAATTCATGAGGTCATCAAACAAGAAGTTTTAAAACTTCTTGATGCCGGATTGATTTACCCTATCTCGGACAGTCCTTGGGTTAACCCAATACATTGTGTTCCAAAAAAGGGTGGCATTACTGTTGTTACTAACGAAGAGAACGACTTGATTCCAACTCGATTGGTTATCGGTTGGCGTGTCTGCATTGACTATCGCAAGTTAAATGACGCCACCCGCAAAGACCATTTTCCTCTGCCTTTTATGGATCAGATGCTCGAGAGATTAGCGGGGAATGAGTACTATTGCTTCCTCGAGGGTTTCTCGGGTTAATTTCAGATTCCCATTGATCCGCAGGATCAAGAAAAGACCACTTTCACGTGCCCCTATGAAACTTTTGCATATAAACGTATGCCATTTGGTTTATGTAATGCTCTGGGCACGTTTCAAAGATGTATGATGGCCATATTTTCCGACATGATCGGGAAAACTATGGAGGTCTTTATGGACGATTTTTCGGTCATTGGGGATTCATTTCAATCATGTCTCTCCCATTTAGACAACATGCTCAAACGTTGTGAAGACACATAGTTATGTCTAAATTGGGAGAAGAGTCACTTTATGGTCAAAGAGGGCATTGTCCTCAGCCATAAAATTTGAAAGAACGGATTGAGGTTGAAAAGCCAAAGTGGATGTCATCGCAAAATTACCTCACCCCACTACCGTCAAGGGTATTAGAAGCTTTTTGGGTCATGCCGGTTTTTACCGTAGGTTTATTCAAGATTTTTCCAAAATTGCCCGGCCTATGACCCATCTCCTCGAGAAGGATGCTCCTTTTATCTTCTCACCCGAGTGCATCAAAGCTTTTGAAACATTAAAGAAAAACCTTCCTGAGGCACCGATTCTTGTTGCCCCCGATTGGGACTTGCCCTTTGAACTCATGTGTGATGCTAGTGATTATGCAATAGGGGCAGTCTTGGGGCAACGCAAATCAAAACACTTTCAGCCTATACACTATGCGAGCAAAACAATAACTGAGGCTCAAAGTCATTACACCACCACTGAAAAAGAATTATTAGTAGTGGTGTATGCCTTTGAAAAGTTTCGGCCGTATTTGATATTAACCAAATGCATAGTGTATACGGATCACTCGGCTTTGAAGTACCTCTTTGCAAAACAAGATGCAAAGCCGAGACTACTCCGTTGGGTTCTCCTCCTACAAGAATTTGATATCATAATTCGTGATAAAAAAGGAGCTGAGAACCTAGCTGCTGATCATCTCTCCCGTTTGGAAAACCCCCACCAAGATGTCTTAGAAAAGAAGGAAATTAATGAAACCTTCCCTCTCGAGACACTCAATGCGGTTACCTTTCGTGGAGACTCTATTGCCCCATGGTTTGCCGATTTTGTAAACTACCATGCGGGTAACTTTGTGGTGAAAGGGATGTCGTCCCAACAAAAGAAGAAGTTCTTTAAAGATGTGAAACATTACTTCTGGGACGACCCTTACCTTTTCAAAATCTGTGCGGATCAAGTCATCCAGCGGTGTGTTTATGGACAGGAAGCCAATAAAATTCTCAAGGCTTGCCATGCTGGTCCCACGGGGGCCACCACAATCCAAACTACACCGCCAAAAAGGTGTTTGATTCTGGTTTCTACTGGCCCACAATTTATAAGGATGCCCAGAAATTAGTCAAATCCTGTGACGCTTGTCAACGTCACGGGAATATTTCACAAAGGAATGAAATGCCTCAAAATGCAATTCAAGTGTGTGAAATCTTTGACGTATGGGGCATCGACTTTATGGGGCCATTTCCGTCATCTTATGGAAATAAGTACATACTCGTGGCTGTTGACTATTTGTCAAAATGGGTTGAAGCGAAAGCTTTACCCACAAATGATGCCCGAGTTGTTGTAAAATTCTTGAAAGCTCTTTTTGCTCGATTCGGAACTCCACGTGCTATAATTAGTGATCGTGGTACGCATTTCTGCAATGAAAAATTTGATAAAGTCATGCAAAAGTATGGTGTAACTCACTGTCTTTCTACTACGTACCACCCTCAAACAAGTGGACAAGTAGAAGTTTCCAATCGAGGCATTAAGAGAATTTTGGAAAGAACTGTAGGTGAAAATCGTGCATCATGGTCGGATAAATTAGATGATGCACTCTGGGCTTTCCGTACAGCTTACAAAACACCCATAGGGTGTACGCCTTACAAGCTTGTGTACGGGAAAGCATGCCATCTACCGATCGAGCTTGAGCATAAAGCCTATTGGGCCCTCAAGCATGTAAATTTTGACCTCAGAACTGTGGGTGATCATAGAAAAGTTCAATTGAATGAATTAAATGAACTTCGTGATCAAGCTTATGAGAACTCTTTGATCTACAAGGAAAAGACAAAGAAGATTCATGACTCAAAAATCAAGAACCGCGTTTTTAACGTTGGTGATCGAGTCCTTTTTTTCAACTCTAGACTTAAGATCTTCACGGGAAAGCTAAAGACCTGTTGGACTGGCCCATTCACTATAGCAAAGGTTTATCCTTATGGCACAGTATCTCAAAATGACGGTCCAAATTTCAAAGTGAATGGGCATCGGTTGAAGCATTACTTTGGAGATGACATACCATCCATGGTTGTCCCGGATCTCCAAACTTTCCCCAAGAACCAATGAATTCGGGGATCGAGTCAAGCTAGCGACTCGATGAACAAAAACAGTAGCACAATACGGGTTTTCACCAATATCTCTAATTTCTTTCTACTTTCTAACACCCAAGTGTGGGGTAGTGGCCATCCCCTGCCTTTTGCAATGTATAAATGTAAAAAAAATAAAAAAAAATAATAAATAAAAAAATAAATAAAAAAATAAAAAAAAATGTGTGTTTGTATGTATATATAAATAAAGTTAAAAATAGTATTTCTACAGTTAGCTTAGAATATTACCTTTTTACGTTCAAAGATTCGGCATAATAGTCGGGACTTTGACTATTGAGGACAATATTCATTTCTAAGTGTGGTGGGGGGGGGGGGGGGGGGAATTCTAGCGAATTTTATCAAAATATATCTTATAGTACCCCCGTTTTTGGCCCAAAATTTTCAAAAAATTTTCACTTTATTTCAAAATTTTTGTGGTTATCAATCCGCCATGTCTAAATGACAAAAGGATTGGTTAATCCAGGAGAAAACGGCTCTTGGTAAAGATATCTCAAATCCATTGACGGCTTACAATTTGCCCAAAATTGTATGGTATCTCAACTCGCCATATCCTAAAAAGTGAAAGAGTTGGCTAGCCCGCAAGATTATGGCTTATGGTAAAGGCAGTGGAAAAACCATAATTAGTAATCAGCTCACCAAGATGTTGACTATTCCATCAAGAGTTGGCTAGTCCAGAAGCAAACGGCTTTTGGTAAAGACAAATCAAATCCGTTGACAGCTGGTGGTTTGCTCAAAATCACATGGTTATCAAGTGGACCATAGTTCTTACTTGAACTGAAACATTTGGCTACTCCAGAAATGATGGCTTTTGGTAAAGAGATTCAAATCCATTAAGTTTTCTCAAAAGATTGCTAGGGACTAGCAATATTTTAGTGTGGGGGATTGATGAGTGCTCAAACACTCATCATTTTTGTTCAAATCTAAGCTACAAAACATTTAAAAACACTCAGAAATGCATCGAGATAAAGAAAATATCCCAAAAATTGTGTTTTATATGTTTCATATGCAAAAAGATTGAAAACGGGGCAAAAACGGGAATTTTCGGATGAATTTCAATGACGTTTTCACATGTTTCAAGGCTAAGACGAAGTCAAAAATATTTTCCGAGCACACCATTGGAAAGAGCACGAAAAAACAAGTCTATCGGTATTTTACATGACAAAAGATGGTGTTATAAAAGATTAAATGGAGCTCGAACGAAGATTATTATTAAGAAAAATTCGGATCTGAGAAGAAAGGGTTAAAAAGAAATGAATGCAAGATATAACACAATCCCCTCCCTAGCTCAGTTGGGAGGGGCGTTCTTAGGCAGCCCAGAGGTAAGGGGTTTGAATCCCACCTCCATCCCTTTCTTTTTAAATAAGCATTGCATCAGACTGGGCCTTTGTTACTCACAAGATCCAGGCCCAACAGACTAAGCAGCAATCAGACCCACGAAATCTAATGCAGCAGCAGCCCGTGAAGCCCAAGTCGCCCACCAGATCTAGCCCAATGATAAAATTGCAATCACCAAGCTTAGAGAAGGAAGTTTCTGCAGAATTATTTCGAGCTTGGGCACCAAGTTTGGCAAAGGACTAAAGCTAGCAAAGTCTAGATAATTTAGGGGCTTTTGTAAAATTCTAATAGGGGTCCAATGTGTAACTTATGGGATTATAAAAACCTACCTCCCACACCTCATTTAGAACTTCCTTTTTCTCTTCATTATTTTTCTAGTTTTCTCTGGTTTATGTGTAAGCTTTTATTTTAAATTGTAATCCTTGAATTATTGTTTTAAGTTTTATAAAAGTATTGTCTTGTTTAAATTTTATTTACTTGCAATCTAACTTTCTTTCATCTAATTCTTCTTTATCTTTTTCATTTAAACTTTCAAAGTTTACAAAATATTTATAAAAAGGAATGTGAAATAAAGAGTTTCATATGATAGTGTAGTTGTAAAATATTGTTTTACATATGGTCACACACACTCTTATTCACCTCTTTCTTCTTATAAAGTTTTGTGATTTTTTTTATTTTTATTAGTTGAAAAAATATATAAATGTTGTCTTAGTTATTTAAATTCTCATTTTGCTTGTTTTAAAATCTTTATATCTTTAAATCTTTGACCTTAATACCCGAATTAGTTTACTTTTTGTAAACATACATCCTTGAGAGAGTTTGGTGACTAAGACTTATTGTATTACGATTAGTTTGTCATTTTATTTTTCATTACTTTTGTTTAGTAATTATTCTGGTTTTAATCCTAGTCCGATCCATTCTAGCTTTAATCCTAGTCCGATCTACTCTAGTTTAAATACTTGTTCGATCTATTCTAGTGTTAATGCTAGTCCGATCTATTCTAGTTTTTATACTAGTCCTAGTAATTTAGCTTTATATATTATTGCTTATTTATTGTCATTTTTAGCGTAATGATTATTATACTAACCTTAACAAAGCACTTATCTATCGTGTTTTCTTATCTTTCGCAGCTTAAGGCGTGGAACTTAAGGGTCTTATAAACTTGTTTTTCGTTTTGTTAGCTTAAAGTTACTGTGATATTTACTACTTTCGTTAATATCACTATAGTGTAAACATTGAACCTATTGATTTTAATAATCAATATTCAATTGTAGTCTTGTCTAAAAAAGTTTTAGAATTATTTAAGTAGTTTTAGTATCTCTTAAAAATTGAATTAGCGTAAAAAAGTCTTTAAATCGTAGTAATTAGAATTTTAACCTTATAATTAATTTTTCTTAAAAACCTTCTTTTGCCAATTAGTACGTAGGAAAATATTTTTATAGATCCAATTGTGTTTAGTATTCACTTTTTCTTTCGCGCACTTATATTGCTTTTAACTCGTATGTTTTTTTTAGTTTCTTATACGTGTTGAAATTTGTTGCTTTACGTTTCTGATTCACAAACCAATTCTCATACCCAATCCTTACAAGCACTTTAATCTCAGACCTTAACCGACATTTTCCATTCACACCTCGTTGGGACACGACCCGGGTAATCACTTGCCTGGTATCACATATATACTTTGTATGTATTTATTTGATACCTGTTCTACAAACGTATCACTAGGTTTCACTACATCTAAACAAACACAATAAAGATTTAGCCTAGCATGTTAAAGAGAAGACAAGCGTAAGATATAATCACACAACACATAGACATATTGAATGATTTGAATGAATACTTATCTTCTATTGAACATGGAAGAATCAAGGGGTGGAAACCCTTGAAAAGCTGTTAAAATTCGTCTAGGGTTTATGCCTTAATATCCCACACAAAGTTCCCCCCTAATTAATGAAAATTGGAAAACTATATATAGATTTTAAACCTTGACGGCGTCATTTTATAGCTTGTGACGCCGTCAACTCGCCGCCATGATAAAATTCGTATTGCCTAGATCCAATTGTGAAGTCGTCATGTAGGAAATCACTCTGGGTCGTCTCTAGTATTTGGACACTGACGGCCTTGGTGACGCCGTCAGGCTAATAAGCTTGAAAACTCTTTGGGCCGTCACGTTATAAGTTCCACATCCACCTCTTTTGTAACTCTTGACGCCGTCACTTGTAGAACCTTGATGCCATCAGGTACTGTTCCCAGCAAGGAAATTGAGACTTTGCCGTTTTCTTCACTTTTATGCTCAAAAAACGTCCAAAATGCTTCCTTTTCCAGATTTCTCTCCAAAAGTACCTAAAATGACAAAAGGAACGATTTAGGAAAATAATTGATCAAATAATCTCGAATTCGGGCTTAAATGATCCCTTAAAATCGGTACACTTTTTACCTCATCAAATACCCTTACACTTGAGATTTGCTTGTACTCAAGCAAATGCTCTTTTATTCTAATCAAACTACAAGTTAGAGGTCATTTAACACTAATATAAAAATAATTACAACAAATAATCGTTCCACTAAAAACCAAAAGCAAGCATGGAGGTCATACAATAGCACCTCACAAATAGTGCTTAGATACTCACATCTCTTGGGTGTAATAAAGTATATATCACAATATGGAAATGGAAAACATCTCTCACTACCTATCATAGCAAAATAGATTACCATAGGCTTGGGAAAGGATCAAACCTCCACCACTTGGCGTAAGCACCTAGGATAAACTATCAAAGAGGTCTTTTAATGGGTTATAACGTTAGGTATAGGGATATGGAAAACATGGTTTTATTGGATAAAGGCAATATTTACTGGTGGCGAGTTAATCATCTTGGTTAATTACATTTACAATATGGCGTTGCTAAGCCAAGACTCGACTCGACTTAAGATAATAAATCAAAAATAACAAAAACATAAAACAAACATAGAATAAAACGGGATGGTAGTCTGTATGTTTTTTCTCTTTTCTTTTTTCTATTTTTTTATTTTTCTTAATTTTTCATTTTTTTATTGTTATTATTATTATTTTTTTATTATTATTTTTTTGCATACACTCTTACCCTACCATCTAAAATAATGCATCATAGAGAATATACATTCCCCTTACACTTGAATTTTTACATATTTTACAATAAACTAATCTAATGACTCGAATCAAGATAATCAAAACACTTGGAGTACTTTTTAAGATTAACGCACCTATGGGGGTAATAATTGATGTTCTTCCCCATTACTCCAAAACACAAGTACTTTACCCATGAGTCCCAATCGTCCCAAAACAATATGTACAAGATATGACTCGACTTAGCAACCATGTAATCAATTACATAATTAACTAAAGGTTTAAACAAATAACAATAATGCGCTAAAGATGAGTGCATACACGAAAGGCTAAGGCGATTTGGTTGCACATTTGGGTGGGTTGTAACAAATTCTTCCTTTAAGTAAGATGCTTAAAGTTAGAAACGAAAATATAGGCATGGAGGGCTGTACTAGGGGTTTCGTGTACTAAAAATGAGTACAACGCTAAGGAGTGGGAAAATTAATTGACTTCACTAGTCAAGTAATATGACTTAATTGGTCAAGTAATTATGATACGGGTTTAACACAAGGGTGATCCTAATGCCTCTTATCATGTAGTAAATCCTACTACACGAATGTAGTCTCACTAGCGGTCTCGAGATGCATCACTAACGCAAGTTCTAGAATCTAAATGCTACCGGTACACTCATAAGCACTAATAATGAATGCTTTTTCTATCAAATCTAAAGGCGAACCTCACATATTTTGGTGGAAAATTTTTCTGAATGGTACGGTTTTGAGCTAGTCATACAACTCCTATCCATGAGACGCTTGTTAAGGCTAAAGTTTCACTCCTAAATGTTATAAAAAAATTTAAATTTGGCGCTAAAATTACACTAACAAGTATTTCTCTTAGTTTTATTACACACCTACCATCGAACAAACAAACTCAAGTGCAATAGTATCTTATAAGGTATCATCATTTACCTTCCCCTTACACTTAGGATGAACATTGTCCCCAATGTTCAATTAAAGGATGTAAAGGTAAAATAGGTAAAAGAATGAAAACAAATACTCCCCTGATTCGTTCGGTGTGGATAGTGTGTTAACAAGGTTAGATCTTCCACCAAGAAAATGAACGTTCAAAGCTTCCCTTCTAGAATATAAATCATCTTCTTGTCATATATAACCTGTTAAACCTGAGAAAACAATCAAGGCAACCTCGCGTAAAATCGGCGGCAATCTATATATACTAACAAATCCTAGAAAGCAATTTAAGATATAATGCTTGTGGAATGAATATTTGCAGATTTCCTGGAGTTTATAAAACTAAAGAATTAACAAAAACTTTTAAGACTCCGTTAGAAAAACAAAATTCGCAAAATTTCCAGAATTTTACACATGACGTCGTCAGGTGTTAAACCCTGACGCCGTCAGAAGTGACCTGCATAAATCTTTATGTTAAGTTTTCAGAAAATTTCTGGAAAAACTTATGTCCTACTTCCTGGAAAATCCTGCAAAACATCATTATGACTCGATACAAGCATTTGACTCTAACAATTACTAATATACATGTTTATTTAATATTGTGGCGAATCATGATCATTTTCGTTCTTATAAACAAATTTGGGGTTTCCCTTTACACTTAGCTTTTGCAAAATACCTTTATATGAAGTTAAGACGAAGTTAAACAACAAAATAAAGCATTTTCACAATTTTAGTTTGAAACATGATCTACCAACAATAAAAATAAAACATGCATATGGAAACAAATAACATCAAACAATTAAAAATCTAACAAATAAGAACACACAAAACATGGGTTGCCTCCCAAGAAGCGCTTTTCTTTATTAATGAGTCTTGTAGCTAGACTCAAGGTCATGGGCAATTACGTGACCTCGCCATTGGTCTCATTCTCTAGGTCATCTCCAATATCGGGATCGCTTTCATAGTGCAGGTATTTGGGTCTTCAAACTCAAAGACATCTTCCCGATACTTGGATCCAAGCTTACTAACATCCTTAAAGAATCCACATGATAAATCAAAGGTGTTTTTACATCCTCTCCGAACATCCTCATCACATAAAACAAGTTGAGAATCTAGCTTATCAAGTCCGTCACAATCAATTCTGTTAATACAAATATCGCCTAAAAAACGTTATTTATATTTTACGATCTTTGCTAAGTTTTGTTAATGACAAAGTATGAAGTTTAGCTATAAGTAAATCATCACTTTAAGTGTTTAAGTCTTGTTTAACTAAGGTTTACATTTCCTTTTAAACAAAACCTTATTTTTATTTCTTAAATTAGAAAGTGTCTTGTCACATCACATTTATTTCTTAAAATAGTAATGTCACATCACATTTAGGGCAAGCTTTGTCCATATACATTTATGGTAAGAAAGAGTGTTTTACTAACCTTATGCTTGCTTACAAGTCTTGTGTTTGACTAGGTTTAATGTGATGTGACCTTGTTTGGTTTGGGAGATTTATTGCAAAAACCAACTGCAGCCCTGACGGTACCCTGGGGGTACACGGGCGGAACCCATCTGAGGGTTCCGCCTGATCCGCCAGACCTGCAGAATGGTTTGCTATAAATACCAAACCATTTGTTAGTTTTGAGTCACCCCTTTAGAACATATTTTCACATACTCTCTCAACTAACTCAGTAACATTTTGATTTGTGTGATTCTCTTATGTAGCAAGGGACTTCACAAGATCATTCAAGAAGTTACAAGCTTCAACTCAAAAGTTGCAAGTCTTGGTAGCTTGGTCATGTATAAGCTTTGGTAGTTTATACTTCATTTGTGTCATGTATGTAGAAGTAAGTGGTTAGTATTTTAGGCCTCAAAATACATAGTGTGTCGGGAGTTGTTGTACCCTTGTAAAAGAACTAACGGGAGTGGTTGTACCCTTGGTAAATAACTCGACATCTAGCTTAGTGTCGGTAAAAGTGTAAGCGACGATGGGAGTGGTTGTACCCGTGTAAAAGAACTCGACATCTAGCTTAGTGTCGGTAAAAGTGTAAGCGACGTTGTAAAGGTTTTCTCCGCCGGTGAAAGGAGCTTGTTGATTAGTGCTTATAACTCTCGAGTTGGAAACTCAGGGCGTGGATGTAGGGCAAGGAAAAAGAGTCCTTGTAGCCGAACCACGATAAACAATCGTGTTGTGGTTTGATCGTTTCTTTCTTTATCTTTGCTTATTACATGTTGATCTTTAGTTAGAATTGCTAGTTACATATAAAGCTTTTCAAAGAACTAAACAAGTAAAAATGTGTTTGTATCTTCAAACAAAAGTAAAGCTTTTCAAATAACTAAACAAGCAAAGTTAGGATCATCACAAGCAAAGCTTTTCAATGTATGAAACTAGTAAAGTTAGAATTGTTATTTACATAAAAAGCTTTTCTAAGAATCAAACATATAACGTTGTGTTTATATCTTTAAGCAAACGTAAACGTTTTCTAAAAGATATTCAAGTTAAATCTAACATTAAGGATTTAAAAAGCGGTAAACTATTCAACCCCCCTTCTAGTTTTCCACAATTGGCATCAGGAGCTACGTTACTCAAGATCTTTAAAATAGAATGTATTTTAAAACTTGGATCGATCCATGGATTTTGATAATCTCAAAGAAGGGCAACCTATTCAAAACCAAACGCTATTTGAAAAAGAAAACTTACTTGAATGGAAAAATAATTTTGAAAACTATGTGAAATCAATTGATCAAGATCTTTGGCATATTATCTCTTTTGGTAATTTCAAACCAAAGAAAACAAGTTTTTGAAAACCAAGATAACTATCTTAAATTTGATAAAAATACTAAAGCTAAAACAATGCTTTACAAAGCTTTAGTACCAAATATGAAAGAATGTATTTTTGTCAAACGGCTAATGATATTTGGAAAAATATAATCAATTTTCATCAAGGAATATGTCAAGTCAAAGATGATCAATTTGATCTTACATATGAATTAGAAGTTTTAGAAAAACTAATTGATAGACACTTAGTAGCTGTTAATACATGTGCTACTAGTTTAAATGTTTTAAATGAAGGTACAAGTGAAGATGAGTACGTGTGTTTTGATGAACTTGCTTGCGTATCATGGAATGAAATGGATGTTGACGAAGACAATGATCCGATGATTACTCATGTCAAGCTCTTTGTGGACTTGCTTGCGATTCATGGAATTACACGGATGAAGATGAAGCCAACCATCCGGTTTGAGATTCTAAACTAGATAAAACATCAAGCAAGGTACACTTTGAAACCAAACACTTTTGCTTTGACAAATTTATCCTAAAGTTTTCTAAACTAGAAAATGAGTCTAAACGTTTATGCAACATGGACCTAAAAATTATCTTCAAGAACGAGTCTTCAAAATCTTTTAAGAATATCTTTGAAAAGGAAATCTTGTTAGAAGATAAAATGTCTAGAATTAAGAGTAATGTTGAAATTGATCTAGAATGTAAATTGTGTCTAGATTACAAACATAAGATTAAAAGGCAAAATGAGAAAGGAAAAATATTAGTTAAATTTGATGTAAGCTCAAAATCTCTTGAAAGATTGTTGAGGAGTCAAAGGTTGTTTAAAGATAAAACCGGATTATGACTTAACTCAAAAGCATCATCAACTAATAAAACAAAGCAAGTAAAATTTGTCAAACCTAGAAGAGAGATTTAGAAATAATTCAATCTCTAATAGAAACTCATGATAAAAGGATTAGGATTATTATTCTCTATGCTGCTATATGATTATCTAATCTTCTTGGATACATGAGTTATTGAGTTTCAAAGAGTGTCGTCAAACCAAGATTTTACGCGTAATGCTTATCCGCTTGATAGTATCTCTATGCAATTTAAAAGGTACGCATTACTTCAACTTGACTTTGATTGTCTCTTGTTTCTAGCATTATGTGTTCGAATATGTGTTATTTGTAATACTCTAGAGTGTCTACCTGCTATTTGAAAATAACTAAGATTAGATTCTATGCAACAAGGAATTTAGTCTTTAGTACTAGTAGGAGATATAAGGTGTTTTGGTTCTTTAACCATCAAGAGATAAATACGAAAAACTCTTGAGTAAGTCTCACTCAACTCTTGCTTACAAGTGAGCTAACTAAGAATTTCCTAAGTGTTAAAATGTCTAACACTTTTGTGATGCTTGCAAAACAAACCTTTGTTAAAAAAATTTCTCAAACACCATACTTTGAGTCTTTAATTGTGTTTTTTCTTCAATTACTTCTTTATGATAATCTCGCACAAAGTGAAATAAATCACATTAGCATATATTAGGATGTGTGAATGAAAATGAGTTTTCAACATCTAGGATTTACTTATTAAATGTGACACATAGTCTCATGATGTTGTACCTCTTGGATTTTTTCTAAACAAATAGAGTTCATAGTGTATTAAGTAAGAAAACCCAAAGAGTCGAGGAGTCGTTGAATTTAACATTTAACGAGTGATCTCCTCCTTCTAAGATATTATCTTTGGTAGATGATAACTTAGTCGAAAGTCCAATGATGGCAAGACAAGTATGTTATGTAAAACATTAAGGAGAAAAGTACAAAATAACATCTTCTCACCTTGAGTCAAACATTGAATCAAGCAAAATTGACATAAGTTATAAAATTTAATTTATAGGTCATAGTTGTGTCTAAAAAAATTCAATAAAAACAGTTTTTGGAATTTAGAGTAAAACAACTAGTGAAAC
The DNA here is from genome assembly GCA_030686995.1 of Artemisia argyi. Taxonomy (NCBI): domain Eukaryota; kingdom Viridiplantae; phylum Streptophyta; class Magnoliopsida; order Asterales; family Asteraceae; genus Artemisia; species Artemisia argyi. The sequence continues at coordinate 138,578,941 of CM060703.1, read as the reverse complement.
AAAATAGATTTTACAAAAGTAATCAAGTGATTATAGTGTCAATATTTGAAAGACCTTTTGATAATAAAAGCAAGCCCCAAAAGCAAGGGATTTTAACTTAAATACATTCCTAGTTACTCCATCGTTTTCAATAGTTAAGTTATTGATGACTTACCAAGAATGAGATTAGCAAATCCGTAGGTAAAACTAAACGTAGAGAAATGTTCGGAAGACTACTTGTTATCATAACAATTAGATCCAACATTATGTTTAGCATTTGTCTATGTGCTCGTGTTAAAGAAGATCCTAAAACAACTCCTTAGTTGAGCCTATTTGGATACATCATAAGGTACTACATAACTAGGATTATGGTATCCCAAAAGAACGGGAATAGAAACCATAGTGTGTGACTAATGGAATTATGACGGTAATAAGTTGATTAGAAAAGCACAAGTGGTACTTGCACTTTTATACTTACTTACCCAATGATTCTCCAAAACGCGTAAGATTCTCAAAATATTATCGAATAGAGAAGCACATCAACAAGCTCCACTTGAGTACGCTAAGTCATATCGACAACGGAATTCATCTCATATACATTGTTATCCCTTCAACAAAGGAAGCATCGACTTCGACGACAATTCTATCCATTATGCTTCTTAATAGACATATTGTGATCCATCATCATCGCCTTGGTAAGATTGTTCATTGAGGAACGTCTTAACTAAGAAAGTCTTCTACGTTAACTATTTCATCAACGCGTTAACAAAATCTCTTGAATGTGAAGCATTCATAATTCCTAGGCTTAGTCAAAGACTCATAAGACCTAAAACCTTAAGTTTTGAACGTTAGGATAAAACCATAAAAATCAAGACAATTTCTTTTTAAGTCTCTCCCTGCAGAACCCACGACACCTTCAGACCATACGAGCGGAACCCATTTTTTGGTTCCGCATGGTCCGCCAAAACCTCAGAGTGTTTTATTTGTAATTTCAAAACCAAACACCCTCTTAAATCTTAACAAAAACTTTCAAACAGCATCACCCTCTCAAAAACACATATCCTCACGAATTTTAGGGCTTCTAATCCAATCTCTTCAAATCCAACTAACTTTGTAAGTATTCTAATCACAATTGCATCTTTGATTTAATTATAACATTCTTGCTTACAATCATTAACTAGAATCTTAGGGCTTTTGCATAAAACTTCATGATTCATGAAAAACTTGGTGGCTAGTCAATTATGTATTTCATTAGTTAAAAAGTGTATCTTTTTTTCATTGTTACTTTGATACACACCAAGTGCATTATCTTTCAAAATTGCATCCAAAATTAGAACATGATTCATCACCACATTGTTAAAACAAATGAAAAACATCATTTAAACATCACTTGCATACTATCTCTTGAATGCTAAAGGGGATACATAACTAATATGTATTTTTGGGTACATTCAATCGAAGACACATTTAATTAGGAGAGTGTTGGTTATCTTTTGTTTTTACAACAAAATTTGCATAACAAAACAATTTGGGAATCAAAATAAGTCAAGATAACCATGTCTTCACATTGTTTTGCATATAGGAACATATTAGAACATCCACGTTGTTAAAAGTCATTAACATACAATTTTATGTTTTCTAGGAATCAACATGCCTCCCGCAAACAAATCCGATCACAAAGAAACCCTTAAGTACATGCCCAAACACCATATGACCAAAGATCTCAACCCGGTTCAAGTAGAAACCTTCAAAGCCTTAGAAAAACGATATGTCCATAAGGGTAGAACCATTGATCCATCCTTCTTAGAAGGTACAAACCTCTACACGGAACTTGCCACAATCAACTTTGGGTGTCTCTTAGAAATCGACAAGCCTATTTGTTCTAGGTTCATTTTAGAATTCTATGCAACCTTAACCCTTTACTTTGATGACGATGGTGAATTCTCACTAACCTTTAAAACCAATCAAATACCAAACATCATATCCTTGAAAGATTTTGCAACAATTCTTGGTGTCCCTAATATTGGTACATGTCTCTACACGAATAAGTGGCCTCTTTCTAGTCTTGACTCCATTGAGCGTTTTCATCCATATGACAATCCTCTTGCGAATAAGGAAGCAATTCGTGAGCATCTATTTGTTAGAACCTCAACAACTAGGAAGAGTCGATCGGGTAAAGTGGTAGATAAGGACCCTTTTGGTATGAAAATCAATGAGCTCAAACCACAATTTAAGAAATGGGAAGAGATTCTTAGAGCCAACGTTATAAGTTCCATAGGAAATAGAGATCATGTCAACACATGTCTTAGCTACATGCTCTATAGCATTTCCACCGGTCAACCTTTTAACTTAGCCTATTACCTCGCCAAAAGAATGGCCGACATACCTTTGGTAGGAACAACCGCTCTTCCTTATGGAATGCTTCTCACCCGCCTCTTTAGAGCAATCTCACCCATTCCTCCTAACGATAATGGAATGTGCCTTGACTATTCTCTCGTTCCCCACATCTTCATCCCTCTAAGTGATAAACGAGTTTTCAAAGGTAAGGGCAAACATACTCGCTCACCTACACCATCATCATCATCATCATTCGACATAGACGATAAGCTTCGTAGCTCTAAGTTACCTCCTTTAGACTACCTTCAAGAACTCCCCGTCATTGACAATGCATTCGAAGAGTTCAAAAACCAAAGGAATTTTCAAGTGCTTTGGAAGGTACTTAAGCAAGCTCAATAAGAAGATAGATCGGTTGTGAGAATCGTGATTAAGGAGTGTTTGGCTTATGAAGGTTTTAGAACCTTGTATGTGTTAAACTATGTGATTTGTATTGTTTTTCACGTTCATGCTTTATTACGTTTGTCGGATTATGTTTGTATGAGCTTTTATGCATAATGACAATAGTTAAGGTGTTTGTCATTTTTTTTTGGCAATTCTTACTAAGTATAGTGAAATCCTCGACCTCAAGGTCAAAGTCCTATGATATGTATGTTTACGTGTCTAATTTTTGCATTGCCTAACCAGAAATGCCTTATCTTTTTTATTTTAGGAGTTTTCAAAAATTTTGAAAATCGTCTCGCGGGTCAAAAACGTGGACTGCCTAATTTTTGAGCTCTGGCGGATCTGGCGGTACCCAAAATTGGGTTCCGCCAGTGTATTTTCTGGGAATCCCAGAAATGGCCCAACGGACCAGGCGGTACCCTCAAATGGGTTCCGCCAGTGTATTCTGAGGGTTCCGCCAGACACCTGCAGATTTTTTTTTCCATTTTTCTTAAGTCCAAAACTTGTAAAGTGTCAAACCATTATCCTAAGTGAGAAACATCTTCCATTAACTCCAATAACCATTTTAGAACAACTCTCACTCACTAAAACAATTAGGAAGCCACTTCCCTCCAAAAATTCAAATTCAAACATAACTAACCCAAGGAACCCTTTTAAAGGATCCTTCAAACCTTTGAAACATTTTCAACCAAATCACATCCCATGATCACAAATCATTGAGTGCATATGTTGGTCTTTCACTCCACCTTATTCCATTGGATTGACATGCAATGATTTGACATGTTCATGAAAACTTTGTAAATCATTTGAAACCTCAATCTTTGAATGGTTGAACATCAAATCCAAACACCCATTTCAACATCTCCTTCATCCTATAAATTTGAAAGTTTTGCAACAATTCAAATCATACCCTCACCATTAAAACCTCTTCTCTCAAAACATCAAAACCACACCTTTGAAATGACTAAATCCAACACATCATCCGAATCATCAAGCTAAAACCACTAGGATTAGTGTTAAACCTTGTTTCTTCAACAAAACCATCAAATCAAGCTCATCACTTGACATTTCTTCACCTATCCAAAATTTCCTTAACCTTACTACCTCAACATCATATTCAATACCTTGCAACATCAACATGACCACTATTCAAGATTTCATCAATCTTGCTACTCCAACATCCTCTCCCAAACATGGCAATACAAACATATACACTTTTCAACCATCAAAAACTTTTTCAACCATTGATCACCAACACTTACACCAATGGAACTTTTCCATACACCACCAACATCACCACATCCACTATTGGAAACTTTTGAAAACCTATCACCTAAACCATCAAGCCCTCCATCATTTGTCACTTTTTGACACCATTGCCGAAACGGAAACCCACCAACAACCAATATTTCAACCAAATGAGTCATTGGATGATGCACCTCATCCACCGTCATTGCTTGAGAGTTTGGCTTACCATTATGCTAGACGCTAAATTTTTTTTTTCAAGGTCATACACACCTACAATCATTTGTGTTTCACCCCCATTTACTAAAACCTTCATGGTAATCCTTCCGGAGAACCAAGCTTCCATCACTTTGTTCAACGACAACAACCACAAGAACCTTCCCAACACTTTGAATATCTATTTTCTTCGTATAAGAAAATAGAAGCATCTCAATGATCTTTTACCAAGACAAAAAAAAACCACCACCTTTCACAAATGAATAACCAAGGTCATTGCTTGACCAAAATGAGTCTTTTGACCACAACCAAACACCACAACAATAATATCACCACCCAAAACCATTGTTGTCTCACATTATATACAAAGACATCCAAGATCCTCTAAACATTGAAATGAGGTTTATCCTAAACCACATTGTGGAACGTCTCAAGTTTAGAGTTTCCAAAATGTAACAAAACCGTTTCTTTTGGAAAATGTTGCTCATTAAATAAAATGATGATTTCCTTGTAGCTTTTTATGTTCTTATTTTATTTTTAGTTTTCCTTTATTTTTAGAAGTAGAATGGTGTCATCCAAATTTCTTGTCTTTGACTCTTTAAGAGTCAAAATTTTACATGGAATGAATTTCATTCTACTACAAGGTGTGCATTGTTTGTTGACCATTTAGGTATAATAAGTGAACTATACCTTGCTATGGTAGCATACATATATCTTGTGTTTTAGAAACTAACCTTTCTTTTTGTAGGATCATTATCCATATTTTCCTTCCTTGATACTCCATTTAGGGGAGTAATATTCAAGGGGGAGCATGAGTGGTGTATTATTTCACTTCACAACTCTTAGTTGTGTTTTAAACATGAAATGCTTTCATGACTTGTCTTGTGCGACAACTAACCTTTTTCTTGTAGGTTCAAAATCCATGTCTCCTCTCTTGGCACTCCATTTAGGGGGAGTATCGTCCAAGGGGGAGCAAGTGCTTACTTCCGCTTCACTACTCTTCTTTTTGTTTTGACAAAAAGGGGGAGAATTTATATAAACTTGTGCTTATCACATCATCTTTGCAAAAACAAGTAACTTGTGCTTATCACCTCATCTTTGCAAAAACAAGTTTTTATACTAACTTTATAAGACTTAACACTAAAACTAGTGAGTTACTTATAAATAAAGTTTATGTTTTGTCATCAACAAAAAGGGGGAGATTGTTAATACAAATATCGCCTAAAAACGTTATTTATATTTTACGATCTTTGCTAAGTTTTGTTAATGACAAAGTATGAAGTTTAGCTATAAGTAAATCATCACTTTAAGTGTTTAAGTCTTGCTTAACTAAGGTTAACATTTTCTTTTAAACAAAACATTGTTTTAATTTCTTAAATTAGAAAGTGTCTTGTCACATCACATTTATTTCTTAAAATAGTAATGTCACATCACATTTAGGGCAAGCTTTGTCCATATACATTTATGGTAAGAAAGAGTGTTTTACTAACCTTATGCTTGCTTACAAGTCTTGTGTTTGACTAGGTTTAATGTGATGTGACCTTGTTTGGTTTGGGAGATTTATTGCAAAAACCAACTGCAGCCCTGACGGTACCCTGGGGGTACACGGGCGGAACCCATTTGAGGGTTCCGCCTGATCCGCCAGACCTGCAGAATGGTTTGCTATAAATACCAAACCATTTGTTAGTTTTGAGTCACCCCTTTAGAACATATTTTCACATACTCTCTCAACTAACTCAGTAACATTTTGATTTGTGTGATTCTCTTATGTAGCAAGGGACTTCACAAGATCATTCAAGAAGTTACAAGCTTCAACTCAAAAGTTGCAAGTCTTGGTAGCTTGGTCATGTATAAGCTTTGGTAGTTTATACTTCATTTGTGTCATGTATGTAGAAGTAAGTGGTTAGTATTTTAGGCCTCAAAATACATAGTGTGTCGGGAGTTGTTGTACCCTTGTAAAAGAACTAACGGGAGTGGTTGTACCCTTGGTAAATAACTCGACATCTAGCTTAGTGTCGGTAAAAGTGTAAGCGACGATGGGAGTGGTTGTACCTGTGTAAAAGAACTCGACATCTAGCTTAGTGTCGGTAAAAGTGTAAGCGACGTTGTAAAGGTTTTCTCCGCCGGTGAAAGGAGCTTGTTGATTAGTGCTTATAACTCTCGAGTTGGAAACTCGGGGCGTGGATGTAGGGCAAGGAAAAAGAGTCCTTATAGCCGAACCACGATAAACAATCGTGTTGTGGTTTGATCGTTTCTTTCTTTATCTTTGCTTATTACATGTTGATCTTTAGTTAGAATTGCTAGTTACATATAAAGCTTTTCAAAGAACTAAACAAGTAAAAATGTGTTTGTATCTTCAAACAAAAGTAAAGCTTTTCAAATAACTAAACAAGCAAAGTTAGGATCATCACAAGCAAAGCTTTTCAATGTATGAAACTAGTAAAGTTAGAATTGTTATTTACATAAAAAGCTTTTCTAAGAATCAAACATATAACGTTGTGTTTATATCTTTAAGCAAATGTAAACGTTTTCTAAAAGATATTCAAGTTAAATATAACATTAAGGATTTAAAAAGCGGTAAACTATTCAACTCCCCTTCTAGTTTTCCACAAATTCCTTCGAAGTCTTTCCTCTTGTATGGCGTTTGGTATGACACCCTCCTAATTCCATCAGTGAAAGTCATGATTCCGTTCCGGTCATCAACCATTAAGTTAGTGATTTCACAAAAGGGCGCTCCAAAAACAACTTGCGATAACCTTGGGTCGATATAATCCTCAATGTTGTCCACGATCGTAAAGTTCATTGTGAATGTCGTATTTCCTATGAATACCTGGATTTCATGATCTCTACCAACAACATTTTCTCCTTTATAAATCATCCCCCATCTGCAAATATTATTATAATGAAACAGGGACATAAAATTCTTAGGAATAGACACGTCAATGTAGACATTATCGAAATACTTGTGACCAATCATACAAGGGATTTTGAGGTTATTCGGATCACGCCGCTTTATCCTTTCCGATCTTCCATCCTGTGATCCATATGCATTACAATCTAGTGATGTACGGTACTCATACACTTCCTCATTACCTTTTCGAAAAATCACTTTCCTGACGTCGAAAAATCACTTTCCTGACGCCATTGGTGAATAATGCACTACCATCCTTCTCATCAAGGATCACTCCCGTTTCATTAACAAATGGTTTCCCGAGGATGAGGTTGGTTAATGTTGGATTAGTGACAGAGTCTATGTCATCGACCACGGTGAGATCAATGTTACAGATGAATCCTCCAATCATAACTGATAACATTTTCATAACCTGGCGTTATCGATTCCTTCACACGAGATATATTCAGGGAAGGCTTCGTTGTAAAGGGAGAGGGGGATTACGTTTATAAGGAGGTTAGGATCTATGTAAGTATCGGTTATGAGCTTCTTCCTAGTAGTGCAAGAAATCTTAAAAACTTCAGAGTCGCTTCCCTTAATCCTATCGCTACACCCTATAGTAATATCCACCATATTTTCCTCGAGTTTCTCTATAATAGATTCACCCAAAATTACTGGATTTTTCGTGTGCCTGAAGAGGCGAAAAATGATCCGTTTTTAGGGGGTCATTTAAGCCCGAATTCGAATTTATTTGATCAAATATTTCCCTAAATTGTTCCTTTTGTGATTTTAGGTACTTTGGGAGAGAAATCTGGAAAAGGAAGCAATTCGGACGTTTTTGGAGCATAAAAGTGAAGAAAACGCCAAAGTCTTAATTTTCCATGCTGGGAACAGTAGGTGACGGCGTCAAGAGTAATTCTCTGACGGCGTCAAGAGCAGAAGTCCATGACGACCCAGTACAGATTTGACGGCGTCACGAAGGTAGGGCGTCAAGAGTAAAAGTCATGACGGCCTGGAAATGATTAAGTCTTGACGGCGTCAAATGTAGATCAAGGCAGTCCGAGAATAGTTTTGGCGGCAAGGTGACGGCGTCACAATGTTGGTCTTGACGCCGTCAGACCCCTTTTCCTATATATAGTTTTCTAATTTTCACATTAAAAGAGAGAAGTTTTGGAGAAACCCCTTTTGCCCGAAACCCCATTCTTGACCCATTATTAATAAATCGTAATGCCGTCCATTTGGTGATTTGTAAACATGGGGTTACCCGTTGATTATGTTATCCCTCTCAAATCATGCATTAGTTTAGGGAAAACCACTCATGCCACGGATTCTTTGACCCCCCACCCATGATTTCTGATTAAAGGAGCGTTTGGGTAATGGGTTAAGAGTTTGAAAATTGCTTTTTCCCTCGCATTTGCATGATTCGGATTCTGATCAGTCTGACGGCGTCAGGACTACTCCTGACGGCGTCAGATGTGTCTGACTGCATGAAAATCATTAGAATTCTCGTTCTAATCGTTCCGTTCACTCTACCTTTTTCCAGGAAAATGAGCAAAAGATCTCGTCAACATCGGGGCAGTTCCTCTAGGTCCCAAAGAGTCAACTATGGAGAATTGGTCCATGGTTGGAGCGAGTTTGACACTGTTGGCGCTACCACCAAGTATGCGGAACTTTGTAACCACCATATTGATGTTGGGGCTGTGGTTGATTGGGAGTTTCTTAGGGCCCAAGGGTTGGAGGCTGCATTTTTGGAGAGGATCCACACTGATGGGTTTGCGGGTCCTCAGTGGGAGAGGTTGTTTAGGATGAGGGAGACGGTGTATAGTGAGTTGGTAAGGGAGTTCTTTGCGACCTTCCGTTTTGATCAGGCTGAGGCTAGGACGGATATGGGGGGCACCACTATCTATTTTAGGTTAGGAGGGGAAGTGAGGTCGTGTTCGGTTACTGAGTTTGGTTGGAGGATTGGGTTGTATACTAGGGAGGAGGTTGATGGGACTTTTATGCAGAGGTTGTTACATGGGGAGACTCAGAGGAGTGAGATGAGGTGTATCACTTTTTGGCCGACCATTGGGGACGGGGTTTACACCTCGACTACTGGGGCAGCATCCATCAGGGACCCCATAGTTAGATTGGTCCACAGGTGCATCACATACAGCCTGTCAGGACGTCATGGCACCACTCACCGTGTCACTGCTTCAGATCTTTTCTACCTGTACACGATCTTTTCAGCGGATGTTTACTGCAACATCCCATTTTGGGTAGCTAGTTATTTGAGGACCAGTGTGGGTGAGAGGGATATCGATAAGGTGTATGGGGGGATGTTCGTGACCCGTTTGGCTCGTTCCTATGATCTTCTTACTCCTCAGATCCTAGGGTACTTGAGCGACTGTGGGGCCTGCAGGGTAGTGAGGGTTAAATCCCTCAGGCAGATGAGCATTGTGATGCCAGAGAGGCATGGGACCTATAACTGGTATGAAGCATGGGGGGCCTGATGTTGAGGAGGATGCTGATGACGAGGTAGATCCCCAGCAACATCAGTTCCAGGGTTATGAGGAGGGGACAGCTGACTACTACCGACACATGAGTCGAGGAGACTGGCAGGCACACCAAGGTGCCTGGATGGGTCAGATGGACGCATGGCGGACCACCACTGACCAGCGCTTTGATTGGATGTATGATCACACCATCCGCCAGATGCAGCACCTCTCCACCCGAGATCAGCTTGAGCCTCACCTGCAGATTCATCCCTTCCCTGGCCGTGAGACTGACTACCCTCCCTACGGGTACACCGGACACCTCCCTCCTGGCTATGACTACCGCTTTGGTCCTCCTCCCCAGTGAATCCTCATGATTTCTATTGTTTCTGAACAATTTATTGATGGTTGTGTAATTTGAAACATTTGGTATTGTAATAGCTTAGGATGTGGCCTCTGTTGGCCTTGAACAATTTATTTTCATATTTACGTTTGTTTGAAATAATTAGTGGTTCTCATGGTGACGTTATTCATTTTGTTTGTTTGTTTTGTGTGATTTTATGTTTGTTTGTTTGTTATTTGCTTCTGTATGCATGCTTAATTTTTATTGTTGGTAGATCATGTTTCTAAACTAAATAGTAGAAATACTTTACTTTGTTATTTTGGCCTAGTCTTAACTCCACTTAAAGGTATTTTTGCAAAAGATAAGTGTAAGGGGAAACCCCAAATATGTTTTTAAGAAACAAACCGATCATGATTTTCCACAATATTAAATGAACATGTGTATTCGTATTTGTTAGGGTCAAATGCTTGTATTGAGTCATAATGAAGTTTTACAGGATTTTCCAAGAAGTAGGCCCAAGTTTTTCCAGAAATTTTCCGGAAACTTAACATAAGAATTTCTGCAGGTCACTTCTGACGGCGTCATGAGTTAACTCTTGACGGCGTCAAGTGTAAAAATCTGGAAATTTTACCGGTTTTGTTTTTCTAACGGAGTCTTATGGTTTTTGTGAATTATTAAGTTTTATAATCTCCAGGAGATCTGCAAACTTCATTCCACAAGCATTATATCTTATCTTGTTTTCTAGGATTTAGTAACTTATATAGGATGCCGCCGATTTTACGCGAGGGTGTCTTGTCTATTTTATCAGGTTTTACAGGTTATGTATGACAAGAAGATGATTTACATTCTGGAAGGGAAGCTTTGATTGTTCATTTTCTTGGAGGAAGATTTAACCTGGCCACCCTATTATCCATACCGAGCGAATCAGGGGAGTATTTGATTTCATTCTTTTTATTTTTTCACTTTTACATTCTTTACTTGAACATTGGGGACAATGTTCATCTTAAGTGTAAGGGGAGGGTAAAAAGATGATACCTTACATATGCACTTTCGCTTGAGTTTGTTTTGTTTAATGGTAGATGTGTAATAAAACTATGAGAAATACTTGTTAGTGCAATTTTAGCGCCAAATTTAAAATTTTTTACAACATTTAGGAGTGAAACTTTAGCCATAGCAAGCGTCTCATAGATAGGAGATTGTATGACTAGCACATAACCGTATATTCAGAAAAATTTTCCACCCAAATATGTGAGGTTCGCCTTTAGATTTGATAGGAAAAGCATTTACTATTAGTGCTTATGAGTGTACCGGTAGCATTTAGATTCTAGAACTTGCGTTAGTGATGCATCCCGAGACCGCTAGTGAGACTACATTCGTGTAGTAGGATTTACTACATGATAAGAGGCATTAGGATCACCCTTGTGTTAAACCCGTATCACAATTACTTGACCATTTAAGTCATATTACTTGGCTAGTTAAGTCAACTAATTTTTCCCACACCCTTAGCATTGTACTCATTTTTAGTACACGAAACCCCTAGTACACCCCTCCGAGCCTATCTTTTCGTTTCTAACTTTAAGCATTTTTACTTAAAGGAAGAATTTGTTACACCCCACTTAAATGTACAACCAAATCGCCTTAGCCTTCCGTGTATGCGCTCATTTTTAGTGCATTATTGTTATTTGTTAAACCCTAAGTTAACTTTCTAATTGATTACATGGTTGCTAAGTCGAGTCATATCCTTGTACATATTGTTTTGGGACGATTGGGACTCATGGGTAAGTACTTATTTTATGGAGTAATGGGGAAGAACATCATTTATTACCCCCATATGTACGTTAATCTTAAAAGTACTCCAAGTGTTTTAATTTTCTTAATTCGAGTCATTAGATTAGCTTATTGTAAAGTATGTAAAAATTCAAGTGTAAGGGGACTTTTCATTCCCTATGATGTATTATTTTGGATGGTAGGGTAAGAGTGTATGCAAAAAAAAAAAAAAAAAAAAAAAAAAAAAAAAAAAAAAAAAAAAAATCGAAAAAACAAGAAAAAGAAAGAAAAAAAAATAGAAAAAGAAAAGAGAAAGAACATACGGACTACCATCTCGTTTTATTCTATGTTCATTTTATGTTTTTGTTATTTTTCATTTATTAGCTTAAGTCGAGTCTAGTCTTGGCTTAGCAACGCCATATTGTACATGTAATTAACCAAGATTGTTAACTCGCCACCAGTAAAACTTCCTTTATCCAACAAAACCGTGTATTTCATATCCCTACACCTAACGTTACAACCCTTTAAAAGACCTCTTTGATAGTTTATCCTAGGTGCTTACGCCATGTGGTGGAGGTTTGATCCTTTCCCAAGCCTACGGTAATCTATTTTGCTATGACAGGTAGTGAGAGATATCTTCCGTTTCCATATTGTAATTTATACTTTATTACACCCGAGAGATGTGAGTATCTAAACACTATTTGTGAGGTGCTAGTATATGACCTCCGTGCTTGTCTATTGGTCTTTAGTGGAACGATTATTTGTTGTAATTACTTTTATGTTAGTGTTAAATGACCCCTAACTTGTCTTTTGAGTGGAATAAAAGCGCATTTGCTTGAGGACAAGCAAATCTCAAGTGTAAGGGTATATGATGAGGCGAAAAATGATCCGTTTTTAGGGGGTCATTTAAGCCCGAATTCGAATTTATTTGATCAAATATTGCCCTAAATCGTTCCTTTTGTGATTTTAGGTACTTTGGGAGAGAAATCTGGAAAAGGAAGCAATTCGGACGTTTTTGGAGCATAAAAGTGAAGAAAACGCCAAAGTCTTAATTTTCCATGCTGGGAACAGTAGGTGACGGCGTCAAGAGTAATTCTCTGACGGCGTCAAGAGCAGAAGTCCATGACGACCCAGTACAGATTTGACGGCGTCACGAAGGTAGGGCGTCAAGAGTAAAAGTCATGACGGCCTGGAAATGATTAAGTCTTGACGGCGTCAAATGTAGATCAAGGCAGTCCGAGAATAGTTTTGGCGGCGAGGTGACGGCGTCACAATGTTGGTCTTGACGCCGTCAGACCCCTTTTCCTATATATAGTTTTCTAATTTTCACATTAAAAGAGAGAAGTTTTGGAGAAACCCTAAGTACGATTTTGGTGCAACTTTTACAGGTTTTTCAAGGGTTCCAAACCCTTGATACCTTTCATTGTAATTGAGATAAGTGTTCTTTTAATTCAATCAATATGTCTATGTATTGGTTGTCTATATCTTGTTCTTGTCTTAATTCTATCATGCTAGGCTAGATCTATCTTGTGTTTGCTTGGATCTAATGAAACCTAGATGTTAATTATGTGTTGATTACTTGTTTATACTTGTCTTGGATGAATGATTTATATGTTAGGCTTAAGAAAACTGGCAGATCTCCAATTGGTAACATGCTTGAACGTCTTAAGAAACATGAACCGACGCGCACTAGGTCTTTATTGGTTGTATTTAATGCATGAGCCACTGTTTACAATCCCTATAGTTGTGTTGGGCATGGTATAGGAGGAGATAAGAGCTCATAGAATTGGGGAGTTAAGTGTGCCACCCCATGAATGGTATTAAGGAATACGATCCGTCATCCATGCAATTATAACAAGTAATTAACGTGTAAAAGATGTCTAGGGAGTAGTGAAATCTAAGTAAACACATTTTCTCCACTTATTGCTCACAACTTTAGTATAATTTAGTTTATTTTCATTTCTAGTATTTTATTTTGATTGCATCTTTAGTATTGGGTTAGTTGATTAGCAACTAATTCCGCCCAAATCCTTCAAACCCGAGATATTTACTTGCTTTCTAAAAAATATAAAAATACAAAAATAATCATCCCTCACCTTTAGAACTAGTATTTAGGCTTTCTAATCCTAGCGACACTATTCCTAAGCTGAACGATCAATCCCCCGGTACTTGTCACTATACTATACTACAACGATCAGGTACACTGCCTGGTGGGGGTTGTAAGCTTCTCAGGATCCCTTGAGAGGTAAAGCTTGGTGCGATTCCCACGTATCAGTGCCCCTTTGATCTCTCTTTCGACTCATCTCATTCGCCTAACTCTTGTGTGACGGAGTCCTCGAATAAGTCGGCAAGGCTCTTGGCCAAGTCGTGGTCTATCTCTGGGGTCTCATCCTTAACTTCATGACCCTTATTCCCAGTTGGTTGTTGGCTCTGGTCAGGTGTAGGAGCATATATTGTGGTGATGGTATTTACAAAGTGGATTGGTCCTGGGGGGTTAATATGGTCCCTAATGTCCTTTACCTTTGGTGACAGATGTTTAAAGAGTTTACTAGCGCTTTTTATTTTCACAGGAGAGGTTGGCTGATTCATGATGGTGACATATTTGACTTCTTCAGCATGAATTGGTTTACTAACAGCGTGCTCTTTAATAGCGGTTAACAGATTACAAATCTTGTCATTCATATCGGCTTGCTGTTGTCTAAATCGGGTCTCGAGCGTGGAGAGCTATAATTCTTGAGAGAGAATGAACTTTCGCAAGGTATCTTTATAACTTTGCTTAGGAGTGTTCTATGGTGGAAAATGCTCGGACCATTCGAGTGGAGGAGAATCATCGAAGGATATGCTCCGAGTTTGGTATCCTTTGAAATTTGGTTTATCCTTCCATGCATCATAGGCCTCGCCAAAGTTTCGAGGTCCTTGATTAGTGGTGAGCTCTCTATCCTTTGTTTTATCAGCACGTGACGATGTGAATTCCTTAAAAGCATGTTTTGGAAGTTCCATGCAGTTATGAGTTTCATGAGGACCATTACACAATTTACACGAAGAAGTGATTTTGTTCACTTGGCTTGAAGGATTAGGAGCTTCGTAGGATTTCATGAGAAACTTGACTTGGTCCTCAAGTTCCATGATCCTACGGTCGGGAGTGCTAGAATTGTTCGAAGGCAAAGATATTGCCTTGACCGTTTTGTTCAAACTACGGGGATCATTCCAACTTTCGTTGTCATAGAGAGCAAGATCTTCTATGAGTTCCCATGATTCTTCCGCACTTAGATCACGTAGCTTGCCGCCGGCCGATTGGTCAATGGTTCGCCTTGTGGAGAGATCGATATGGTCATAGAAGATTTGGACTTGGAGCCAAAGATCTATGCCATGATGAGGGACTTTTTGGAGTAAGTCCTTGAAACGAGTCCATGTTTCATATATAGTTTCACCTTGACGTTGTTGGAACATCAAGATATCATTTCTAAGCTTGGTAGTTCTCCACGGTGGGAAAAATTGAGCAAGGAAACGAGAAGTGAGATCTTCCAATGAGGTGATGGATCCCGCGGGTAAACGTTCAAGCCATTGACTAACTTGATCACGTAGAGAGAATTGGAATAAACATAATCAGGTCGACTCTCTAGTTGCAACATCAAGGTCTATGGAATCTACGATTTTAAGAAAATCCTTGAGATGTTGATTAGGATCTTCGGAATGAAGTCCATGGAATGCACATCCGCTTTGCACCAACCGGATGGTGTCAGATCGCAAGGGGGACACATTGGCTCCTTGGGTGAGCTCAATGGTGTTTCGATAGCCTTGGTGGCTAGGACGGGAATACTCTCTAAAGTTCGGGGCCTAGGAGGTTGGTTTGCTAATGGTGGGTTTTGTGGGTGGTTTTGTTGTGGTGGGTTGATAGGTTCAAAGATGTTACCACCTTCCATAATGTCGGATGGTAAAGGTTACAAACAAAGAAACGAATAAATAAGATAGAATAAAGAAAACCTAAAAATAAAAATAAAACCTTACTATAAAGGAATCTAGCAAGTAGACCTAATAAAAAGAAATCCTAACCTAGACAATAACTATTCCCCGGCAACGGCGCTAAAAACTTGATACGTGGGAATTGCGCCCTCGCAACAGGTTTTACCTCTCAAGGGATCTTGAGAAGCTTACAACCCCCACCAGGCAGTGTACCTGATTGTTGTAGTATAGTATAGTGACAAGTACCGGGGGATTGATCGTTCAACTCAGGAATAGTGTCGCTAGGATTAGAAAGCCTACTAAACTAGGTCTAGAGGTGAGGGATGATTCTTTTTGTATTTTTATATTTTATGAAAGCAAGTAAAATCTCGGGTTTTGAAGGAGTGGGCGGAATTAGTTGCTGGCCAACTAACCCAATTAACTAATATGCAATCAAAATAAAATAAAAGAAATGAAAATTAAGCTATTATACTAATGTGGTGGAAACAATAATGAGGAATGTTGTGTTTACTTAGATTTCATTACTCCCTAGATATCTTTTACAGGTTGATTAGCTTGTTACAATTGCATGGATGACGGGTTATATTCCTTAATACTAGTTGTAGGGCCGTGTACAATATTCCCTAACTCTATAAGATCCTACTTCACTCCTATGTCGAGCCGTAAGAAGCTCCTAACATGGGATCATTAGAATTCTCTTACGCATTAAATACAACCAAAAATCGTAGTACACCTCCGATCATGTTTCTTAAGACGTTCAAGCAAGTTACCAATGGAAGTATGCCAGTTTTCTTAAGCCTAACATCGAATACAATCATCCGTAACAATTATAAACAAACAATCAACCCAAAATCAACATCTAGGTTTCACTACATCTAAGCAAACACAATAAAGATCTAGCCTAGCATGTTAAAGAGAAGACAAGCATAAGATATAATCACACAATACATAGACATATTGAATGATTTGAATGAATACTTATCTTCAATTAAACATGGAAGAATCAAGGGGTTGAAACCCTTGAAAAGCTGTTTAAATTCGTCTAGGGTTTATGCCCTAATATCCCACACAAAGTTCCCCCTAATGAATGAAACTTGGAAAGCTATATATAGATTTAACACCTTGACGGCGTCACGTTATAGCTTGTGACGCCGTCAACTCACCGCCATGATAAAATTCGTATTGCCTAGATCCAATTGTGACGCCGTCATGTAGGAAATCACTCTGGGCCGTCTCTAGTATTTGGACCCTGATGGCCTTGGTGACGCCGTCAGGCCAATAAGCTTGAAAACTCTCTGGGCCGTCACGTTATAAGTTCCACATCCACCTCTTTTGTAACTCTTGACGCCATCACTTGTAGAACCTTGACGCCGTCAGGTACTGTTCCCAGCAAGGAAATTGAGACTTTGCCGTTTTCTTCACTTTTATGCTCCAAAAACGTCCAAAATGCTTCCTTTTCCAGATTTCTCTCCAAAAGTACCTAAAATGACAAAAGGAACGATTTAGGGCAATAATTGATCAAATAATCTCGAATTCGGGCTCAAATGACCCCTTAAAAGAGGTACACTTTTCGCCTCATCAGTTACGAACAAAGAAACAAAAAAATAAGATAGACTAAAGAAAACCTATAAAAATAAAAATTTCACTAGAAAGGAATCTAGTGAGTAGACCTAATAAAAATAAATCTCAACCTAAACAATAACTATTTCCCGGCAGCGGCGCCAAAAACTTTAATGTGCGGATTGTGGTCTACACGAAAGTTTTACTTCTCAAGAGATGTTGAGAAGCTTACAATCCCCACCAGGCAGTGTACCTGACTGATGTAGTATAGTGAAGTGGCAAGTACCGGGGGATTGATCGTTCTCCACAGGGAATAGTGTTCGCTAGGATTGAAATTGATCTAACTAGGTCTAGAGGTGAGGGATGATTCTTTTTGTATTTTTTATATTTTATGAAAGCAAGTAAAATCTCAAGTATTGGAAGGATGGGCAGAATTAGTTGCTAATCAACTAACCCAAATAACTACTAATGCAATAAAAATAAAATGAAAATAAAATAAAATGTGTAAACTATAAATGGAGAAAACGTGTTTACTTAGATTTCATTACTCCATAGTTATCTTTTATTGATTGATAAGCTTGTTACAATTGCGTGGGTGACGGGTTGCATTCCTTAATACCATTTGTGGGGCCCGTGTACGATCTTCCCCAACTCTATAAGCTTCTATCTCTTCCTATGGCGACACGTTAAGTATCCTTATCATGGCCTCCTTAATACTACCTCCGTCATATAATAATTGTCCACTTTGACTATTTTAAGTCTTTTTTATTCAACTTTCACTATAGATATTTTTATTTGTGTAATATAATACTTGATGAAAAATATATAAAAAGATTTGGTTTTAAATGTATTTTCATTTGGTATAATTTTCATCAAATATTATATAACATAAATAAAAATACTAATGGTCAAAGTTGAACAAGAAGGACTCAAAAAAGTCAAAGTGAATAATTATTATGGGACGGAGGGAGTAGTTACTTATGCATTAAATACAACCATTAAAATCGTAGTACACATCCGATTCATGTTTCTTAAGACGTTCAAACTAGTTACTGAATAGGAGATTAGCCAGTTTTCTTAAGCTTAACATCGATTATCAATCACCCAACAACAACTAATAACAAACCATCAATCAATAATCAATAACTAGGTTTCACTACATCTAAGTAAACACAAATAAACCTAGCCTAGCATGTTAAAAGAAAGACAAGCATAAGATAGAATCAAACAACACATAAACATATTGAATGATTGATGGATCACTTATCTTTAATTGAACATGGAAGAGACAAGGGTATGAAACCCTTAAAAAACTCTGAAATTCGTGCTAGGGTTTGTGTGAGTATTCCACCAGAAGTTCATCTCCAAAGTTACACACTAATGAATGAGAAATCAAAAACTATATATAGATTTACAAGGGTGACGGCGTCACCTTATGATGGTTGGCGCCGTCATCTCGCCGTGGCTAGGGTTTCTTATCGCCCAATCCAACTTCTTGACGCCATCACTTTGTAAGAGTTCTGGGCCGTCACGCTTTAGAGGACACACGTGACGCCCTACTTCTGGTAAAGGGTGACGTCGTCACGTGTAAATACCCAAATTGTCTTCTGACACGTCAAGTGTAAATGTAATATCTACTTCTTGTCACAAAGGGTGACGCCGTCACTTTGGAATAGGTGACGCCGTCAGGTGCAATTTCCAGCTTGGATTCTTGACTTTGTCGTTTTCTTCACTTTTTGCTCCAAAAATGTCCAAAATGCTTCCTTTTCTAGAATTCTCTTCAAAAGTACCTAAAATGACAAAATGAACGATTTAGGGTAACAATTGATCATATTATCACGACTTAAGGCTTAAATGACCCTTTAAAAGCGTAACAAATTCCGCCTCATCACTAAACTATGCCTTTTACTATAACAAAACCCACACAATCTAGCATACTAACCTAAGACTACTTCAGTGCTAGTACCAAAGAAACCACAAGTGCAAAAACACAAAGTGTTGACTTCCAAACACTGACTTTTTTAAGGCTTTTTTCAATTCACCCTCCAATTCTTCAATCCTTCTTTGATGTTTAACTTCTCTTTGAACCTCACGCCTTTGATCAGGATTAAGTTGGTTGTACATCTCAAACATATGCATCTTGTACCAATCACATTCCTCATCTGGATCGTACCAATCCCATTTATCACATTTCTTCCTACCCGGTTTCTAAAATCAAAAAATAGAGTCTAGTAAATAATTTAACTTAATAATCATTAAAGAAAAACGTATCTAATATGCTTACCCAACAGTTTTGGCAACAAATGATACATCGAGCAGGGTTGGAGGGTGACCAAGAGGTTACAACCATTGATGGCCTGTCACATTTGCAGTTTTCATTGCAAAGATAAGAAGACATGTTTTAGTTTGATTTTTGAAAGAATTAATTTAGTATGTTTTGGAACATTAGAAATTAGGGTTTATGGATAAAGAGGAAGAAAGAGGGAAAAGGGAAGATATTACCGTTTATATGACATCACATGTGGGCCCAAAAGGCTAGACGATAATATTACCTAACTTTGAAGGTAACACAAAGTTTGGTTACCTAACTTGATATTTTTGAGAGTAAATTACCTAACATTAAAGAATTTTGAAAGTTCGTTACCTATATGTAGAATTAACCCTTTCTTATACAATAAAACGTAGTCATATTAAAAGGAGTATATTGTAAATATCGTTTTAGCAAAATCACAAGCGCGGTCCCTAGAACTTCAAAAAAGCGTATTCTTATGGTAAACCTTTGATTTAGATATCATCATCAAATTGAAAATGACTAATACTTTTAGGGGATTGATATGTACACATATCAATTTGATATGCACGCATAATAATTATTGTGAATGGACTGTTATGCCCTTCTTTATATTTAGTCCCAAAAATTACATAAGGGTATATTCGTACACCTATTTCTATGTGTACACATCAAATTGATATGTGTACATATCAATCCCTGTACTTTTATGGGCTTTTAACCACAACCCAATGGTTGTGATTAAGGTTACCATAAATGAAAATTTAACATTTAATTAACTTCAAACATTCTATGTATAACAACACTTTTCATAATTATAATCATTAAATATGTATAAATATGAAAATAATAAGTTTATTAAATGCAATGTTCACACAAATCATGATGCTTAACCACCACCTTATGTTTTGTGGTTAGCAAAACCCTACTTTTATTTAGGTGAAAATTAGGAAAAAAATATATATGATATTTTAGTAATTTTATTTAGGTGAAAATTAGAAAAGAAAAAAAAATGATTGCACGTGTAATTTGGATAAATCACGTGGATGTTTTGCAATTTACTTTAGGGTTAATGACATGTAATAGCAACGGATTTTCCTCTATTATAAGATACGAACCCAAAATAATTAAATAATACCCATCTAACTTTCAAATTTTGTTTCATTATCAGATACATACTTTCTCATTTGTTCAAATATCAGATACGAATTTAAAAAAATATATATATATACCACAATACCCATCCAACTTTCAAGTTTTTTCCGTTATCATACGCAAAGAGATAAGTCTTAAACGTTGATAATGAAACAAAATTTGAAAGTTGGATGGGTATTGTTTTATTATTTTGGGTTCGTATCTGATAATGACACAAATGAGAAAGTACGTTGCTATTGCATGTCATTGATCCTATACTTTATTATAAAAGATTTAATTCATTAAATAGCAACAAACTTTTTTTTCAAAGTATCATCTTATTACGTAAATTATAATAAATTCTGCTAATATATGCTCAGTGGCACATGTTAAATCGTATTCAATGAACACTTGTTTTTCTATTATAACAAAATCAATATTTAATAAACATTAATTATAAATATAAATTATCATGTTTAGATCCATTTTCTTTTTAGATATACAAAATTTTCTATATGAACATATGCTAGCATGTGCCGTGTTGAAGTAAAATCTTGCTCTTCGGTCAAGACCCTCAACAGACTTCAATCTTTGCTTCGGTCTTAGCTTTCTGCACAAATGAGGAACGCTCGTTAGCCTCGCCCCGGGTGTTATCCCAGGACCAAGCTCCGGTTTGTCTTTGGCTTGCCTATCGTCCGGGGTCTTACCACCGTCTTCACCGAAATCCAACCGTATTAGTTTAAGGACATTTCCTTCGAGGGCATTGTGTTCTTTGACCAATTCTTTCAAAGCTGTCAGGTGTCCGTATATCAAATCTTGTATGTTAGGTGAATCATGATCGTTCCGGTTAGAACCTTCCGGACCGTCTTTGTTAGCACCGTTTCCCCCTGTTGTTGTGAGGGGAGTCAGGGGTGGGAGGTCCGTCATGCTATCAGTAGGTAGATCAGATAACGGGTCCCACGGATGGCGCCAATTTGTTGAAGTAAAATCTTGCTCTTCGGTCAAGACCCTCAGCAGACTTCAATCTCTGCTTCGGTCTTAGCTTTCTGCACAAATGAGGAACACTCGTTAACCTCGCCCCGGGTGTTATCCCAGGACCAAGCTCCGGCGTGAGAGTAAGAATATGAAAACCGAAGGATATTGTGATAAATGTGAGTAAATGCTTGTGTGTGTGTTGTTGAAACAATAAATGGGGTTGGGGTATTTATACTACCCAACCTTTACCTGCTTGTACTTGTGAACAGTATCCTTGCACCTATGCGAATAGTGTACAGTCTCCTAGTTGAATAGTTGTCAGTTGTCAGTTGTCCCTACGAACAGTACTTTGACCCTAGGTTGGGCTTGTAGGGTGGTTGTCAGAGTGCATGTGCCCATGTGGGGGTCCCTACCCCTTTTTATAAGAGCAAAGTATTCGACTAACGTCTCGCCTTCGGATGGAGTTCGGCTAAGTTCATGACGTCCGGATCCTGGCGTCCGGACGGATAAGTCAACATGCCGGTAGGCACAAGTTACCAAAACACAATTATAATATGTCACATGAAATATTAAAAGTTTTCAAAAATATTCTAATATGCGTATTTTGTTTACTTGTTACGTAAATCCTTGCATTTGAGAAAGACAAAAAAACACAATCATGAATAAAAGATGACAATCTTTTCCTTAAAAAGCCATGATTAACAGCCTATGACAGCACATGTCTTTCCTACTCTTTTTTTCACACAAGTCACAAACATGCACACTGACACTTACTGACAAACCAACCACGTGTGACTGACTGACTGTAAATCTTGAGAAGATAAAAACACTCTGGGCACAGGTCAAAACACCACAAAAACCAACAAAAAATTACTATTTTTATCTTATCTTTTTGTTGTTCTTACCAAACTTGGAGTAAATCAGCCGGCAGAGGCAAAACCAATGTTAAATTTTGTTTGTACCCCGCTAAATTAATGCCAAAAAGATGTTTATTTTTGTCACTGTCATGCATAATAAATTGCATTATATATGTTCATAAAGAATACTATATATTAATGGGAATTGGGTAGGTATGCAAATTGGCCTCTTTGAATTTCTGGAAAAAAAATGGTGTATAATTTGTTAAAAAGTAACATTTTTTTGTGTGTTAGTGTGGTTTTGTGTTGTGGATTGGTTTGTGGTTATGAAACTGGAAGTGGGATTGTTGAAGGGAAATTAAATGTTCATTTGGTTCCACATTCACATGATGATGTTGGTTGGTTGAAGACTGTTGATCAGTATTTTGTTGGATCCAATAACAGTATACAGGTTTCTTTTTTTAGTCATTGTTGTTTTTTTTTTATGTGGTTTAATGTGTGGTCTTACTTGAATTTGAATGTGTTTTTGATGTGGTGTTGTTGTAGGGTGCTTGTGTTGAAAATGTGTTGGATTCTGTTATTATGTCACTGGTTCGTGATCCGAATAGGAAGTTCATCTTTGCTGAGATGGTATTGATCTCAATTATCTGAATTACACTGTTTGAATTTGTATGTGAAAATTGAGTGAACTCTAATGGAGTGGAAGAGATAAAAGTTAAGAGTATATACATCACAACCCGACTTTTGGCTTGTGTGTACCAATTGGATGTGCATTCTGAGTGATCATTGTGACTACCAAGAATCAAATTCAAATAATTAGTTGGTTATTGCATTAACAATCTGAAGTTGATAATGGCAATAACTGATACGGAGTATTAAGGCAAATATGTCCTTAAGTTTAGCAATTGATACTGTCGTTTTCATTTTTATGATTTATCTGTGTGCACCAGGCCTTTTTCAGAAGATGGTGGCTATTGCAAAGTAAGAATATTCAAGATGTTGTGAAAAAGCTAGTTGCTTCAGGCCAGTTAGAATTCGTGTATGCAATCAACAAACCTTTTTTAATATACAATTTTTGGTGGTTATTTTCCCAGTTACTAATTTTAGAAACTGATGTATGAAATAATTACTGGATCAGTAATGGAGGCTGGTGTATGCACGATGAAGCCGCTACACATTACATAGACATGATTGATCAAACGACTTTGGGCCATGGTTTATTAAAGTCCATCTTTAATGTAACTCCCCGGGCTGGATGGCAGATTGATCCATTCGGGCATTCTGCAGTTCAAGCATATCTCTTAGGAGTGGAGGTAATTATCCTATATTCATGTAACCATTAAAGGTGGAAAATGGGCGGGTAGGGCGGGGTGGCTAATGGGTCAAAACAGGTAATTTTAGTGTGGGTCTCTTTCAAACATATATTAGTTTTATTGTTTATAGTATGCTAAATGAATGGTTATTGATGTAGCTTGGGTTTGATTCATTACATTTTGCACGGATTGATTATCAAGATAGAGCAAAGAGGAAGATTGATAAAAGTCTTGAAGTCATATGGCGTGGCTCCAAAACATTTGGTTCTTCTTCTCAGATATTTACCAATGCCTTTCCTAATCACTACAGTGCACCAAATGGTTTCAATTTTGAAGTTAGCGGAGACTTTGAGCCAGTTCAGGTTATGTTACTTACAACAAAAAGAACCTTTTTTTAAAGTCATAAGAATCAGTTATCTATGTTTATATAACAAAATTTCTTTTCGTGGTCATTCTATCTAGCAATTCCTAAATAATGATAATTTGTCGAATATTTAACTATTAGATTGTCTTGTTAGTACATGTTCAAGCAGCAGAAGCTCTTCCAAACTTTATCTTCTACACACGTTTTATTTATTGCAGATAATTATTACTCGTATTTCTTAATTTTTTTTAGCAATTACATAATATTGTTCTAAAAATATTACATTTCATGATGTTGAAATAACAGGATAGCCCTCTCCTCTTTGACATGAATGTTAAGAAACGAGTTA
This sequence comes from Artemisia argyi, assembly GCA_030686995.1. Classification (NCBI taxonomy): domain Eukaryota; kingdom Viridiplantae; phylum Streptophyta; class Magnoliopsida; order Asterales; family Asteraceae; genus Artemisia; species Artemisia argyi. The sequence continues at coordinate 138,554,444 of CM060703.1, read as the reverse complement.
ATGATTTCATTGATGCCGCATTGACTCAAGTAAGTGTTTTCTTATATACTTAAATGATTGAATTTTCGAGCCATCGTACTTGCAGCTCCTTCTCCAATATTGTTTTATTTTACCTCTATTTACATCCTTTGGAGTTTAAACAATGGTGTTGAAAAGTACTCCACAACAACAACAACAATACCCAATACGATGAGCTTTGAAATGAAGTAGCTAAACAGTATCTTTGGCTTTTAAATTTCATATTTATTGTTAAAATAAGAAACATTCTTGCAAAACACATTTAGAATTTACCACTGTCAAATAAAAATCAAAATCTTGTGTATGTTACTTAAATTAAACAAACAGAATGTTACTAAAAGGCAAAGAAAACTTGCACTTCGTAAAGCCTAGTGATTAAAAAATAAAAAATAAAAATAAATAAAAACCGTCAAATATGATAATAGATGGATTGTTATGTAGAGTTTCTTTTTACATTTTTTATTACTAGAACAATGGCTGAAGTTAATCACGGGCTCACGGCTACTTTTACAACTTGATATATATTCTTAAATACAACAATCAGGCGAATGTGACGAGGACAAACCATATTATGTGGACAATGGGAGATGACTTCCAATACCAATATGCAGAGTCTTGGTTCAAGGAGATGGACAAGCTAATTCACTATGTTAACAAGGTATAATTCCTATTCCCAATCTTATCACAATCATCATTTTTAGTTTCTAAAAATAACTTAATAAGGATTGACACCTGTTTATGATTGCAGGATAGTCGAGTGAATGCGTTATATTCCACTCCATCTATATACACTGATGCAAAACTTTCTTCAAATGTGTCGTGGCCACTCAAAACTGATGACTATTTCCCGTGAGCTGCTTGCACATCGTTCTTTACTTATTAAAGCTATTAACTGTTGTTAACATGCCTGCTTCTTATGTGCAGGTATGCTGATGGTGGAGATTCTTACTGGACAGGTTATTTCACAAGTCGTCCAGCCCTCAAAGGATACATTCGTTCATTGAGCGGATACTATTTGGTAAGAAATGACTTAGATCACAAATCTGTTTTAAAACGCACACCGAAACACCCCCATAATGTCAAAGGGTGTAAATACTGTCACAAAACTAGAGAAGTTGATGAAATGGAAAAACGTTACATTTTGTAAAACCTTTTCTTATGACAAATTAGGCAGCAAGGCAGCTGGAATTTCTGGCAGGAAGGCGGCTTAGAGGTCCCAACACTTTTAGTCTTGGAGATGCTTTAGGAATTGCACAACATCATGATGCCGTTACTGGTACTGCTAAACAACACACAACAAATGACTATGAAAAACGCTTAGCAATTGGAGCTCATAAGGTACAACTCTAATCCATTTTTCAACCAAAGACTTTTCATCCAATTATATTTACTACTCCCTCCATCTCAATTTTATTGTCCACGTTTCCTTTTTGAGATGTCCCAATTTAATTGTCCACTACTAAAAATAGATAGGGAAATTTAACCAAATTTACTATATTACCCTTGTTTAAAATTATTATTACATAAATTAAAGAAGACTTTAATTAATTACCTAAGGGCAAAATTATCATTCTGTCAAAAAGTAAGAAAGAGAAAGTTGTAATAAATGTACTTTTCTTAAACTGTGTGTTTTTTGTCGGAGGACAATAATTTTGGGACGGAGGGAGTATATATATATATATATATATATATATATATATATATATATATATATATATATATATATATATATATATATATATATATATATATATATATATATTCATGTTCTATAATTTTTGATAGGCTGAGGCCGTTGTCACTTCAGCTTTATCATGCCTAACCAGCTCTACATCTAATTGCACCATACCCACATCGACATTAAGCCAGGTGATGTTTCAAACTCAATCTAAAGTTTCTTTTCTGTAATATGACTACTATTCTTCTTTTAATTTAAAGATCATATGTTCAGCACATAACTGATCCTTGACAGTTCTTTCCTATATGACAGTGTCCCCTACTAAATATAAGTTATTGCCCATCAACGGAAAAGGTTCCTTCTGGAAAAAGTTTGGTAATACACCGTCTAAATTCACAATATACCGATTAGTAATTTTTGATAATTTCATAACAGATTTTACGCTCTTTTTCAGATTGTTGTCGCTTATAACCCTCTTGGATGGAATCGCAGGGATTATATCAGGATACCAGTGAGTCCAAAGTTATTTGATTGTAGTTTCCGCATTTGCTATAGTTTATAAAACATTTTATTTAACTGTTCATTGCAAACAAAACCTTTGCTACAACTGTACTCTTTTTTAACAGGTGAAAGATGCTAATGTCGTTGTACAAGACAGTAAAGGGAATACGATTAAAGCACAGCTCATAAAATTCAATAGTGTAACAAGGAACCTAAGAAGCTTTTACACAGAGGCTTATTTGGGTATTTCACCACAAGATGTTCCAAAGTATTTTCTTTTGTTTCGAGCATCTGTGCCACCTTTGGGTTGGAACACGTACTTTGTTACTGAAACAGCTGGAAAAGGTACCCGAATTCTTGTTTTGGTGCCTATAACATACAAAAGCTACATATGCTAAGCTTAAGTGTGCACTCTTGTCTAAAAATTCAACCAGACTAACACACTGATGCATGTGTTTCATTAAGTTATTTTTATTGTACTGGCTGGGAAAATACTCTCAAGACATTTACTCCATAAACATTCCTCTAGTTTTTGTGATTTATTCGGTTAAATTCAGGAGAATACGTCTCCATGGTAGACACACCACAGAATGATACAATTATAATCGGACCAGGGAGCTTGAAAATGTCGTTTTCGTCCAAGTCTGGGCAACTAAAAAGAATCACAAATTCAAGAACAGGAGTAAGTTTATCACACCTATTAAAATAAATAGAATGTTTTTTTTTTTTCTTTGTAACTTTTTTTTTTTTTTTTTTTTTTTTTTTTTTTTTTGCCCCTCCAGATCGATTTACCGGTACAACAAAGCTATCTATGGTATGGTAGCGCTGCTGATATCCAGGTATAAGATTTTATTGTCGGTCTCATATTTGTAAACTTGGATGAAAATTGTATGGATGGTCTCATATGTCATTTGTATATTTTCTGGTAGCCTTCTGGAGCATATATTTTCCACCCCAATGACTCACCCCCAACCATCGTTTCGAGATCAGTAAGTATTCTTCTCCTTTTTAACATTTCACTTTTTAACCTGATTTCTTTTATACAAACCTTGGGCTGCGCCACATCTTTGTTTAAGTAATATAATCGCTTGTGTTGATCTCTCCACTTTCAGGTACCTATTAAAGTCATTCGTGGACCACTTGTTGATGAGGTTCACCAGCAGTTCAACCCATGGATCTATCAGGTTAGGTTTCTGATTCTACATAATGGAACCATGTTATTGAGAAAAATTGACTATTGGTCATTTCTGGTTATCTTTTATTGCTGACGGGTCAAAGTGGCAAACTGGTAAAATAAAAATATAAAAATAAAAAACAGCTTAAAGAGGAAACAAGTAGAAAGCCGCTAAGAAACAAGTATTTTCTTATTGATTAAAACCTAGTAAATCTTGTTATTTGATACACACGACTAGGGACCACTTAAGATCCGTTTATGGATTACAATCAAGTAGTGGTTTGTTACAGTGGGTTGTTACAAGAACTAGAATGAGAGGATTACAAGAGTACAAAAACTAACTGGAAATGAAAGGGACGACTAGTATTTAAACTGAATTCTTGGCGGGAAAAACGGTTGAGGTGGAATTTGTCAGTTTGTTGACTTCCCAATATGACCCGTAACATTATTCAAGATTGAAGTTATCATTGGAGATTTGAAGTACAATAATTTTTTGTGATATCTGACACCCTTATTAATTGTAACAAAAAACTTGAATTTTTTTGTCAGAAAGTGCTTGGGTCAACCCAAACCGACCCAATCCTTACAGCAAATAACTACGCATTTTGATCTTTACTAAGCGGACCATTTTGACATGTCTAACCTTTATTACTGTACGAGAAGGACCCATTCTATACATATGACAGTTGTGTTTGACACTTTTCTTCCTCGTTTAAATTTTTATGCGTTTATATGCTTTCAGGTGACCAGACTTTACAAAGACAAGGAGCATGCTGAATTTGAGTTCATAGTAAGTTTGCCTAACCTTTATTACATCCTGTACACAAGTGATTCTAAGAATGATCCTTGGCAATTCAAGTTTTGCTTAAACAAACTTGGTTAAACCTGTTGGCATGTACATAAAGAATGTATAATACAATTAGTACACAGAATTCTAACAAGAATTCTAACCACAAGCGGTAACTCAGCGGTAAGAATACCAGCCTTCCAAAGAGGAGGTCAGGGTTCGAATCCAGTGGGGAGAAAATTAATCCCCTTGTGGCCACGGAAGTTCACCTGCGCCGACTCCGGGCTATCCAAAAGGGTAGTCGCCCTGGGATTAGACGGTTAGCAATGTCGAGTGGGAAACCAAGTAAAAAAAAATCTAACAAGAAGACATGTTAATTATAGATCGGTCCTATCCCTACGGATGATGGTGTTGGAAAAGAAGTGATTACAAGAATTACAGCCAATATGGCCACTAACAAGGTGTTATATACTGATTCTAATGGAAGAGACTTCCTCAAAAGGGTAATACCGGTTATACATTCTATTTTATTCTCCACTTAATCTCAGTAATTTCCTCTAAGTGAAGTAATTCTTGATCAGGTACGGAATTATAGAGAAGATTGGCCTCTCCAAGTCACGCAACCTGTAGCTGGGAATTATTATCCGGTAACTCTTCTGTATTCACCTGTAGGAGTGTAGGACACTACAAAAAATATTTCAGTATTACAAGTTCTCTTCACTGCTCAGGTAGACGTGTACCTATTTTTTTGCCAAGTTGTTTACAACTTATAAACATGCAAAATTATTCACATTTATAAGCATGAAAAATGGTCGTAAAAATTTATGTGCTATTATAGTTGTGGAAAAAGAATTGGTACACCTTAAAAAAGAGTTGAATCCACAACAACTTTCTTTTATGCAAAAGGAAGCATGGAGTTCAAAATCCTTCCAGTTGTGGATAAAAATTGTGTAATGTAGTCGGAGTGCTCACACGATATTAAATAGTCTTAAATTTGATGTTTTGCAGCTTAATCTCGGGATGTACGCAACAGACAACAAAACCGAGTTGTCAATGCTTGTTGATCGTGCTACGGGTGGAGCTAGCATCCATGATGGACAAATGGAAATTATGCTCCATAGGTACTCTCTGATCACGTGCCCTAACATGATATGAATTCTCATTTAATGTAACTTTTCTATTATGAGCATATAAACCTGACTGGATCTTTTCTTTACAAGGCGGATCCTCTATGATGATGGTAGAGGAGTGGGTGAATCCCTTGACGAGACTGTGTGTAATAAGACCACGTGCCAAGGACTTGCGGTATAAACCATAAGCTTGTTACAACTCACAATTTTTTGTCCCAACTATCCTTCCTTAGATAGTACCCACAAATGACAAGTAAACGATTTAAATGAATACTAAAACTAGTAATACAACATGGCTTTAGGTTCGAGGAAACTATTATATGAGTGTTGACCAAGCTGGTAGCGGATCGCGGTGGCGTAGGACAATTGGCCAAGAGATTTATTCTCCCCTTCTCTTGGCTTTTACACATGAGGTATGCTTTCCTGACATTGTCAAAAATGATGATTTCTTTCGGGTGGGTCCTTGTGCTTGGGCTTTACGTCAAAAGTAGAATAGAAAATTAAAAACACATTTCATTTCAATGAACCCAAATTTTCTTTTCCAGTTGTAGAAAAAACAAACCAACTTTTATTTATCTTCTCTTCCTGTCCAAAGTCGACGAGTTTCGTTAGATACCAAATAACAAAAATATTTCTCACAGAAACAAGAAGATTATAAAGCTTCTCACTCAACAAGATCTACAACAATGGATCCAAACTACAGTTTACCCCCTAACGTCGCATTAATTACACTTCAGGTAACATTTTTTTGTCATTATACATAACGGTCGAAAGTTTTCCTTGCTCTTTATAACCTTTGCTTCTTTGTAGGAACTGACGGATGGAAATGTGCTCCTTCGTTTAGCCCATTTATACGAGGTATCATTAAGTAAAGCTTTGTTTTTATGAATCTTTTTATTTAGTTTCTTAAATCACTTTTTTACTTGTTATGAATGTTGTTAGGCCGGTGAAGATGATGACCTTTCAACAATAGTCAAAGTCGAATTGAAGAAGCTGTTTGCTGCAAAAACGGTACATCCTCACACAAAATGTTTTTATGGGTACCAAGAGTTTTCTTGCTATTAACTACTTAAGGGTGAACTAGTGGCAAAAAGGTTTGTGACTATCACTCTAAAATGTGTGAGGTCTCAAGTTCAATTCCTGCTAGCTGTAAACAACCTTAAGTGGCCACGCCAACCTCCTAAGGGCGGGCTTTACCTGGTTTGAGCCTGTGTGGCCGTGGGTTCAAACCCCGTGGATAAGTCGGCTAAAAGGTCGGAAATCATGGTTAAAAATTAAAATAAAAAAAAAATAAAAAAATAATAAAAAAAAAAAGTTTTCTTGCTATTGTAACCATATCAAGTAACTTTTTAACAGATCAAGGTGATAAAAGAAACTAGCTTATCTGCAAACCAAGATAAGTCTGCGATAAAGAGCATGCCATGGAAGGTTGAAGGCGGAAGTGGGACGGAACCGGCAGTTGTTAGAGGTGGGCCCATTGACCCTTCCGCTCTTATTGTTGAGCTCGGTCCTATGGAGATTCGGACATTCATATTACAAATTTGACTGGTTTGATGCAATTCTTCAAGTAACAAATAAAACACTATATTCCATTATGTTAGCAAGATAGGATTCACATTGTTGTACAATCATTTCACACCATTTTACATGTATATGCTCACTGTACAAGTTGGTGCAACATTATCATCGAAGCGAACTTATTCAACAGTGCATAAGTAATTAAGAACTTGCTTACAACAATGTAAAGGTCATGAATGCATGTTTTACATATATCGATTGATTTCCTTGTAAACTATCAGAATGAGCTGCGTCTTTAATGAGTTCAAATTTGAGATGAAAGGCTTTAAAAATGTTGGCATGAGTTTTGTTTTATGGCTGTCAACTTGTCATGCTTAAATATTGGGTTAATCAGCTAAAACTCGCATTGTGCTCAAAACTTAAAATTGCGAAAAATGTCCCCATGATTTTCACTTTGGTGCAAATGATGCCCCCTTTCGCTAATGATCGTTAAAAATCCCCGTTAGTAGGACTCACGTGCGTTTGGTATTTTTGTCATTTCACTTTTTCCGCCATTTTTACAAGCGGTGTAAAATAGCGGGAAAAGTTAAATGACAAAAATACCCTCACGTGAAACATACATGAGGTCCTACTAACAGGGATGTTTAACGATCGTTAGCAAAAGGGGCATTATTTGCACCAAAGTGAAAACCATGGGGACATATTTTGCAATTTTAAGTTTTGAGGTACATATGCTACAAAAATGAGAAACCACAAGGACATTTTTTGCAATTTACATAAATTAGAAACTGTTGGGCTCGGAGGTGTTATAATTTGAGTGATGAATAAGGGTGTTTTTGAGTTAAGTTATAGATTCTGAGTTACAGGGGAAAAGCTGAAGTGTGTGCACTTTTTGCTATAACGCTGTCGGATAACACCGACAGTACCTAGTGCTTTCAGGAGTGACACCATTATGCCCTGTTTTACCAATTTTTTAAAGACCGGTTTCTTAATCAATCGATCTGACGGACCTTCCGATTCAGGTTTAATCAGTTGACCAATTTTGTACAAAACCGGTTTTGGTGACCAAAAAGGCTTCCTGTTGACGCAGGTATTAAAACATCGGGTCTTACAAGACAATGCTAAATTATCTATTACTTATATAAAGGAAAAACTCATATTTTTTATATTGAAAAATTAAAAAAACTTTATAAGAAAATCAAATGAAAAATGAAGAAAAATATATATGAAAATCATAAACTTTACTACTATTTTCGTTTATAACCCATAATTAATATTATTTTCATTTAGTTTAGATCGTGTTTAATGACGAAATTTTAAACATTTATTATTTTTCGTTTATAACTATAAACTTTTTTGTTATCACTACAATTATCAGCCGCTATAAAATTATGTTGCTATACACGAGTAATTTTCTAATTTATAAAATCTAAAAAATACAATGATTGAAAAGCAATTTTGTTAACCTAACCAGATGTATTTTTATTCGAATATATTTTGACTTGCCGGGCTAAACCCATTTAGTTTCCTACCTATACGTAAATCCATCAAAATTACGCCATTAAAAACAATTTCCATCTTTGAATTTTGTTGTATGCAACAAACTTTTACTGTAAGGATGTCAGAATTAGCTAATCAACAGCCAGGTATCCTTGGAGAGGTCTCAGGTTCGAGTCTCACTATAGACTTTTATGGGCCCGAAAAAATAGAAGCAGGAGTAGAGTTTATCCTCTAAGGAGAAAGGTTCGATGCTCGCATACTGCCCAATTGGATGACATTGTGGGCTCGAATCACTAACTACTAACTTGCTGTAAAAAAAAAAAAAAAAAAAAAAAAAAAAAAAAGGGATTTTCTGAATGAAATCTACCACGTACGTTTCATGGTCACATTTTGTAGAAGCTACTTTTGAATTGTTAATCTAGTCAAATGTTAAGCTAATTAAAACTTTTTGTATGCCTTTCGGAAAAAATAAATAAATAAATAAATAATCAAAAAATTAAAATTAAAACTTTATTGCATACTTGTCGTCCCTACACTAGTAGGCTAATGGTTGAGGACATGCAATTTAAAAGTGGAGGTCACATGTTCAATCGTGGCCCCGCGTCCTTTAATCATGATATTACGCGATTTACCTCTCTCATATTTGCCGTGAAACTTGTGACTGAGGGACGTTAGAGGGTCAGTGAAACTTTTTTTGGTTGTTGTGAACTAGGTTAGTCTGTTTTTAGAGCTAATTCCAAAAGTAGCTCAGTGGCCAAATGGTCTTCCTTGTTCTATACCAGAAAAAATTAAAGAATAAAATAAATAAATAAATAAAGTAACTCCCAATACCGTCTTCCACGGGTTATGGGTCCCAATACCGTCTTCCACGGTGTATGGGGGAGGTTGATATGTAGACAGCCTTACCCGTACCTAAGGTAGAGAGGCTGCTTCCGGTTCTACCTAAGGTAGAAAAGGACCTCCAGCCTTTTGTAGGGAGTGAGGATCGAACCATTGACCTCTTGGTTGAGAGGCAAGGGGTTTTTCAACTGATCCAACCCTACTTGTTAAAATAAATAATAAAAAGAAATCCCAAAATAGCCAAGTCGCCCAAGAAAATCACCTTATATGCTTGACATGTGTCCCACTTTTTTTTTTTTTACTAAAAGAAAAAAACCAAATCGCCCAAGAAAATCAAGTCGACCGGCACTTTGTGTACTTAAACAATTGGATATGTGCTAGATCGCCCTGGACTACTTTTTTTTCCCTAGAAAAAGGATGACCATTGAGCCACTAGGATGCTTTGAGAAATTTCTCTTGTTTTTATCCTTTTAAATAACAATACGAATCACAGTGCCAAGTACTACCTTCGTCTCAAAATTATTGTACACATTTCCATTTTAGGATGTCTCAAATTAATTGTCTAATTTACTTTTTAAGTAAAAACTAGAGAATATAATAGGGAAATATTCTTTTTGAGTGGTTGAAAACAAAAGTGACCACACTTTTATTAAATTTTGTAATTGTTGTCTCTTGACAATAATTTTGAGACGGAAGGAGTATGTAGTTAGATGTTTTATTCACTGATGACAGATGAGAAGCCTGGAAAAAACAACTTTGTTTACATGTACAAGTTAAAGCTTCTATTTATGCTAAGAAGAACTAATAGTTGGTTACAATGTCAATTGTAGAAGGACGTTGCTACTTGTTAGAATTAGATATTGGTTAAGGCTAAATCGTTATTGGAAGAGATTGAGGGAACTCTCATGTGGTCTATATGGAACTTTCGCAATAGGTTGGTCTTCTCGTCTCCTCCTCCTAAGACGACGGTCTTATGAGATTTCATTGTGTATCAATCTTTTCTTTAGGTTTCATCTAGAAACCCTAAGTTTACTTATAGCTGGGGAGGTGATTGTCACTCACACTTTTGATTGAGACACTCAATTGTACAAGCAATTAAAGCACACTGTAAGCACTGTACAAGTATATAATGCACACAGTGGAGTGTCCCAATAAAAAGTACGAGTGTGCAAATCATTTCCCTTATAGCTGGGTAGGGTGGATTAATAATCCCTTGGGTTCTATTGTTTCTATGTAATCTGTTTTAGCTTTTGCAAGTTTTATTAATAAAATTCCGTTGTTCAAATATATATATATATATATATATATATATATATATATATATATATATATATATATATATATATATATATATATATATATATATATATATATGGTCACGTTCAATGCAGAACCACTTTTGGACCAATAAGAATTTAATAGTAATAAATAATTTTATTTAAATAGAAAGGGTATACTAGTAAAATGTATTTTCACCTCTTTTTTTAATTAAAAACGTTTTTTTTAACTCTAAATTTTCAGAATTCAAAATTTTTTATTTTTTTAATTCTATATACTTTTTCGACATGCATATTTTTTTATTTTCTTAACAACATGCGTATTTTCAGAAGAAAAAAAACTAGTGCATATATATATATATATATATATATATATATATATATATATATATATATATATATATATATATATATATATAATATTGTTAATTGCAAATGTTTGTAATGCATTTTTTTTTGCTTTATAATGGTAATTGGACATATGTTTCTAGTGTATATTCTTTAATTTTCAAGCTTTATAACCAAAAACATAACCACATACATCATACATGTAACCTCTAAATTAACAAATCAAGAACATAAATATCATTATCTTTGTTTCATATTAAAAAAAAATACAATTCAAAACAAAAGTATTATCAAAATTATTACAACATATATGAACGTCTTCTAAAAACATATATATATATATATATATATATATATATATATATATATATATATATATATATTTATATATATATATATATATATATATATATATATATATATATATATATATATATATACACATTTCGAGAACATATATGCACATTGTGTTTCCTCGTAAAAATCATAAGGACATATGTGCACGGCTTCTTAAAACACAAGTCGTCGATCATCTCGAGCACAAGCTCTTTTCTTTCATGATTCCCTGATATTTAAAAATGTAAAAAATCCTCAAACGATTTAACACTTAGTCAACATTATCATCTTTTTAGCTAGTTTCCATTTTTTTTTTAAATCCAATTAACAATTATTTAGTAAAACATGTATGTTTGCACTAACCACATAAACTTTATATTTAAGTTGGGCTAGATAAACTAATGGCATGGTCTATAAAGACGAGGTAAATATTTTAGTAGGACGGGGGCAAAAGGGTGAGGTGTACTTTTGTGTACTTGTGTACTTTTGACTTTTTGTAATTTTTTTTTTTTTTTTTTTTTTTTTTTTTTTTTTTTTTTTTTGTGTTTAATATTTTGTAAATGTATATGTATAATATTTTGTAAATGTATTGTATATGTATAATAATTTGTATATTTGTGTTTAATAATGTTTTGTATACTTATTTTGTTTGTATAATAGCACGTTAAATATTAATCACGTTAAATATTACCACGTTAAACAACTGTTATTATTAAATTAAACGACAACGTTATACATATTATTTAAAAACAACAACATCTACGACATATGAAGATTATTCATCTCATTTAAAAGATCATGGAGCCGGGCCCTTGACTGACAAGCGTGATCCTCAGGATTCCTTGCCATTTCTAACTCCATTTCCAGCACGTTTATTCTTGCCTTCAACAACTTGTTCTCATTTTTTGTAGCAACGCAATTTGAGCAATGCGTTGAAGAAGAGGCTTGATTAAAGTGCTTTGCTTCAAATTCATCTTTCCACGCGAAGTATCGGTACCCATAGTCTTTTGTACCTGGCTGTTACATGTTAAGAAAATAATAAGAAATGTATTTTTAACAAACAAATTATTTACATAACTAAGCAAACGTATGATTATTTACCACTGAAAGAGGACATGCATAAAACAGTCGCCCACGACTACCATCTTGCCAGGATTTCCATTCTACAATAAATCCTCTATTACATCGGCACCAGAAAGGATTTCTCTGGCTCATCTGACCAAAGAATTTGCATAATAATTTACATCAGCAATCAATAATGTTATTACTAATTTAAACAAAGTAATAATAACTGGTGCAGAACTAACACTCTACAAAAAAGCAGACTTTTAAGTTTCAAACAATTAACATTTAAACGATGTTGAATAATCATTTACAACATTTTCAAACAATTTACATTTAAATAAATGAATAATCATTTACAACATTTACAAACAATTTACATTTAAATAAATGAATAATCATTTACAACATTTACAAAATACATCGATGGTTATATATTGTATCCCATTCGTTTGCAACTGGCTGTTTGAACCACCTCCATTGTGGGTGGTAATGTGGTAGTGGAGAATCTCTGTCTATATTGAGACAAATGTAATGAGCACCACTGTTCTCCCCTACACACGCAATCACAATGGGGTCAATTCCATGTGATAAGTTTGGAGCAGAAAATAGGGGTAAACATGTGAACCAACCATGACGGTCTATATATACAAGAGGTCGGCAAATAGCTGAAGCGATGACCAGAACGTTATGTGGCATCGTCATCCAGTAATCTTCAGGCGCTGGTCCATTAAACCAGTTTAATGTTTCACGAAGGTGGTTAAAGTCTTCTTCCCCCCACATACTCACGTAAGTTACACTATGTCTTTGTAACTCTTGCATTAACATGTATCTAGCATCGGCCCACCTATCTTGGTCTTGCACAATCCAATGGGCAATGCATCGAAACCCACAGTTTCTGTCACCTAGCACATTATTTATACTTATTACCTGCGGACGGAAAATCTCTGGAATGCGCTCAATAAAATCCTCGCTATCCTTATCTCCAACGTAAAATCTGTGTCTTATTTTTTGACCCGTGTACGAACTATGTCTTGCAGGCTCTTTGGCGCGTTTCGGGACTTTCGTGGATCTTGAATTTGTGCTTCTTCGGTGATTCATGGTTGGCACATCATTCAAGTCATTCAAGTCCGGGACTTCATTCAAGTCCGGATCTTCATTCAAGTCCGGGACTTGTGTAGCCTTGCCCTTTTTGTCCTTTGCACTCGGACGTCCACGGGTATTTTTTTGAATAGCGGGTTCACGTGTGTCAGCAGATTCAGGTTGGAATATATCTCTTAACTTCGTTAACATATTCTTCTTGACAAACGATGTTGATTTGCTAAAAATATTCTTGAATTGTCGCATGCCATCGTTAAACGAAGTATTGTCATCATCATCATCATCATCACCACCATGTTCGCTGGAAGAGCCATCTTTATTCGGGGGCCTATTGATAACAGGCCACGGAACAGATAGGGTTCTCCAAAAAATATCAACTCGTTCCAGTGGAATGGGGACTCCTGAATTCAATTAAAGTGACTTGTATAAAATACTGATATTAATGTGGAAAACAACTTGATAGTTATAATTTTAATATACTTACCATGAATAACATAGATTTTCATCTCATGAAAGCATGGTAGTCCGTATATTGCCCGATTCTTATGGCTACATTCTTCTGCGGTGATCGACAGGTGGAGTTCTTTGTGCATGAGGTTCAAAGCATGTTTAGAAACTTTATACGTTAATTCGTGAAATAGTGGTACATCACACTTAATTAGTTTCTCGTTCATGCTTCTATTGAAAGTCTCTTTTATCGCATCTTCTTGCGTAATGAGAATCTTATCGACCGACCTCAAAAACCTGTCTAATTTGGACTGTGTGCCATCCAAATATAATTTCAACAACGCGTGGTGAGCCTCGACTCTGCACGTTGTTGTCTGGCCGTAGGATTTATATCGGTCGGTAATATACGAGACAAACATGGGTGCGTAATCTTGCACCCAGTTATGCAGATACAAAGTGACATCTGAAAAAAATAATGAATTAATAAAAGGTCATTCGGGTGCATATTTATTAAATAATTAAAAACAATCAATTAATAATTAAGTACCCTGATGGTTGACCAATAGCTCTTGTAGGCGTTGATAACGTCGCTCGAACGATTCAAAGGTCGGAGCTTTAACCATCCAATCCCATCGGTTTTTAACGGACTCATAGTCAATATCCCCATCTGCGAATTTATTTTTGAAAAACTTAAGTATGTTTTGCTGTATATGCCATCGACAGAGTAATTGGTGAGCGTCAGGAAATTCTACTCTTATTGCCCCAACTAACGCTAAATCTCTATCAGTGACGATAACACGTGGGTAATATCTTTCGCCAATCACTTGCTTCACACGTTGCAATACCCATCTAAAATTATGCCCTTGTTCACTGGACAAAAAGCTATACGCCATTGAAAATGTTTTATTTGTTGAAGTTAGTCCAACAATTTCCAACAACGGCAATCTAAACACGGTTGTATTGTACGTGGAGTCCATCAGCATGACTTCAGGGAATGTACACCATAGAGCATACAACGTGGGGTGCACAAAAAATAGCTCCTCAAGCTCGTTGGTATGCTCATTTACCCTCGGGTACCATGTATACCCTGAATTCTGCAAATGCGAGTAAAGGACTTGAATTGGAGTTCTATCACCTACTCTGGCTCTCCGGAACTTATCTTGTGCGTTATATATAGTTTTAATGCTAGACACGTTATCCGGATTACGACCCTTTATTGTCGAAAGTATATTAAGTGGTCGTACGTTATAATCTGTCAATTCTTTGACCAAACTGAACTCATGATCCTTTAATCGCATTGCATATGCCACACCATGCAACGACTCTAGCATATCATGATCATGCGTATCATCCTTCACCCTCAATACCCAATAATTTTTTGTTCGATGATATTTCGCATCTAATCTGAATGGACAACCGGTTTTACATGTTTTGGTTTTCCGTCTGCCACTACCTTGAGGTACATACGTCCCACCCTTTGTACACCTGTAATTGATTTCGTTCATATAACCATTTTCTGATTTGGTTCTATCTTTAACAATTACAAAACCGAGTTCACGAGCTATATTTTGCACCCACTCAGTTACTTGCTCGTGAGAACCGAAAACCTGAAAATACATAACATTTTTTATAACATACTTTTTTTTTTTTTTTAACATTTTTACATTTTTACATAATTTGTCTTTTTATTACTACAAATTTTATTTACAAATAACTTTTACATTTTTTACAACTTTTACAGATTTTACATAATTTTTTACAAATTTTATTACATATAACTTTTACAAAATTTATATACCATTTACAATTAAAAAAAAACAAAAAAACAAAACACGAATATAATACCAACCACGTATCTCACACACACACACACACACATGCTCTTTGTTTCTCTCTCTATCTTTTTCTCTCTCTGTTTCTCTCTCTATTGTAGATCTAATTTTTAGATCTAAAAATCCACTCAGATTCTTAATTCTGGTTTGAGAAACGTGATGAGATAGAGAGATAGCGTGTGTGTGTGTGAGATATGTGGTTGGTAATTATCTGTTCTGGTATTATTTCTCGGATCTAATTTTTTATAAAAAACTAGGGTTTCGAAAATAATTTGGGGGTTTTTAATCTGTTATGATTTATTTTAATTAAGCTGTTGTAATTGAAAGATGTGCATGTTAATCTATCAGATCTTATAAAAAATTAGGGTTGTTGACATAAATAATGTATGAAAACGTTATTTATATTTTTCGATATCTCTATATTTTGACGATCACAAAATGTAAACTCGTCAATCGTTTGATTACTACGTAAACAAGTATTAAGCTAGTCTATATCATTATATCCAACTTAATGACTTAAGGTATGGATAAACAAGTGCTTAATACATCTCATGATCAAAGGGGTATTTAATTAACTAATACAAAGTTTATTTAATTATATAATCTTATTATATATTTTTGAAAAACACTTTTGGTAATAAGGAAAAATGTTTTAATCATACTAAATATATGATTTCAAATATTTAACCAAAATCAGTTAGTTTTTCACCAAATAAACTTTCCCCACTAAAAGACAGGTTTTCTGGCCATTACAGTTGGGCGGCCCCCTTAATTATAAGGGGCGGTCCCCTTAATTTTAAGGGGGCCGGCCATGCATTAAGGGGACCGGCCACGCTCCCCTGTCAGAAACTGTCAGATTTCTTCTCCTATAAATACCACCTTAATTCTGGAATTTTACCTCACCTTTTGCACGAAATTTTCAGATCTACAATCATCTTAAACCCATCAAAAACCCTTTGATCATTTGTATATTAATCCTTGTTTCAAGTGATTCAATCCCTCATCATCCATTCTCATTCTAAGTGCAAAAGAAGAACTCTCTACAACCAAGTTCAAGAAGTGTTGAAGAGTTGTTGTGTATAGTGTATATATATTCATTTGTGAATATTGTGTTGTGCTTGTTATTATTTGTTTAGAAGATATAGAAGTTGTGTAGATAGTAGAAGTTGATTAGTTGTGAAGTAGGATAGTTGTGAAGATTGGTGTGTAGAAGAAGGTGTGTAGAAGATTGGTGTGTAAAAGAAGGTGTGTAGAAGATTGGTGTGTAGAAGCTTGGTGTGAAGATAGGTGTGAAGATTGGTGTGTATATTGGTGTGTAGATTGGTGTGTAAACTGGTGTGTATATTGGTGTGTACGGTTTTCTCCGCCATAAGGGAGTTTGTTGACATAGTGAAGAAAACTCTCGAGTAGGTGACTCGGGGAGTGGAGTAGGAACAAGGAAGGTGTCCTTGTAGCCGAACCACTATAAATCCTTGTGTTGTGGTTTGATCTTTCTAACTCTTCTCATTACTTATTTATTTACCTTTACTAATTAGTTTAGTTAGTTAGTTATTATACAATTGTTCATATAGTGCAAGCATTGAATTCACATAAACAAGAATCGAAGTTTTTAAAACAAACTTGTGCTTATAAATTTTAAAAGGACGTAAAACTATTCAACCCCCCCTTCTAGTTTTCCACAATTGGTACCAGAGCCACGTCTAGCAAGATTTTTAAAATATAGTGTATTTTAAAACTTGTAACGATCTATGGAATCTGAAAAATATTTAGAAGGGCAATCTATGCAAAGACCACCACTATTTGAAAGTGATGGATTTTTATATTGGAAAAATCGATTCGAAACTTATGTGAAATCAAAAGATCTAGATCTTTGGCATATTATTACCAATGGTGATTTTTTACCTATTCAAAATAACCCCGAAACTAAGAAAGATGAAATCGTACCTTTTGAAAAACAAAATGATGATTTAAAAAGAAAACTTGCTAAAAATAATGAAGCAAAAATGGTAATTTATAATGCGCTACCACGTAAAGAGTACGAAAGGATCTTTATGTGTGAAACCGCAAAAGAAATTTGGAACTCTTTATTAATAACTCACCAAGGTAATAATCAAGTCAAAGATAACAAAATAGATCTACTTGTTCAACAATATGAACAATTCACGATTCCGGAAGAGGAATCAATTGATAATGCTTTTGCTAGATTTAACACTATCATCACAAGTTTAAAAGCACTTGATGAGAATTTCTCTAGTAAGAATTTTGTTAGGAAATTTCTTAGAGCTCTTCACCCTAAATGGCGAGCTAAAGTGACGGCTATTGAAGAATCAAAGAATTTGTCAACACTACAACTTGATGAATTAATTGGAAACCTGAAAGTCTACGAAGCAATTATAAAGAAGGACTCTGAAATGGTTAAAGGAAAATGTGAGCAAAGCAAGTCAATCGCCTTGAAAGCTAGAAAGGAATCCAACAACGAAGATAGCTCATCTTCCGAAAGCGATGACGAAGAATATGCCATGGCCGTAAGAGACTTCAAGAAATTCTTCAAAAGGCGAGGAAGATTCGTTAGACAACCACACGATGAAAGAAGAACATCTCAAAAGAATAATGATGACAAGTATAGCAAGAATGAGAGAAAGTGTTTCAAGTGTGGTGATCCGAATCACCTCATTGGAAAATGTCCAATGATGACAAGAGATCAAAATCAAAGAGCATTCGTTGGAGGTGCTTGGAGTGATAGTGATGAAGATGAAAATGAAACAACAAAGGATGAAAAGTGTCTCATGGCCAAATCATCAAGTGAGGTACGTTCTGAATCCGAATACTTTAGTGATGAAAATCTATCATTAGATGAAAAAGATTTAGATAGTGAATACAATAGATTATGTAAAATAGGACAACTAGTTATGGCTAAAAATAAATCACTAAAATACATAAACAACCAACTAGAAAATGAAGTGCTTGAACTAAAAATTAAAATACGACAACTTGAAAAAGGAAAAGAAATTGTTGAAGAATGTAAAACATGTCAAGAGCTTAAAAGTGAAAACAACATACTTAAGGATGAAATTTGCAAACTTGATAAATTTGAAAATAGTAGTAACTCACTTAGTAAAATTATAAGTATTCAAAGAATATCAGGAGATAAAACCGGACTAGGATTTAACTCAACTGAATCTTCAACAAGTGGAGCTAAAAACGTTAAATTTGAAAATGAACCAAAACCTTCAATACTTAATCCTAAACATTTACTCATAAAAAATAAAATAATACCTATCGCGAGTAATGAAGAAATAAAACCATTTTATAAACCATCTTTAAAAACCGAAGTTGGATCATCTAAATCTAAAACAAGATCTAAAACTCCACCACCTAGGAAACCAAATAATTCTTATCCTAGACCTAAAACACCTCAACCAAGAACAAACCATAATAGACGAAACTTTAACTATAATCAACAAATGTGGAACTTCAATCCGTGGGGAGTGTTTCCACCTTATATGCATCCAAGTCAAATACAAAACATGTTCGGACCAAATAACTTTGGACAAATGAAACAATGGGCACCAACGTAAATAATATTCGCCATCCAAACATGGAACTTTTCATTGTCACCTCTTGTCCGATTTACCTCTTGAAGACCTTGAAGATTAACGCATTAAAGACAAAAGGTACACATTTCCTTTTAAGTTCCTTGTCTAGAAATGCATGCTTAGTTTAGTGTGTTATATTTATGTGATTTTACTTGACTTATTAATCTCTATTTGTTTCTATATTATATCTATATATACATATATACATATATATATATATATTTATATACTTAGCTATATTTAGGATCTTATAACCTAGGAAATTCATTTGTTGATTTTCTAGAACTAGAGATTGTTCGTTTACGAACATCTCTTTTCCCCATTTGCCTTATTGAACTTTAATGTTCAATCAACACTCATGCTGATGAAGTGAGATGAGTCGAAAAATCTATGGATGAAACAAACTCCCGGCTTCCGTTGCATACGTCTCCCTCCTACTTTCTCGTCTTATAAGCCCATACTATATAAAATATATATATATATATATATATATATATATATATATATATATATATATATATATATATATATATATATATATATACTTATAAACCTTTCACAACTTTCTCGTTTGCTTGACAACTTGATGAATTTCATCCGAAACAATCAAGAAAATTTTATTGACAAAATGTCAAGTAAAAATGTCAAGTAATTCCTCTCGTGCGTATATTCTTCAACGTATTTTTGATTAAATATAAATCTAGTATATATATATATAAATACTTTCTTGTTTGTTCCAGAAACCAAAACTTGAAAAATAAAAATTTTAAGGGCGGCCCCCTTAATATTTAAGGGGACCGGCAGCAAATACAAGGGCGGCCCCCTTAATGTTTAAGGGGACCGGCCCTCTGAGAGCTCAAGCCCGTTTTTCCCTTTCTTCCTTTTGCCAAACACTCCACTTTTTCACATACCCCTTCCACTGCTTCTGCTGTAACGAAAACCAAAACCCAAAAACCTCTCAAATCACTTCCAAATCACATAATTCGGGTTAATTCGCAAAGGGCAAATTCATCTAACATAATCACCATTACTTATTGTAAGTTTTTCATAACACATTTCATCTAATTTCATCTTACTTGATCATACTCATGATTATGCATGTTTTATAAAATTCGTCAAAATTCATAATTTCTTTCGAATTAAGCCTTAAAACTTCATAATCAAATGCTTCCCCTAGGATTAGGATGATTAATCAACACTAGAAACTAGTTATTATAAACTATCATGTCAAAAATTTTTGAAAAATTTCATACACTCCTTTTCAAAAATTTTAGTAAACTCATTGTTGAATAATGATTTGAAAACGTGTTAAAACTAACCACATTATACTTTTGTAACTTGTAAAACTTGAAATTACATTTTTCGACTAAGAAAAATTGTATTGGTTCACAATATAGGGGTGTTTGGATTATGTCCAAATAATATCAAAACATAGTCATTATAATTTTTATAAAACTTTATTATAATTATAAACCTTAAATTTGTTTATCGAACTCGTCAAGATATATAATTCATATGTATATTGACGCACTTGAGTTATAAGTCACTAGTTAAGGAAGCGTTTGGTTTATTACTTAAAATAACATTTTTAGTAAAAATACAAACCATCTTTTTCAAAAACAAATTACATGCATAAGAAACTCGCAAGAAATAGCTAGTTTTACAATCTAATGTGAAATCTAGCAAATTTCATGATATATTAAGATGTTTAAAGGGGCGTTTGGATTTGTCCATAACTACTCATTAAACTTCATAAAATATATCTAGAACGAGTTAAAAACAACATTAAGGAACATGGTAATCTACTTCTTAGGATTAGTGACGAAGTATGTTTACGTTCCAACATAAGCCTTAACTATAAACATGTACTTTTATCTTTCTTTATATTTATTTTGGTCTTTTTGAATTGTTGATGTGTTTAGGTGAAAATGCCCAAAGCAACTACCGAAGATCTTTCTCATACTAAAAACTACATTCCCAAAGTTTCTCAACTCCCTACCACATCTCCTTCTATTGGACTTATCTATCGTCAAATTGAAGATAGAAATATTCATGAGGGACGTGTAGTAGATCTTGCTTTTGCTCAATCCGAGTACATAAATCGCTTGTTTTCAAGCATCAACTTCAATTGTCTTTATGAAATAAATGAACCCATCATTCCTCATTTCATAATGGATTTCTATAGCCAAGTCACCGTCCAAACCAATGATCTTGGTTTCATCACCATCTCTTTCATGATTCAAAATGAATTTATCACCCTCACTCTCGAACAATTTGGTCATATCCTCCAAATTCCATTTAGAGGTCAAGCCGTTTTCTCAAACGAGTGGGACCTCGAATCTCTTAATCGCTATCGACCAACCTTCGGTCCATATCTCGACGAAATTCCTCATCCCGACGAAATTCGTCAAGTCCTTGGTATAGATCGTGCCACCACAAATCAAAAAATAAAATCCAAAAACGTTCAAATTTCTCCATACCAACTTCTCCTCAAAGAATTAAGCCCACACATGAAGCGTTGGGAAGAACTCATTCGTGAGAATGCGTTTGGTACCGGAGGTCACCGGGACCATCTCCCGGCTAGCCTTGCTCACATGTTGTATTGTATAGCTGTCAAAAAGCCGTACAATTTGGCCTACTTCTTTATCAAACGGATTGAGTGTGCTAGAAAAACTCCCAAAGCCAATCTTCCTTATGGAATGTTCCTTACTCGTATCTATCGTCATGTTATCGAGTACTACCCCGATCTTGACAATAGTATTTATGAATCCATCTATCCCACTCTTCGTACTCTCGCTCTAAAACAAGCTCGACGAACTCGAAGTGACAAGGGTAAACCTCGTCGTCATAGCTTTCATGGATCATCCTCAAGGCAAGATGATGACGATGAGGAGGAAAACATCGATGATGTTAGTACCCCTTCGTTTTCTGAGTTCGTTGAAAATTTAGAGGATCTTGACTATCCCAACTATTCTACTCCATCTCCAAGTGATCAAACTGAAGAAGTGCTTCATGAACGAACTACCGAGATGCTTAGAAGACAAAAGAGCTTGCATGAAGAAGTTAGAGGTGGCTTCAAATCTATTGGGAAGACTTTGAAGGGGATCTTCGGGAAGAAAAAGAAATGATATGATCGGATTGTGCTTGTTTAACAATGTTTTATTTTTATGTCTTGTGTGTTATTTGTCCGAAGTTTATTCGGAAATACTTGTTATTTGAATATGTGTTTAGGATGATAACTTGATATCTTTATGCATGTTGCTCTTGATCTATATATATATATATGTTTGCATGATTAGTTAATGGTTATATAACTATTTGACATATATGCTTTCTAATAAACCAAAACAAATGTGAGATGTCCAAATTGAGCTTGCTGCATATTCAAACCAGAACACAACATCTTTCCAGAAAATTTTTGAAAATTTTGGTTTCTGGGTCGTCAGATGGGCGGCCCCCTTAAATCATAAAGGGCGGCCCCCTTAAAATTAAGGGGACCGGCCACCATTTAAGGGGACCGGCCATCTGAAACAGTTTTTACACTGTTTTCTTTTGCATCATGTGATCCCTTTTGCTAGTCCCAGCTACCATTACTCTTAAAAACCAAACTGATTTTGGAATAAAACATTACAATTTCAAAACAATTCCACTTCTAAACATGTTTTCCCACTATATAATTCCCATGCATGTTTAATTCACAATTCATCATCCTCATCACTCATAACCATCATCATGTCATCACCAAGAACCACCCATTCAAACAATGCCAAGAAACAAAAACTTGTCATTATACCACCCAAACAACTCTTCATTGATCTTACAAATGAAGACAACACCACTCCATCTCCACCACCTCAATGTTCATCTCCTAGTGCACCAAATGCACCCTCAAAAACACCTTCAACAAATGGAAACTCCACTTCCTCCATACCATCCACCTCATCCATAAATGACTACATCAACACCCACTTATCTCCTCCAACAATTGATCAACCATCACAACCTACCAATGAGAACACATCTCTTGCACTCACTCTCTCATTATCACCCTTAACACCCCTTGATGCACATTTCTCATCATCTCCTATCAACCCACCAACCTATAACCCCGTCCCATGGAGCTTACTTGAAGCTCATGGAGACACTTGCCTTTGTTGCATTCACAACCGAACAATTGTGTTCGGATTAAGAGATGAGATCCAATACATGTTTTCTCATATTGAAAACATGTTGCATCAACCACCAACAACAAACACAACACCTCCACCACCATCAACAAACACACCTCCACCATCACCATCTCCATGTTCACCATTCATTCCTCCCAATTAAACATGTATGGTGGTTCACAAATAAAAGTATGTTAAACCTTTTTGGATGGCAAGCTCTAAAGAGGACTCTCATGTTTAAGACTTGGTTTATTATTTCTATGATGATTGTAAGCCTTTAAGGCCTTTGTTAGTTGCATTACCTATTTCACTTATTGATGTAATGCTTGATTTTATTTCACTTATTAATGATATGGTTATGTTTAGTTTACACTTTTGCGTGCTATATACATATATATGTCCCTTGCCACTAAATATTTTTGCAAGATATCCATATCTCGATTCCTTTTGGCCTCAAAACGAGGGGGAGCTTACATCAAGGGGGAGCTTCCATTAACACGGGATAACCTTTTTGATGCTAACAAAAAGGGGGAGAAGTGATATAAACTCACTCTAATACTTGTATATAGACTAATTTTCGACTAATGAGTTTAAATTTTGTAATCATCAAAAAGGGGGAGATTGTTGACATAAATAATGTATGAAAACGTTATTTATATTTTTCGATATCTCTATATTTTGACGATCACAAAATGTAAACTCGTCAATCGTTTGATTACTACGTAAACAAGTATTAAGCTAGTCTATATCATTATATCCAACTTAATCACTTAAGGTATGGATAAACAAGTGCTTAATACATCTCATGATCAAAGGGGTATTTAATTAACTAATACAAAGTTTATTTAATTATATAATCTTATTATATATTTTTGAAAAACACTTTTGGTAATAAGGAAAAATGTTTTAATCATACTAAATATATGATTTCAAATATTTAACCAAAATCAGTTAGTTTTTCACCAAATAAACTTTCCCCACTAAAAGACAGGTTTTCTGGCCGTTACAGTTGGGCGGCCCCCTTAATTATAAGGGGCGGTCCCCTTAATTTTAAGGGGGCCGGCCATGCATTAAGGGGACCGGCCACGCTCCCCTGTCAGAAACTGTCAGATTTCTTCTCCTATAAATACCACCTTAATTCTGGAATTTTACCTCACCTTTTGCACGAAATTTTCAGATCTACAATCATCTTAAACCCATCAAAAACCCTTTGATCATTTGTATATTAATCCTTGTTTCAAGTGATTCAATCCCTCATCATCCATTCTCATTCTAAGTGCAAAAGAAGAACTCTCTACAACCAAGTTCAAGAAGTGTTGAAGAGTTGTTGTGTATAGTGTATATATATTCATTTGTGAATATTGTGTTGTGCTTGTTATTATTTGTTTAGAAGATATAGAAGTTGTGTAGATAGTAGAAGTTGATTAGTTGTGAAGTAGGATAGTTGTGAAGATTGGTGTGTAGAAGAAGGTGTGTAGAAGATTGGTGTGTAAAAGAAGGTGTGTAGAAGATTGGTGTGTAGAAGCTTGGTGTGAAGATAGGTGTGAAGATTGGTGTGTATATTGGTGTGTAGATTGGTGTGTAAACTGGTGTGTATATTGGTGTGTACGGTTTTCTCCGCCATAAGGGAGTTTGTTGACATAGTGAAGAAAACTCTCGAGTAGGTGACTCGGGGAGTGGAGTAGGAACAAGGAAGGTGTCCTTGTAGCCGAACCACTATAAATCCTTGTGTTGTGGTTTGATCTTTCTAACTCTTCTCATTACTTATTTATTTACCTTTACTAATTAGTTTAGTTAGTTAGTTATTATACAATTGTTCATATAGTGCAAGCATTGAATTCACATAAACAAGAATCGAAGTTTTTAAAACAAACTTGTGCTTATAAATTTTAAAAGGACGTAAAACTATTCAACCCCCCCTTCTAGTTTTCCACAAGGGTTTCGAAAATAATTTGGGGGTTTTTTCATCTGTTATGATTTATTTTAATTAAACTGTTGTAATTGAAATATGTGCATGTTAATTATCTGCTCTTATGTGTTTTGTGATATTATTTTTGGGATCTAATTTTTTATAAAAAACTAGGGTTTCGAAAATAATTTGGGGGTTTTTAATCTGTTATGATTTATTTTAATTAAATTGTTTTAATTTATAATTTTAGATGTTAATCTATCAGATCTTATAAAAAATTAGGGTTTCGAAAATAATTTGGGGGTTTTTTTTAATCTGTTATGATTTATTTTAATTAAGCTGTTGTAATTGAAAGATGTGCATGTTAATGTATCAGATCTTATGTGTTTTGTGATATTATTTCTGGGATCTAATTTTTTTATAAAAAATTAGGGTTTCAAAAATAATTTGGGGGTTTTTGATCTGTTATGATTTATTTTAATTAAACTTTTGTAATTGAAAGATGTGCATGTTAATCTATCAGATCTTATGTGTTTTGTGATATTATTTCTGGGATCTAATTTTTTATAAAAAATTAGGGTTTCGAAAATAATTTAGGGGTTTTTAATCTGTTATGATTTATTTTAATTAAACTATTTTAATTTATAATTTTAGATGTTAATCTATCAAATCTTATAAAAAATTAGGGTTTCGAAAATAATTTGGGGGGTTTTTTAATCTGTTATGATTTATCTTAATTAAGCTGTTGTAATTGAAAGATGTGCATGTTAATGTATCAGATCTTATGTGTTTTGTGATATTATTTCTGGGATCTAATTTTTTATAAAAAATTAGGGTTTCGAAAGTAATTTGGGGTTTTTAATCTGTTATGATTTATTTTAATTAAACTTTTGTAATTGAAACTTTTGTAGTCGGTTCTGTGGTTGGTAATTATATGTTCTTATGTGTTTTGTGATATTATTTCTGGGATCTAATTATCTGTTCTTAAGTGTTGTTGGTTCTGTGGTTGGTAATTATCTGTTCTTAAGTGTTGTTGGTTCTGTGGTTGGTAATTATCTGTTCTTATGTGTTTTGTGATATTATTTCTGGGATCTAATTATCTGTTCTTAAGTGTTGTTGGTTCTGTGGTTGGTAATTATCTGTTCTTAAGTGTTGTTGGTTCTGTGGTTGGTATTATCTGTTCTTAAAGGACTTTTGGTGGGTAGGTTAACATCTTGATCTGCCACCTTTGAGTGGTATGAAAACCTGCTCTGGCCTACCCCCCCAGTCCAAAGGCTCTAAGGACTTTTGGTGGTTCTTTTGTTTAAGCAGTTTGTGATGAATACTTTTGGTGGGTAGGTTAACATCTTGATCTGCCACCCTTGAGTGGTATGAAAACCTGCTCTGGCCTACCCCCAGTCCAAAGGCTCTAATATATAGCCCCCGTCTTTATAACATATGCCTTTAAGCAGTTTGTGATGAAACTGCTTTTTTAAGCAGTTTGTGATGGAACTTTATAAGCAGTTTGTTGTTCTAAGCATTTTTGAAACTTGTTTTTTTTTTTTTAAAAAACGAGATACGGCGATGATGATTTTAAAAACAATTGAGTTTGGCGTGGCATTTCCAAATGGATGGCAATAAAAACTTGATTTTGCAACATTTGAAGTTGCAGCCATATATGATCATACTTGCTTATGTGAAACTGCTTATAATCTGAGCCTAATGTTATCTCGATGTAATATTGAAAGCGTAAAACTTATTATTACCTCTTCTGTGTAAAATAGTGAACTAGACATTTTGTTGCCTTTTGTTGTGATACTCTGCCCCAACCCTTTCTTTCAATATTGTAGCCTTTTGTTGTAATAGTCTGCCCCAACCCTTTCTTTCAATATTGTTGCCTTTTGTTGTAATACTCTGCCCCAACCCTTTCTTTCAATATTTGTTGCCTTTTGTGATACTCTGCTTCTTTGTGGTTATAATGACGGGGGCTATTTTGATATGGCCTAGGTTATAAAGACGGGGGTTAAATTTTTAGTGGAACGGGGGCTATGGCTAAGGGTGTACTTTTGTGATACTCTGCTTCTTGTTGGTATGGTTGGTGGTTCTGTGGTGTAGTGTTTGCAGAAATTTGGGGTATGTTAAGGGTGTACTTGTGGTGCTTTTGTCTTTATGTGGTGTATTGTTTGTTGGTATTGGTGGTTCTTTGTGGCGTTTGTTGATATTGGTGGTTCTGTGGTGTGTAGTGAGCCTTGTTAATAATGGAGCTTTTCTTGTGCTCTTGTGAGTAATTGCAGGGAATCTATACTTTCTTGTGAGTTTTGACAGCCTTGTGAAGCTTTCTTGTGATACTTGAGAAACATGTGGAAGTTGTGGAGATTGTGGAATCTGCTTTTGTTGTGGATTCATGTGGAAATTGTGGAATCTGCTTTTTCCTGTGGATTCTGTTGTGGAATCTGGGGTATGTTCCCGTATGTATAACACATTGTGTGAATCTGCACTTTGTAACTTTTACTACAAATAGTTTTTAAAAACTAAGGCGATGACGAATGGTTTTTAAAACCGAATGGTATGGCGAAGTTTATCACTTTCGCAACCTTCAAATCTGAGCCTTACTAAAAATCTGAGCCTATAAGGCGATGACGAATGTTTATATCTTTGATCCGAGCCTTACTTTTTGTTTATGTGAATCTGCAGTTGTGTTTGTATTGTTTCTGTGTGCAAATGCTTTGATTGTTTGCAAGTCTGCTTGTGTTAACTACTTGTGTGCTTATTGCACTTGGACAAAAAAACTGGCGATGACGAAACATTGATCCGAGCCTTACTTTGTGTGCTTATGCACTTGGACAAAAGAAAGGACTTGGACAAAAAAACTAGCGATGACGAAACATTGATCCAAGCCTTTGTGTTTGTGTGAATCTGCAGTTGTGCAGTTGTGTTTGTGGACAAACATTGCAAAAAATATGGAGTTGGACAAACTTGAAACATTGCAAAACTTTGACAAACCTTGCAAAAAAATTGGACTTGGACAAAAAAATGTAAAAAAAAAGTTATTATGGGACCAAAAAACAGAAAAAAAAAAAAAAAAAAAAAAAAAAAAAAAAAAAAAAAAAAAAAACATTGTACAAAAGCTGCAAAAGTACCCCTAGTGGGTAGGGGGTTTGCAGATTTCAGGGTAGACCCCGTTGCAATAGTACGACCCAAACTAATATATAAAGTTGGGCTAGACAATCTGATATCAAGATAATCATATGAACAAAAGCCACATATACATAAATAATGGATGCTTAAATGAAAGCATAGATCTTAATAACCAAAAATGTTCAACAATAACTAACCAAAAATATATCAAGCAAACAAATAATATATATATATATATATATATATATATATATATATATATATATATATATATATATATATATATATATATGCATACTACTTTTCTTGATTTTATATGAACAATAAAATACATATGCACATCATTTTTATTGATTTTTTTTACATAAACATGTATGCATCATTCCTTAAAACATGTTTGTACCATTCTTTAAAATTATTGTATCCGGATTTTTGGCCCAAAATACACCAAATAAACTAGAACTTCATGTGCACACTTATAGTAAATTATGAAAACTTTATGCAAACTCTTGTAAACTGATGTAACAATATGATAACGAACAAACATATAATAAGACTTCATTTTTATATCACAACAAAGGTTATCTCAACTTTCTATAGACTAAACAAACAAAAAGGCATGACACAAATGTAAACAACTGCATATATTAAAAATTAACAGCTTTCATAAGCATTTCTTTTCTATCTCTAATTCATTAGTAGGCCCCTGTCATTCTTTTTTGAGAAAGTAAACGATTTCAAAAGCATATATTTAAGTGTAATCTAAAAAACATAATCTAATCTAGTTTTAAGATAAAAATACCTATATGTGGACCAGTTAACGAAGATGAAAAGAGGCGAGCATGGTAACAACGACTAGATCTGAACAAGCAGCGGCACCAACTTTTGTCCATCCCTTGTATCGAAGCAGAACTTGATTTTTTAGTCGATCCAGATCTTGTTTTTTTAGTCGATCCACAACAAAAGATGTGAGCATTGACTCTCCGTTCATTTTTTGAGTCGATCCAGATCTTGTTTTCTTTTTTCGATCAACAACAAACCAAGAATCAAAGTGAAAGCAACCGTTATACACGGATCTGAATGAAAACTTCAAAATAAATTATAATAACAATCAATCCTCATCCTTTTTTATTTTTCTTGTCGTGATTTTCGTCGGATCCACAAGAACAAGAAAGAGGCGGCTAGGGTTTTCTTTGGGTAAGGGAATTCTTCAAATACCCCGTCCGTACAAGTCTGCATACCCTAAATACCCCACTTTTTTTTGTTTTCTCCAAATACCCCAAGCGGAGAGGGTCGCTTCTAAATCTTGGGCGGATACACTAATATAGTGACAAGTGTCCCTATATATGTCCCTACCATGTACTTATATAGTACTAGTTTATACAGGTACTTTTTTGGGCGACTAAGACCACTTTTCTTGGGCGACTTGTATTTTTTGTCTTTTTGTAAAAAATTTAATAATAGAGTTAATTACATTTTTGGCCCTTGTGGTTTACTTGGTATTTCATTTTTGTCCAAAACTTTTCAAAATCACATAAAAACAAATACATAACCATAAACACTAAAACTAACACTAATCTCATCTCATCTATTTCTAAAATCTTCTCTTCCTTCTCTTTACCATTTTTTGCCACCAGATCACCACCCCCAAGATCACAAAAATAAAAAACCATAATAAGATGAGTGACCCATTTCTTTTCTTGTTTCTTCTTCACCCCACAACTACAGTACAAACATTCGTTTCTATATCTGCAACTAGCCGTTGACCATTCAACAATCTTTTGCTTGCACTTATTTTCTTTTTTCCTCTTTTCCTTCTTTCTTTCTCACAAAGGTGGTTCCTGATATATTTACAAGGTGGTTCCCGATTGTTCTTTACATATCTCTTCTACTACATCCCGCGGTCTAAGGTAGTTCCCGGGCACCACCTTCTATATGGGTGGGTCTGCCTCTGCCACCATCGACACCACCATAACTCCATCGCCGCCACCACCAAAATTCATAATCACACTTTGCACACTTAACTCTGAAAACGATATGCATTATCTTCAATGTGGAACATATATTTGCCGTAAAATCTGAAAACTGAATTCAATCTTTATTTTTTTCCTTCAAGATCCGGCCGTTAAATCTCCACCAACCACGAAATAAACATGGACTTACATGGCAACAACCACCAACCATGGATCTGGCTGGATCTTGACAAGATCCGGTCGAATCTACTGGTGTTGGTTTTGTGGTTGTTGTGATGAGGGTTTGGTTGTGTCGATGGTGGGTTTGGTGATGAGGGTTGGTGTTGTAGCAGTTGGTGGTGTCGATGGTTGGTGTGGTGTGGTAACAGGTGGTGGTGTCGCATCCAAACACGTGATCCATGAATCTTGACTCTTGTGATGATGAAGGAGATGCCAGACAAAAGTGCCCAGTAGGTGTTTACTTTGCTTGTGATCTAAAACTTACACGGGAATGATTTTCTTGTTAGATGGTGGAGAGAAGGGAGAGAAGATTTTAGAGATCGATGAGATTAGTGTGTTTGTATTTATGTTTACGTATTTGTGTTTATGTGAATTTTAAAAGTTGACAAACAATGAAATAACAAGTAAATTACAAGGACCAAAAATGTAGTTACTACTTTTTTTACAAAAAAGACAAAAAACACAAGTCGCCCAAGAAATGTGGGTCTCAGTCGCCCAAGAAGTACACTTTGATAGTTGTACCATGAAGGTACAAGGTGGGGCCATGTATAGGGACACATGTCACTATATTACACTATCCGCCCAATTTTGGAGGCGACCTTCTCCCGTTGGGGTATTTGGAGAAAACAAAATTCTGTGGGTTATTTAGGGTGGAGACCATTGTACTTTTGGGGTATTTATGGAATTTTCCCCAAATGAAAACTAAAAATGAAGATGTCGGTTCTCTAATTAAAGTGAGCGTTTTTGGCAGAGAATTTTTGACCTAATATTTTGGAGACATGCTATTTTTATGGGGAATGAAAATACCTAATTTGCCATTTAATCTATTTTAAAAAAAAAATAAGTAGTAAATATTTACAAAACTACCTTCTTGCATTGATATAATGTACACCATGCATTGATATATATATATATATATATATATATATATATATATATATATATATATATATATATATATATATATATATATATATATATATGATACGTGGGAATCGCACCAGGCTTTAGCTCTCAAGGGATCTTGAGAAGCTTACAACCCCCACCAGGCAGTGTACCTGATCGTTGTAGTATAGTATAGTGACAAGTACCGGGGGATTGATCGTTCAGCTAGGAATAGTGTCGCTAGGATTAGAAAACCTAATTACTAGTGCTAAAGATGATGGAAGATTATTTTTGTATTTTTATATTTTTTTAGAAAGCAAGTAAATATCTCGGGTTTGAAGGATTTGGGCGGAATTAGTTGCTAGTCAACTAACCCAATACTAATGATGCAATCAAAATAAAATACTAGAAATGAAAATAAAACTAAATTATACTAAAGTTGTGAGCAATAAGTGGAGAAAATGTGTTTACTTAGATTTCACTACTCCCTAGACATCTTTTACACGTTAATTACTTGTTATAGTTACGTGGATGACAGATTGTATTCCTTAATACCATTCATGGGGTGGCGCACTTACTTCCCCAATCCTATGAGTGCCTACTTCACTCCTATGTCGAGCCGTTAAAAACTCCTAACATGGGATCATCAGAAATTACTCATGCAGTAAATACAACCAATAAAACCTAGTGCACATCGGTTCATGTTTCCTAAGACGTTCAAGCATGTTACCATTTGGAGATCTGTCAGTTTTCTTAAGCCTAACATCGAAATTATTCATCCAATACAACCATAAACAAGTAATCAACACATAATTAACATCTAGGTTTCATTAGATCTAAGCAAACACAAGATAGATCTAGCCTAGCATGGTGGAATCAAGACAAGAACAAGATATAGACAACCAACACATAGACATATTGATTGAATTAAAAGAATACTTATCTCAATTACACTTGCAAGGTTTCAAGGGCTGAAAACCCTTGAAAAACCTGTGAAAATCGTATAAAGTTTAGCCTTAGGGTTTCTCCAAAACTTCCTCCCTTTTTTAATGTGAAAATTAGAAAACTATATATAGGAAATAGGGTCTGACGGCGTCAAGACAAATCTTGTGACGCCGTCATCTCGCCGCCAAAATACTTCTCGGACTGCCTTGATCTACTTTTGACGCCGTCATGTGTTAGCATTTTCCAGGCCGTCATGCATTTTACTCTTGACGCCCTACTTCGTGACGCCGTCAATTCTGTACCGGGTCGTCATGGAAATTACTCTTGACGCCGTCAGAAATTCCTTCTTGACGCCGTCACCTACTGTTCCCAGCAAGGAAAATTGAGACTTTGGCGTTTTCTTCCCTTTTATGCTCCAAAAACGTCCGAATTGCTTCCTTTTCCAGATTTCACTCCCAAAGTACCTAAAATCACAAAAGGAACGATTTAGGGCAATATTTGATCAAATAAATTCAATTCCGGGCTTAAATGACCCCCTAAAAGTGGTTCATTTTTCGCCTTATTATATACCCTTACACTTGAGATTTGCTTGTCCTCAAGCAAATGCGCTTTTATTCTAGTCAAAATACAAGTTAGGGGTCATTTAACACTAATATAAAAGTAATTACAACAAATAATCGTTCCACTAAAGACCAATAGACAAGCACGGAGGTCATACACAAGCACCTTACAAATAGTGTTTAGATACTCACATCTCTCGGGTGTAATAAAGTGTAAATTACAATATGGAAACGGAAGATATCTCTCACTACCTGTCATAACAAAATAGATTACCATAGGCTTGGGAAAGGATCAAACCTCCACCACATGGCGTAAGCACCTAGGATAAACTATCAAAGAGGTCTTTTAAAGGGTTGTAACGTTAGGTGTAGGGATATGAAATACACGGTTTTGTTAGATAAAGGAAGTTTTACTGGTGGCGAGCTAACAATCTTGGTTAATTACATGTACAATATGGCGTTGCTAAGCCAAGACTAGATTCGACTTAAGATAATAAATGAAAAATAACAAAAACATAAAATAAACATAGAATGAAAAGGGATGGTAGTCCGTACGTTTTTTCTCTTTTTCTTTTCCTATCTTTTTGTTTTCTTTTTCTTGATTTTTTGATTTTTTTATTTATTTATTTATTTATTTTTATTTTTTTGCATACACTCTTACCCTACCATCCAAAATAATACATCATAGGGAATGAACATTTCCCTTACACTTGAATCTTTACATACTTTACAATAACTAATCTAATGACTCGAATTAAGAAAATCAAAACACTTGGAGCACTTTTAAGATTATCGTACATATGGGGGTAATAATATGATGTTCTTCCCCATTACTCCATAAAATAAGTACTTTACCCATGAGTCCCAATCGTCCCAAAACAATATGTACGAGGATATGACTCGACTTAGCAACCATGTAATCAATTAGATAGTTAACTTAGGGTTTAACAAATAACAGTAATGCACTAAAAATGAGCGCATACACGGAAGGCTAAGGCGATTTGGGTGTACATTTAAGTGGGGTGTAACAAATTCTCCCTTTAAGTAAAATGCTTAAAGTTAGAAACGAAAAGATAGGCTCGGAGGGGTGTACTAGGGGTTTCGTGTACTAAAAATGAGTACAACGCTAAGGTGTGGGAAAAATTAGTTGACTTAACTAGCCAAGTAATATGACTTAAATGGTCAAGTAATTATGATACGGGTTTAACACAAGGGTGATCCTAATGCCTCTCATCATGTAGTAAATCCTACTACACGAATGTAGTCTCACTAGCGGTCTCGGGATGCATCACTAACGCAAGTTCTAGAATCTAAATGCTACCGGTACACTCATAAGCACTAATAATAAATGCTTTTCCTATCAAATCTAAAGGCGAACCTCGCATATTTGGGTGGAAAAGTTTTCTGAAAGTACGGTTATGTGCTAGTCATACAATCTCCTATCCATGAGACGCTTGCTATGGCTAGAGTTTCACTCCTAAATGTTGTAAAAAAATTTAAATTTGGCGCTAAAATTGCACTAACAAGTATTTCTCATAGTTTTATTACACATCTACTATCAAACAAACAAACTCAAGCGATAGTGCATATGTAAGGTATCATCATTTTACCCTCCCCTTACACTTAAGATGAACATTGTCCCCAATGTTCAAGTAAAGAATGTAAAAGTGAAATAAGTAAAACAAATGAAATCAAATACTCCCCTTATTCGCTCGGTATGGATAATAAGGTGGCCAGGTTAAATCTTCCTCCAAGAAAATGAACAATCAAAGCTTCCCTTCCAGAATATAAATCATCTTCTTGTCATACATAACCTGTAATTCCTGAAAAAATAGACAAGACAACCTCGCATAAAATCGGCGGCATCCTATATAAGTTACTAAATCCTAGAAAACAAAATAAGGTATAATGCTTGTGGACTGAAATTTGCAGATTTCCTGGAGATTATAAAACTTAATAATTCACAAAAACCATAAGACTCCGTTAGAAAAACAAAACTGGTAAAATTTTCAGATTTTTTTTACCCGTGACGCTGTCAGGATTGACCTGCAGAAATTCTTATGTTAAGTTTCTGGATAAACTTGGTCCTACTTCCTGGAAAATCCTGCAAAACTTCATTATGACTCAATACAAGCATTTGACTCTAACAAATACGAATATACATGTTCATTTAATATTGTGGAGAATCATGATCGGTTTGTTTCTTAAAAACATATTTGGGGTTTCCCCTTACACTTATCTTTTGCAAAAATACCTTTAGGTGGAGTTAAGACTAGGCCAAAACAACAAAGTAAAGTATTTCCACTTTTTAGTTTAGAAACATGATCTACCAACAACAAAAATAAAACATGCATACGGAAGCAAATAACAAACAAACAAACTAAAATCACACAAAACATGGGTTGCCTCCCAAGAAGCGCTTTTCTTTATTTACGAGTCTTGTAGCTAGACTCAAGGTCATGGGTTAACGTGTATCTCTTATGCTCACATATCTAAGTGTGAGCCATCTAATAGTCGCCTCATATCTCTTATAATCATCTCCTAACTCTAAGCATCCGCGATAGTATCTTTTATTCTTTTCATGAGTATACTTAAGTCATTTTCTCTTATCATTTTCACTTAACATTTCTATGGGCGGATACCTATTACACTTTTCCATGGAAAAATCCTTGAACCTAGGGTGCGTGCGGGGCATTTGATAGACAAAATCTTCATCCCCATCCGAGAATATAATTAACCCTTCTATGAGTTTTTCATCGAGGTTGGTCAATCGTTTGAAAGGTTTTCCAAGCACAACTTGGGTCAACTTATCATCAATAAACTCTCATAGATTCTCCATAACCATGAACTCAACAAGATAAACCAAGCTTCCTACAAACACATGTAATGGTATTGCCCTAGCAATAATGTTTTCTCCTTTGTATTCTAACTCATCTACCATGATTTTATTGTATTCATTACGCGAGATTATGTTCATTGGGAGAGATGAGTTAAGATAGGCGTTAAAGCTCTTAAATCCGATCTTACAAGGAAATTGCATGTTAAACGAACTATCACACTCAATCCTGGTTCTAGGGTCGACATACCTACGAGAATTTATTTCTTCTTCCATCCTATTATCATTAATCACATCACCATCATCAAGATCCTCATCGGAGTCTGAATAGTAAAAAGGACTAGCCCTACGGTCATCATCATGATCAGACTCTTTTAACTCAGAATTATTGTCAAAGTGGTGGTTGGGTGAGAGGTTAGGCGGGTTCTCATTCTCCACTAAAGGGAGTGGGGCTGGCATTTGGAAAATCCTATGACGAAAAACACGAATAACAGGAATCAAACGATCAATGTTATTGTTATCCATCGAAATAGTTTACAAACAAAGGACACAAAGAAATAAGATAGACTAAAGAAAACCTAAAAATAAAAATAAAATCTTACTAGAAAGGAATCTAGCAAGTAGACCTAATAAAAAGAAATTCTAACCTAGACAATAACTATTCCCCGGGCAGCGGCGCCAAAAACTTGATACGTGGGAATCGCACCAGGCTTTACCTCTCAAGGGATCTTGAGAAGCTTACAACCCCCACCAGGCAGTGTACCTGATCGTTGTAGTATAGTATAGTGACAAGTACCGGGGGATTGATCGTTCAGCTAGGAATAGTGTCGCTAGGATTAGAAAACCTAATTACTAGTGCTAAAGATGATGGAAGATTATTTTTGTATTTTTATATTTTTTTAGAAAGCAAGTAAATATCTCGGGTTTGAAGGATTTGGGCGGAATTAGTTGCTAGTCAACTAACCCAATACTAATGATGCAATCAAAATAAAATACTAGAAATGAAAATAAAACTAAATTATACTAAAGTTGTGAGCAATAAGTGGAGAAAATGTGTTTACTTAGATTTCACTACTCCCTAGACATCTTTTACACGTTAATTACTTGTTATAGTTGCGTGGATGACGGATTGTATTCCTTAATACCATTCATGGGGTGGCGCACTTACTTCCCCAATCCTATGAGTGCCTACTTCACTCCTATGTCGAGCCGTTAAAAACTCCTAACATGGGATCATTAGAAATTACTCATGCAGTAAATACAACCAATAAAACCTAGTGCACATCGGTTCATCTTTCTTAAGACGTTCAAGCATGTTACCAATTGGAGATCTGCCAGTTTTCTTAAGCCTAACATCGAAATCATTCATCCAATACAACCATAAACAAGTAATCAACACATAATTAACATCTAGGTTTCATTAGATCTAAGCAAATACAAGATAGATCTAGCCTAGCATGATGGAATTAAGACAAGAACAAGATATAGACAACCAACACATAGACATATTGATTGAATTAGAAGAATACTTATCTCAATTACACATGAAAGGGATCAAGGGCAAAGAACCCTTGAAAAACCTGTAAAATTCGTACCAAAGTCGGACCTAGGGTTTATCCAAAACTCCTCTATTTTTAATGTGAAAATTAGAAAACTATATATAGGAAATAAAGGCTGACGGCGTCAAGACAAAACTTGTGACGCCGTCATCTCGCCGCCAAAATACTTCTCGTACTGCCTTGATCTACTTCTGACGCCGTCATGTGTTAGCATTTTCCAGGCCGTCATGCATTTTACTCTTGACGCCCTACTACTGACGCCGTCACATATGTACTGGGTCGTCATGGAAAATCATGGAATTACACTTGACGCCATCAGGAATTTCTTCTTGACGCCGTCACCTACTGTTCCCAGCTTGGAAAATTGAGACTTTGCCGTTTTCTTCACTTTTATGCTCCAAAAACGTCCAAAATGGCTTCTTTTCCAGATTTCACTCCCAAAGTATCTAAAATCACAAAAGGAACGATTTAGGGCAATATTTGATCAAATAAATTCAATTCCGGGCTTAAA
Organism: Artemisia argyi; assembly: GCA_030686995.1. NCBI lineage: Eukaryota > Viridiplantae > Streptophyta > Magnoliopsida > Asterales > Asteraceae > Artemisia > Artemisia argyi. The sequence continues at coordinate 138,516,616 of CM060703.1, read as the reverse complement.
TGACCCCCTAAAAGTGGTTCATTTTTCGCCTCATCATATACCCTTACACTTGAGATTTGCTTGTCCTCAAGCAAATGCGCTTTTATTCTAGTCAAAATACAAGTTAGGGGTCATTTAACACTAATATAAAAGTAATTACAACAAATAATCGTTCCACTAAAGACCAATAGACAAGCACGGAGGTCATACACAAGCACCTCACAAATAGTGTTTAGATACTCACATCTCTCGGGTGTAATAAAGTGTAAATTACAATATGGAAACGGAAGATATCTCTTACTACTTGTCATAGCAAAATAGATTACCATAGGCTTGGGAAAGGATCAAACCTCCACCACATGGCGTAAGCACCTAGGATAAACTATCAAAGAGGTCTTTTAAAGGGTTGTAACGTTAGGTGTAGGGATATGAAATACACGGTTTTGTTGGATAAAGGCAGTCTTTACTGGTGGCGAGTTAACAATCTTAGTTAATTACATGTACAACATGGCGTTGCTAAGCCAAAACTAGACTCGACTTAACTTAATAAATGAGAAATAACAAAAACATAAAATGAACATAGAATAAAAAGGGATGGTAGTCCGTATGTTTTTTTTTTTTTTTTTTTTTTTTTTTTTTTTTTTGCATACACTCTTACCCTACCATCCAAAATAATACATCATAGGGGATGAGAATTCCCCTTACACTTGAATCTTTACATACTTTACAATAAACTATTCTAATGACTCGAATTAAGAAAATCAAAACACTTGGAGCACTATTAAGATTAACGTACGTATGGGGGTAATAAATGATGTTCTTCTCCATTACTCCATAAAATAAGTACTTACCCATGAGTCCCAATCGTCCCAAAACAATATGTACAAGGATATGACTCGACTTAGCAACCATGTAATCAATTAGAAAGTTAACTTAGGGTTTAACAAATAACAATAATGCACTAAAAATGAGCGCATACACGGAAGGCTAAGGCAATTTGGTTGTACATTTAAGTGGGGTGTAACAAATTCTTCCTTTAAGTAAAATGCTTAAAGTTAGAAACGAAAAGATAGGCTCGGAGGGGTGTACTAGGGGTTTTGTGTACTAAAAATGAGTACAACGCTAAGGGTGTGGGAAAAAATTAATTGACTTAAGTAGTCAAGCAATATGACTTAAGTGGTCAAGAAATTATAATACGGGTTTAACACAAGGGTGATCCTAATGCCTCTTATCATGTAGTAAATCCTACCACACGAATGTACTCTCACTAGCGGTCTCGGGATGCATCACTAACGCAAGTTCTAGAATCTAAATGCTACCGGTACACTCATAAGCACTAATAGTAAATGCTTTTCCTATCAAATCTAAAGGCAAACCTCACATATTTGGGTGGAAAATTTTTCTGAATATACGGTTATGTGCTAGTCATACAATCTCCTATCCATGAGACGCTTGCTATGGCTAAAGTTTCACTCCTAAATGTTGTAAAAAATTTTAAATTTGGCGCTAAAATTACACTAACAAGTGTTTCTCATAGTTTTATTACACACCTACCATCAAACAAAACAAACTCAAGCGAAAGTGCATATGTAAGGTATCATCATTTTACCCTCCCCTTACACTTAAGATGAACATTGTCCCCAATGTTCAAGTAAAGAATGTAAAAGTGAAATAAGTAAAACAAATGAAATCAAATACTCCCCTGATTCGCTCGGTATGGATAATAAGGTGGCCAGGTTAGATCTTCCTCCAAGAAAATGAACAATCAAAGCTTCCCTTCCAGAATATAAATCATCTTCTTGTCATACATAACCTGTAAATCCTGAGAAAATAGACAAGACAACCTCGCATAAAATCGGCGGCATCCTATATAAGTTAATAAATCCTAGAAAACAAAGTAAGATATAATGCTTGTGGAATGAAGTTTGCAGATTTCCTGGAGATTATAAAACTTAATAATTCACAAAAACCATAAGACTCCGTTAGAAAAACAAAACCGGTAATATTTCCAGATTTTTATGCCCGTGACGCCGTCAAGAGTTAACTCGTGACGCCATCAGGATTGACCTGCAGAAATTCTTATGTTAAGTTTCCGGAAAATTTCTGGAAAAAACTTGGTTCTACTTCCTGGAAAATCCTGCAAAACTTCATTATGACTCAATACAAGCATTTGACTCTTAACAAATACGAATACACATGTTCATTTAATATTGTGGAGAATCATGATCGGGTTGTTTCTCAAAAACATATTTGGGGTTTCCCCTTACACTTATCTTTTGCAAAAATACCTTTAGGTGGAGTTAAGACTAAGTCAAAACAACAAAGTAAAGTATTTCCACATAATTGAGAAACATGATCTACCAACAACAAAAATAAAGCATGCATACGGAAACAAATAACAAACAAACAAAATAAAATCACACAAAACATGGGTTGCCTCCCAAGAAGCGCTTTTCTTTATTTACGAGTCTTGTAGCTAGACTCAAGGTCATGGGTTACTACATGATCTCTTTGTTGGTTTCATTTTCCGGTTGTAGATATTCTTTGTAGAAACCAATCACCTTTTTCTCAATCGCCCCCATCATCTTTTGGGCAAATTCCTTATCGACTTTATACCTTGGTCCTAGGGCCAAGCAATCTTTGTAATAAAGACTCCTTTTTTCCCATACATAATCCATGCCCTTTTTCTTATCCTCTTCATTGATATTTTCAAAAGCACCAACGTTATCCTTATCAAACCGGGATATAAAGCGAAATTCTTTCATCCTATTAGGCATCCTATAAGTGATACTATCGGTGCTACTTGCAAATCGGATCGTTCCTTCTATCTCATCATATTCCAACTTAGACTCCTCAACAAATGGTTTGCCAAACACAACATTGGATAATCGACAATCAATAACATTAGCAAGATCTTCCACAATCATAAAGTCGGTGACAAAAGTGAAATTACCAACAAAGACATGTAGACCTTTGACTCTCCCGACAAAGTTACAAACTCCACCGGAGTATTTGGGATCTTTTCTAGGCTCAAGTCTTGTTTTCACAATATCATTATAAACAGTTGAGGACATAATGTTGATTGGAGATTTAAAGTCAATGTAAGCATTGCTAATGTGCCTATACCCAATCATACATGGTATCTTAGCATTCTTAGGATCGCCTCTCTTTATCTTAGGTTCAATTATAGTGAAAGGAGATCGCGGGTTATCAATAAGATTATTATAATATGCAATCTCCTCCTTAGTGGGGTATAGATTAAAGTAGTCATTAAGCCTCGGATCTATTTCCCCCTCTTCTAGTCCCTCAACAACATTCACAAAGTCATTAGGCCCTTGGTCCTCATTTGAATACAAGGCGGTTGCTAGGTCACTAAATGCATGTTCGAGCTCAACCTTAATTAACCTATTAAGCTCCCTAAGTTCCCTAATCTCACTCTCGATTTGTTCACGTAACACAGCCACTTCTCTAGGGGAAAGGGGTGGATTCGCGTTTTCCATATTGGTCAACGGAATAGTCAACGAATTAAATTTACTAACAAAGGCACAAAGAAGAAGATAGACTAAAGAAACCTAAAAATAAAAATAAAATCTTACTAGAAAGGAATCTAGCAAGTAGACCTAATAAAAAGAAATCCTAACCTAGACAATAACTATTCCCCGGCAGCGGCGCCAAAAACTTGATACGTGGGAATCGCACCAGGCTTTACTTCTCAAGGGATCTCGAGAAGCTTACAACCCCCACCAGGCAGTGTACCTGATCGTTGTAGTATAGTATAGTGACAAGTACCGGGGGATTGATCGTTCAACAAGGAATAGTGTCGCTAGAATTAGAAAACCTAATTACTAGTTCTAAAGATGAAAGATGATTATTTTTGTATTTTTATATTTTTTAGAAAGCAAATTAAAATCTCGGGTTTGAAGGATTTGGGCGGAATTAGTTGCTAGTCAGCTAACCCAATACTAAAGATGCAATAAAAATAAAATACAAGAAATGAAAATGAAACTAAATTAACTAAGGTTGTGAGCAATAAGTGGAGAAAATGTGTTTACTTAGATTTCACTACTCCCTAGACATCTTTTACACGTTAATTACTTGCTATAGTTGCGTGGATGATGGATTGTATTCCTTAATACCATTCATGGGGTGGCGCACTTACTTCCCCAATCCTATGAGTGCCTACTTCACTCCTATGTCGAGCCGTTAAAAACTCCTGACATGGGATCATTAGAAATTACTCATGCAGTAAATATAACCAATAAAACCTAGTGCACATCGTTTCATGTTTCTTAAGACGTTCAAGCATGTTACCAATTGGAGATCTGCCAGTTTTCTTAAGCCTAACATCGAAATCATTCATCCAATACAACCATAAACAAGTAATCAACACATAATTAACATCTATGTTTCATTAGATCTAAGCAAACACAAGATAGATCTAGCCTAGCATGATGGAATTAAGACAAGAACAAGATATAGACAACCAACACATAGACATATTGATTGAATTAGAAGAATACTTATCTCAATTACACATGAAAGGGATCAAGGGCAAAGAACCCTTGAAAAACCTGTAAAATTCGTACCTAAGTTGGACCTAGGGTTTCTCCAAAACTCCTCTCTTTTTAATGTGAAAATTAGAAAACTATATATAGGAAATAAGGGCTGACGGCGTCAAGACAAAACTTGTGACGCCGTCATCTCGCCGCCAAAATACTTCTCGGACTGCCTTGATCTACTTCTGACGCCGTCATGTGTTAGCATTTTCCAGGCCGTCATGCATTTAACTCTTGACGCCCTACTTCTGACGCCGTCACATATGTACTGGGTCGTCATGGAAAATTATGGAATTACTCTTGACGCCGCCAGGAATTTCTTCTTGACGCCGTCACCTACTGTTCCCAGATTGGAAAATTGAGACTTTGCCGTTTTCTTCACTTTTATGCTCGAAAAACGTCCAAAATGGCTTCTTTTCCAGATTTCACTCCCAAAGTACCTAAAATCACAAAAGGAACGATTTAGGGAAATATTTGATCAAATAAATTCAATTCTGGGCTTAAATGACCCCCTAAAAGTGGTTCATTTTTCGCCTCATCAGACGGCGTCAAGACAAATCTTGTGACGCCGTCATCTCGCCGCCAAAATACTTCTCGGACTGCCTTGATCTACTTTTGACGCCGTCATGTGTTAGCATTTTCCAGGCCGTCATGCATTTTACTCTTGACGCCCTACTTCGTGACGCCGTCAATTCTGTACTGGGTCGTCATGGAAATTACTCTTGACGCCGTCAGAAATTCCTTCTTGACGCCGTCACCTACTGTTCCCAGCAAGGAAAATTGAGACTTTGGCGTTTTCTTCACTTTTATGCTCCAAAAACGTCCGAATTGCTTCCTTTTCCAGATTTCACTCCCAAAGTACCTAAAATCACAAAAGGAACGATTTAGTGCAATATTTGATCAAATAAAATCAATTCCGGGCTTAAATGACCCTCTAAAAGTGGTTCATTTTTCGCCTCATCAATATATATATATATATATATATATATATATATATATATATATATATATATATATATATATATATATATATAGAGAGAGAGAGAGAGAGAGAGAGAGAGAGAGAGAGAGAGTAAGGATCACGTGCAAATTTTTAAATTTAGTGCGGACGTACGGACAGATCTGGACCACCCATTCCATATCTGATCTTGACTTTTGTAAAAAAGTCAAACTCCGACGCAACCTTTCGGGTACCAATTGACCATTAAAACGATTTTTTTTTTTTAATTTTTTCCTTATAAGGGATCCTTACTATTATTGTCTTCTTTACTTTTTTTATTTTTTCATATTTTTCCGAGCACTTTTTTTTTGTTTTTGATTATGAGTCCTACCGTGATATTATCGATATTATGAGTCCTACCGTGATATTAACGATTTTACTTAGAAAAATTACTTTGATATTAGTAAAAAAAACTTAATATCACTGTTTTTTTTATTAGGATATTAAAAAAAGTTACGTTGATATTAAAAAATTTAACTTTGATATTAGTAAAAAACTTAATATCACTACTTTTTTTTATTACGATATTAAGAGAAAATTACGGTGATATTAAAAATATTAAAAAAGTATGATATTAAGCTTTTTTACATGTAAAACAAACAGTTATACAAAAAAAAAAAAAAAAAAAAAAAAAAAAAAAAAACGGTGATATTAGTAAAAAACTTAATATCATCATTTATAAAAAAAATGATATTATGTGATATTAAGATC